>QRDG01001363.1:64703-143303 GCA_012064385.1 Puccinellia tenuiflora
AGATGTTCGTATATGAAAATAGAATATTCTATATTTTATAATAAAAAAATGCGAAAAACACGGGAACGAGAATATAGAAAACCCATAGAAGAAGCTCGAAAAAAATTCCTATGGCATACAATGAGAGCCTCGGACAAACCACTAATGGTCTAGTGTGTTGGGCAAAAAATGAGAGTGAAAGTTACAAATGAGAGGGTGGGGATATGACACGGGGTATCCAATGCAAAAGTTACTAGAAAGGGAAAGAAGAGAATTACAAGTGAAAGAGTTTATAAAGCTTAAAATTGCCCTCTTTCTGTCTAACTGAAATTGCAGTACTGTTGTTTCTTAAAAAAACAATATACTGCAAATTATGTATTGAATTTCAACTACGGCGATGCTTGCACCCCGCTCTGTGCAGCGTCGGTGTTGCACGCTTCTAGAGTCTGGACGAACATGTTGGTGACATTTTTTCTGTTTCATTCAAAAGTAGGATAAAGCTGAATCGACATTTTTATCACTCTTTGGAAATTTTATACCGACGTTGATGATTATTAATAGATCGGTTTGCTTTTCACAAAACACACAGACACACATTAGGTCGACCACAAGTCCAGCAAACCGTGTGATGATTTAGTCGTGCAACTTTCACCAGATTTGCCTCTGCATTTTTTTTTTTTTGAAATCCTTGTCCAGACATCCAACTCAAATATGAATCAGCTACCAGTGCAGATCGTCACCCGGAAAATCCCGCTCGGTCCTCGGTGGATCCGATGGAATATGCTTGGAGCGAGAGAACATGCGCAAGCAGCAAGCTAGCCACACGTTGCGCTCTCATCACCGATATGTATGGCCCTCTCACCCATCACCATTACCCTGATTAAGAGGCTGCTCTGCTCCAATCATTCAACCTCCAAATTGAAAGTCCAGACGACCAGACCTAACGAAAACCCCCTGCTACTCCAACATCATCCACGAATTAAACGACGAGTGATCGAGCTTGAGATTCCCATTCCACGTGATACATCAAACATCGCCACACACAGTACGCACCCTAGCTCTCCTGATAACGCCCGGCCTCACGGCGCCAAAACAGCCGCTGCCATGGCACGAGGTGGATGGATCGAGATGCGGAATCCATGGCCAGCGTGCGCGACGCGGCAGGATCAACGTGTGGCCCATGTGTACCGTGATCGATCATGAGGCTGCTAGCTGCTGCTGCTGCTCGATCGTTGCATGGATGAAGATGAAGATAAACATGCCGTACGGAGAGTCGTGGTCCGATCGGCCTACCGCTAGCTGCATTATTGGTCTGCGAAATCATGCATGATATCCGATCGATAGTATTCCCCGTCACCCTCCAACGGCCCCGATGTCCGCGACACTTGTCAGGCTGGTCGATCGATCGTCTGCGAGCCCGGTTTTGTCCACATATTTTTGGGTGCGTGTACACGTAAGAGTTTGCGCGATAGCAGTGAGAGAGCGACGTCGCCATGTTTATTTTTGTCCGGGCTTGGATGTCCGCCGAGCGCTGTGGGAGATTCAGAGCGCACCAAGACGTCTAAATTCTGTCCGACACCCTCAATTGGTCTCTTTAGCAGGGCCGAACACTTGTTCGGCGTATTTCGTACTTTCCACATCGGATCCAGTAGAAAAGAAAGAAAAAATATCAACAATAAAACGGCTTCAATTTGTATTCAAATTTGGGGGTTATATTTTACAAGATTTGGAAGAAAATTAAACCTAACCTAGTCGAAGCTCGATTCGCTGGCATTGTCGTCCTCCCCGTCGTCAAGGATGACGAGGGTGGAGGTCGAGGAGGAGCCAGCATGGGAGTGGGAGGCGGTGGTCGGAGCCACACGGGTAGGGATGACAATGGGTACCCATTACCCGCGTACCCTGCGGGTAAAAACCCTATTAGGGTCAGGGTGTGAGATGGAAAATTACCCATGGGTATGTAAATGGAGGAAATCTCATACCCATCGGGTAGAGCTGGTACGCGTGTGAGATTGTATAACCCATACCCGCATACCCATCTACCCGTCTGAGATATGACAAGTGGCACTTTATTTTAGTGCCTATGATAAAATTTCATCTATATTGTAGTATGTTTGTTAGTTTATAATGTATGGCGATGTGTTGTTATTTAATACAATGTGTTTTTGTTGATCTTAATGATGTGTTGTTTATGGGCACGTGTTGTTGTTTACGATAATGCGCTTATGTTTATATTATTTTGATATTCATAAGTATGTACTGTTGTTTATAATGTGTTGTTGTTTACAAATTATGGTCGTATGCTGCTGTTTACGACTATTTTCTGCTCAATTTAGTGTGTAGCAAACACGGGTATTTTTACCCATGGGTAACCCTTTACCCTGTCGGGTGACGGGTATGGGAGAAAGTTGTACCCTTCACGGGTAAGGGTACGGGTAACGGGTAAACTTCAGATAGACGGGTAAGGGCATGTGGTGGCTCTACCCTTATCCATACGCTGCGGGTGACATCCCTACGCACGGGAGGTGGAGGTGTCGTCCCGACGCGTCGAGGATGCGCCGACAAAAGAGGTGGAGGCCGAGGCCATATGCGCCGAGCGCTCGATGATCTCCATGAAGCCAGGGAAGTCCTTCTTGATGTCGACGGCCGACGCCACCATGGCCCACCTCATGTCGAGAAAGGCGCCGTCGTGCACGTCGTCCCCGCAGCGGCGACAACAGGAGGCAGCCCAGCGGCAGCACCGAGGGCTTCACATCCTGAGAACGACAGAGGTGGAACGGAGGATGAGATGGATTGAGTTGGGCCGCCCCGACCTCTCTTATACACCGTCGAGGGGCGAATGGACCGATGGGCGGTATCGTGTATCGGATGGCGCGCCCATCGGTCCTGTCGCCTGCTGCCTGCGTCGCTTCGGGTAGTTGCGCCATTTATGCAGGCGGCGGTTCAAGCGGTTGCGCCATTTACACGTGTGTACCGGCCTTTTTGCACGGTGCTATTAAGGAGGGGGTGAAACTGCCGTTTTGTGTCGACGGAACCGAGATAATTTTTTTTTTGCATGGTAATACGTGTCTCATTTATCAATAATGATCAAGTTACAAGGCATGCACACACCGACCTTACGAAACTGAAAAGATAGGATAAACCTATACAGAAAACTAACGTCTATCCACCTCCTTCGACACCACCGAAATGACCACCAAAGGGACGGAAGACAGATCACCTCTTCACCCGAGCTCGACGCGGCTCCATCGCTGATCTGCAGCTTTACGGACCTCCAAACTAGTTTGCCAGAAGCAAAACCATTGTCGTTGAAAGAATCAGACCGGGGCAACATGTCTCCGGACACGTCATAGAACTCCAAAAGTGACACCCCCGCACGACTACGCCGTCGAAGGAGGAAACCAGAACTGTCAGCCTCCAACCACAAACCCAGCACAGGATACACCATCTTCCAGCTGTCAACTGCGCAACTGTCTACGCATACTCCTGGTCGAGACATCCTCCCTGCTCCACTATGACGTCGGAGACAACGCCGTAGCAACGGGAACAAAGCAGAAGGAGAGAGACACCTGATGGGGCCACCGCCTCGCCGACACTATCGATGAACTCTAAAGCCGCCGATCTGAGAGATCGGCAAACACACGATGTCAGCAAATCCGAGACGCCGTCATGAAAGACATTGTTGATGTGGGAGTAGAGCTGAGACATATTTATTCGTCCGGGCATCGCTCCCACGCAAAGACGCACCACGAACTGCAATACCAAACTGATACGTCTCCGACGTATCTATAATTTCTTATGATCCATGCTTGTTTTCATACCATTTGCTACATGTTTTGTTTACATCTTATAGCATTTTTATGCATTTTTGGAACTAACATATTAACAAGATGCCCCAGTGCCAATTCCTGTTTTCTGCTGTTTTTCCGTTTCAGAAAAGTACTTAAGGAAATATTCTCGGAATCGGACGGGACAAAAACCCAGGATCTTATAATTTCGTCACGCACACGGAGTCCAAAGGGGAGCCGAAGACGCACCAGAGGGCGACCACACCCTAGGGTGGCGCGGCCCACCTGTCTGCCGCGCCACCAGGTGGTGTGGCCCCCTCGGGCCTCCATCGACGCCGCCCTTTCGCCTATATAATCCCCCCGACGAGAAAACCCTAAGTACCCGATCAAAATTTCAGAAAAACATCCGTCGCCGCCGCCGTCGTCAACCCTAGTTCGGGAGGGTTCTGAAGCTCTCCCCGGCACCTTGCCGGAGAGGGGAATCATCGCCGGAGGGCTCTACACCACCATGCCCGCCTCCGGACAGATGTGTGAGTAGTTCATCCTTGGACTACGGGTCCATGCAGTAGCTAGATGGTAGTCTTCTCTTCTTGTGCTATCATGTTTAGATCTTGTGAGCTGCCTATCATGATCAAGATCATCTTATTGTAATGCTACATGTTGTGTTTGCTGGGATCCGATGAATAGAGAAGTACCTTGTGATGTTGATTATTGATATTATCATGTCTATGTTATTTGTGATCTTGCATGCTTTCCGGTACTTGTAATTGCCTTGATCAAGTAGTTGCTTGAATCTCCAAGAGGGAGTATTTATGCTAGATAGTGGGTTCGGTCCCTGTGTGCCTTGGCTTGAGTGACAGAAACATATAAGGACGGGGGAGTGCCGTTGCTACTAGGGAGTAAACTTTATGCACAGTTCTTCATGCAATTGTCTGTTGCTTGCAACTTAATACTGGAGAGATTTTACGGTATGTTATCTCAAAGGTGGACTATTTAGGCATAGGTGTATGCTTGGAACAGCTATCTATGTATTTTGTCGTAATGCCCAAAGCATCTCATATAGACATCATCATCCTCTGTATTATGCAATGTTCATGCATTGTCATGCATTCTCTATTCTGTCAATTGCCCAGCTGTAATTCGTTACCCAGCATGTGTAGTATTTTATTTATGGAGAAGACATCACTAGCGAACTGTGGACCCCGGTCTATTCTTTTACATCTGCAATTAAATCAACTGCTCTACTGCTTTCATTTACTGCAAACAAGCTTCCTTCCACACA
The DNA here is from genome assembly GCA_012064385.1 of Puccinellia tenuiflora. NCBI lineage: Eukaryota > Viridiplantae > Streptophyta > Magnoliopsida > Poales > Poaceae > Puccinellia > Puccinellia tenuiflora. Next base: position 69,750 of record QRDG01001363.1, read on the forward strand.
TACATTTAATCCTTTGTATTCAGCAAGGCCGGTGAGATTGACAACCTCACTGCTTCGTTGGGGCAAAGTAGTTTGATTGTGTACTGCAGGTTCCACTGTCTCCCCTGCAACAGCTCTTTTTCTGGCGCCATTGCAGTTGTGGACAACCTTCTGAAGCATTTCTCACTCCTACTGGTTCGATAACCTTGGTTTCTAACTGAGGGAAAACTTGCTGCTGTGCTCCTCAAACCTTCCTCTTGGGGTGCCCAACGAAGCGTGATTGATTAACACCTCTCGCGCTATCAAGCTCTTTTTCTGGCGCCGTTGCCGGGGAGTTAAGAGTGCTCAGTAAGAAGCTTCTCGAAGTATCAAACTTCTCACTCCCCCGTCAACAGCTTTTTCTGGCGCCGTTGTCGGGGAGTAGAGAAGCTTCTGCAAGGGGAGTCTCTCAGTTCCAATCTCTTTACTTTGTTTTAGTCTTGCTTATTATTATTGCTTTGTCTTGTTTTGCTTTCTTATATAAAAAAACAAAAAAAATTAGTGTAGAATTTATCTTGTTGCTTTCCTATATCAAAAACCCCAAAAAATTAGTTACTTGTTTAATCTTGTTCAATTCGGTTTGCCTTGTTTTCCTCAAAAATGAGTACTGCTGAAAACACTAAGTTGTGTGACTTCACTAGTACTAATAATGATGATTTCATATGTACTCCTATTGCTCCACCTGCTGCTAAGACAGATTTTTATGAGATCAAACCTGCTTTGTTAAATCTTGTTATGAGAGAGCAATTTTCTGGTGCTAGTACTGATGATGCTGCTGCTCACCTTAATAATTTTGTTGAACTTTGTGAGATGCAAAAGTATAAGGATATGGATGGAGATATTATAAAACTAAAATTGTTTCCTTTCTCTTTGAGAGGGAGAGCTAAAGAATGGTTGTTATCTTTGCCTAGAAATAGTATTGATTCATGGACTAAATGCAAAAATACTTTCATTGGAAAATATTATCCTCCTGCTAAAAATTATATCTTTGAGAAGTAGCATCATGAACTTTAAACAAATGGATAATGAACATGTTGCTCAAGCTTGGGAAAGAATGAAATCTTTGATAAAGAATTGTCCCACCCATGGACTGACTGCTTGGATGATCATCCAAACCTTTTATGCAGGATTGAATTTTTCTTCAAGAAACCTATTGGATTCAGCTGCTGGAGGAACCTTTATGTCCATCACTTTGGGTGCAGCAACAAAGCTTCTTGATGATATGATGGTAAACTACTCTGAATGGCACACTGAAAGGGCTCCACAAGGTAAGAAGGTAAATTCTGTTGAAGAAACCTCTTTCTTGAGTGAAAAGATTGATGTGATTATGTCTATGCTAGTTAATGGTAAATGTTTTGTTGATCCAAATAATGTTCCCTTAGCTTCTTTGGTTGCCCAAGAAGAGCATGTTGGTGTGAACTTCATTAAAAATAACAATTTCAACAACAATGCCTATAGGAACAATTTTGGTAACAACAATTATAAGCCATATCCTCCTAATAACAATTATGGTTATGGTAACTCTTATGGTAATTCTTATGGGAAGCCTAGATTGCCTAGTGAGGAAAGATTGTTAGAAGTTGAAAGGACCACTAAAGACTATATGCAAGCACAATATGAACAAAACCAATTGTTTACTAAAACTATGAATGAACAATCTGCTTTGCTAAAAAACATAGGTCATCAACTTGAGAATTTAAACAAGGAAATTTTTGGTTTGCAAACTAAAATTTCAAATGCTGAAGACCGTATTTCATCCATGTCTGAATCACAAGCTTCTTTAATCAATAAAATGGCGGCTAAACCTGAAGTTATTGAACATAACATTTTTGCTACGGCCAATGCCATCCAAGTTAGAATTGATGACAATGTTAGAATGTTGGCTGAACTACATGCTAGGTGGGAAAGAGAAAGAGAAGCCACTAAAAAGAACAATATGGTTAAAGTTTACACCATCACCACCACTAGTAATGTTCAGGTTTCACATGATAACAAGTCTATTAATGATAATGGTAAAGTTAACAATGTTGGCAATATTTCCACTTCTCATGAAAAACGCTTAAAACTACCAAAAGATACCAAAACTGCTAGTGATAAAGGAGCTGAAATTTTTCGAACTATGGGAGATCCTTCTTCCATTACTTTTGATGATAATGATTTTGATTTTGATAATTGTAATATCTCTGAAGTCATAATGTTGTTGCAAAAGCTAGCTAAGATTCCTAATGCTAGTGGTATAAGAATGGCTTTTACAAAACATATTACCAATGCTCTCATGAAAATTAGGGAAGAAAAGTTAAAACTTGAAGCTTCTATCCCTAAGAAATTAGAAGATGGTTGGGAACCCATCATTAAAATGAAAGTAAATGATTTTGATTGTAATGCTTTATGTGATCTTGGAGCAAGTGTTTCTATTATGCATAAGAAATTCTATGATATGCTTAACTTGCCACCATTGGAGAGCTGTTGTTTGAACATTCATCTTGCTGATAATTCTACAAAAACACCTTTGGGAAGGCTTGATGATATTCATGTTATGGTTAATAATAACCTTGTTCCCATTGATTTTATTGTCTTGGATATTGAGTGCAAAGCTTCTTGTCCTATTATTTTGGAAAAACCTTTTCTTCGAACTATTGGTGCTGTTATTGATATGAAAGAGGGCAACATTAGATATCAATTCCCTCTTAAGAAAGGTATGGAAGAGAATGAAGTCACCTTTTGACTCTATTGTTAGATCAAATTATCGTTTTGATGCTTCTTCTCTTGGAAATACTTGATGTTCACTTTCTGTGCCTAGCTGAAAGGCGTTAAAGAAAAGCGCTTATGGGAGACAACCCATCATTTTATTTTCAGTATATTTTCTTTTATTTGAGTCAAGAAGATTGTTTACTTCTGTAGCAACTTCTTTGTATCTTTATTTTCTTGCAATGTTGTGCCAAGTAAGGTCTCTAGTAGAAAGTTTTTGCTATATTTGGATTTCTGCACAGGAAACAGATTTCTGTCTGTCACCGTTAAATTCGTCATTTATTTCAGAAGCGACGAAATGCTTTGAGATTTTGTGTGCTGAATCTTCATATATGTATGAAACTTTTTCTAGTTCAGTGATTTTCGATTTGAGCAACTCTAGTGCCTCGAAAAAATTCGTCTTTACAGACTGTTCAGATTTTGACAGATTCTGCCTTTTATTGTGCATTGCTTCTTTTGCAATGTTTATTTGGATCTTTTTGATTCTTTGAGCATCAGTGGCTGTAGCTAATGTTATAATGCATTAAGGTGTGCTTGTGTCACAGTAGAACTTGTGAATTTTTGGTTTATGCACTAACCCTCTAATGAGAATTACTTTGAGTTTGATGTGGTGGTTTTCAAGTAAGCAAAAGGGACGATATGATGAGATCAAGAAGAGTGAAAAGCCTAAGCTTGGGGATGCCCCGGTGGGTCATCCCCAGCAAATTCAAGAAGACTCAAGCATCTAAGCTTTGGGATGCCCAAGGCATCCCCTTCTTCATCGACAAAACTATCAGGTTATCTCTAGTGATACTATATTTTTATTCCACTACATCTTATGTATTTTGCTTGGAGCGTCTGTTTTTATTTTGAGTGTGTGTTTTAGTTTGCTTAATAAGTTGGATCCTAGCATTCTTGTGTGGAAGAGAGACACGCTCCGCTTTTTCATATGAATACTCTTGTGCTTCGCTTATATTTGTTGAGTATTCTTAGCTACAGTCTGTTTTTTAGTAAGCTCTCGCTTTTAGCATGTTATCTTGTTTAGAGCTGCTAGTTTTTTGTATTAAGCTCTCTTGTGTTTCACTCTTATTTGTTAGAGAGTTGTTTTAGTTGCTTGGTTGATGTGTTAGATTGGAAAATGCTATGCTTGTGATAGTGGTATGAAATAGAGAAAAGCTGCATAGTCTTGTAGACCATTGTGTAGATAACTTGCTCCTCTTCAATTGTTTTGAGGTATTAAAATAACTAATGGTTAAAATATGTTGGTTAATATTGTTAAGAGCTGATTAGTGAAGATGTGTTAGTAGAGCGTGGAGCCGTACTTTTCTGAACTAAAAACAACTTAAGTCAATAGTGTTTTAGTGTCGTGATTTCCTCTTAGTTGAAAAGAAGTTTCTAATGGTATAGTTACTGCAACGGTCGGGGAAGCCAACGGGGCACTTGTGTCGCCGCCACGATCCCTCTCGGGGTGTCTCTAACCATTTGTAAAACTTTGATACTGTTAGTTGTTTGCAATATACGACATGCTATGTGAGTTTTTGGTTTTTGGCACTTCCACCTACATATTTTGCTAGACTCTTCGGTACTTTGCATTGCCCTTTTTCACATTGAGATTGGTGCATACTTCGCAAGTACATCCAACCCCGTGGGAGATCTTCATCTTGTTCTCCTACACATAAGCCAACCATCTTCCTCAAAACAGCCACCATATCTACCTATCACAGCATTTTCATAGCTGTTCCGAGATACATTGCCATGCAACATCCATCATTTACATTACATGACTTTATGTCATTTTTACTTCATTACCATATAGTATTGCTTGACCATTTGAGTTAGTGTGATGCGTGGTTTTCCACATGTGCTACATCTTTTCCACACTACGCTCGGTCTTGCATATCCACCATACACCATGTATTAGTCATTGAGTTTTGAGTACACCAAAAAGTGTGATGATTATCTTGTAAAATAGAGTGTTGCCTCTACCTGTGAGCATATTGAAAAGAGTCCAAAGTGGCCAATCAAAAGAGTGCAAAAGAGACCAATGAGAGAAAAATATAAAAGAGCCACAAAGGCCTCAAAAAGCAAAACGCAAAAAAGAGAAAAAGAAAAAAAAAGAATATAAAATGAGAGAGGGGGCAACACTACTATCCTTTTATTCCACACTTGTACTAGTAGCACCTACATCATTGTAGTGAGTTTTCATGCTTCATTAGTATAACTATGTGGGGACCAAACGTTATAGAACTTGGCTTGTATATTCCAACAATGAGCCTCCTCAAGTGAGCTCTAGGTCTTCATGAGCAAGCAAGTTGGCTGCACCCCCACTAGTTCCATTGGAGAGCTTCCATTCATATAGCTCTATGTGCATCCGTTGCATGGCAATCACTACTCCTCATTCAGTGTCTACTACGGGACTTCCTCTTGTCTTGTGGTTACCTCTTCCACTGTTTGAGCCTTTCTTTTTGGCATTCCAAACCCCATTATTATTCTCTTTGCCATAACCTCATGCTGCCAAGCCTTCTTCTTGCTTGTATTAGTTGAGTGGACTACATAACAGTTGATAAGTTAAGTGGATAGATTAAGGACACTTGACTTGAGCTTGGCTATTTCTATTATTAACTGAATTTGATGCTTTGAAGATTGATTGACATTTTGCATTGGAGACACAATTTACTATTCTTCTTTCTAAACCTTATGTATGGTTCCTAGTCTCCAACACACTGATTCATGAAAATTTCTAGCTTCTTTTAGCTAGCATTTGTTAATCATTGTTTGCTTAATGTCAACTATAGACAATTGTTTTGGATCACCTTATTCAGATCATGTGTTTTGCATTACTATGTTGATCTAGATTGTGAGTTTGCATGTCTCCTAAGAAATTATTTGTTATCGTTCTGCCTACTCGAGGACGAGTAGAACTAAGCTTGGGGATGCTGATACGTCTACGATGTATCTATAATTTCTTATGATCCATGCTTGTTTTCATACCATTTGCTACATGTTTTGTTTATATCTTATAGCATTTTTATGCATTTTTGGAACTAACATATTAACAAGATGCCCCAGTGCCAATTCCTGTTTTCTGCTGTTTTTCCGTTTCAGAAAAGTACTTAAGGAAATATTCTCGGAATCGGACGGGACAAAAACCCAGGATCTTATAATTTCGTCACGCACACGGAGTCCAAAGGGGAGCCGAAGACGCACCAGAGGGCGACCACACCCTAGGGTGGCGCGGCCCACCTGTCTGCCGCGCCACCAGGTGGTGTGGCCCCCTCGGGCCTCCATCGACGCCGCCCTTTCGCCTATATAATCCCCCCGACGAGAAAACCCTAAGTACCCGATCAAAATTCCAGAAAAACATCCGTCGCCGCCGCCGTCGTCAACCCTAGTTCGGGAGGGTTCTGAAGCTCTCCCCGGCACCTTGCCGGAGAGGGGAATCATCGCCGGAGGGCTCTACACCACCATGCCCGCCTCCGGACAGATGTGTGAGTAGTTCATCCTTGGACTACGGGTCCATGCAGTAGCTAGATGGTAGTCTTCTCTTCTTGTGCTATCATGTTTAGATCTTGTGAGCTGCCTATCATGATCAAGATCATCTTATTGTAATGCTACATGTTGTGTTTGCTGGGATCCGATGAATAGAGAAGTACCTTGTGATGTTGATTATTGATATTATCATGTCTATGTTATTTGTGATCTTGCATGCTTTCCGGTACTTGTAATTGCCTTGATCAAGTAGTTGCTTGAATCTCCAAGAGGGAGTATTTATGCTAGATAGTGGGTTCGGTCCCTGTGTGCCTTGGCTTGAGTGACAGAAACATATAAGGACGGGGGAGTGCCGTTGCTACTAGGGAGTAAACTTTATGCACAGTTCTTCATGCAATTGTCTGTTGCTTGCAACTTAATACTGGAGAGATTTTACGGTATGTTATCTCAAAGGTGGACTATTTAGGCATAGGTGTATGCTTGGAACAGCTATCTATGTATTTTGTCGTAATGACCAAAGCATCTCATATAGACATCATCATCCTCTGTATTATGCAATGTTCATGCATTGTCATGCATTCTCTATTCTGTCAATTGCCCAGCTGTAATTCGTTACCCAGCATGTGTAGTATTTTATTTATGGAGAAGACATCACTAGCGAACTGTGGACCCCGGTCTATTCTTTTACATCTGCAATTAAATCAACTGCTCTACTGCTTTCATTTACTGCAAACAAGCTTCCTTCCACACATACATTTAATCCTTTGTATTCAGCAAGGCCGGTGAGATTGACAACCTCACTGCTTCGTTGGGGCAAAGTAGTTTGATTGTGTACTGCAGGTTCCACTGTCTCCCCTGCAACAGCTCTTTTTCTGGCGCCATTGCAGTTGTGGACAACCTTCTGAAGCATTTCTCACTCCTACTGGTTCGATAACCTTGGTTTCTAACTGAGGGAAAACTTGCTGCTGTGCTCCTCAAACCTTCCTCTTGGGGTGCCCAACGAAGCATGATTGATTAACACCTCTCGCGCTATCACAAACCTTAATTACAGATTGGAGAAACCGGATTCCCCTCCCTCCCGCCGCCGGAGCAGCATGCGGTGGGAGAGGAGGACCAGCACGGGTGGAAAGCAAGATCGCTTTTCCTCTCTTGGTGGCTGCTTGGAGGAACCGACACTACTAGGAAAAGACCTATCTGTGGCGCACCTTTTTGGAATTCTGTGGCGCATCCTGGAAAAAGTGGGATGCGCCACAAACATCTCGCCACTAAAATATATTTCTGTGGCGCATGCCGATGGTGCGCCACAGAAATACCCAGATTCTGTGGCGCACCCATAACCGTGTGCCACAGAAATATTTCAGTGGCGCACCTACCACCATGCGCCACAGATTTTTTTTTGAATTTCAAAAAAAGGGCGGCCAGATCTAGATCTAGCCGCCGGAATTTCGCCGGAATTTCGTCGGAGCTCGTCGGAGGCCGTGTTGCCGTGGGTGGAGGAGGGGGTCGCCAGAGGTGGGTGGGTGGAGGATGGGGGTCGTCGGAGATGGTGGAGGAGGAGAAGGATGTCGCCGGAGGAGGTCGCCGGGGTGGAGGAGGAGGTCGCCGGAGGTGGTGGTGGAGGTCGCCGGGGTGGAGGAGGAGGTCGCCGGGGTGGTGGAGGAGGTCGCCGGAGGTGGAGGTCGCCGGGGTTGTGGAGGAGGTCGCCGGAGGTGGAGGTGGAGGAGGAGGAGAGAAGATGTGGAGGAGAGGAGAGGAGAGGAGAATGAGGATGGAGGAGAAGGGGAGAGGAGAATTGGAGGAGAAGGGGAGAGGATAAGTGGAGGAGAGGAGAAGGGGGGACGAGAAGTGGAGGGAGAAGTGGAGGAGAGAAGGGGAGAGGATAAGTGGAGGAGACGAGAAGTGGACGAGAAGTGGAGGGATGCGCCACAAACATCTCACCACTAAAATATATTTCTGTGGCGCATGCCAATGGTGCGCCACAGAAATACCCAGATTCTGTGGCGCACCCATAACCGTGTGCCACAGAAATATTTCTGTGGTGCACCTACCACCATGCGCCACCGATTTTTTTTTTGAATTTCAAAAAAAGGGCGGCCAGATCTAGATCTAGCCGCCGGAATTTCGCCGAAATTTCGTCGGAGCTCGTCGGAGGTCGTGTTGCCGTGGGTGGAGGAGGGGGTCGCCAGAGGTGGGTGGGTGGAGGATGGGGGTCGTCGGAGATGGTGGAGGAGGAGAAGGATGTCGCCGAAGGAGGTCGCCGGGGTGGAGGAGGAGGTCGCCGGACGTGGAGGTGGAGGTCGCCGGAGGTGGTGGTGGAGGTCGCCGGAGGTGGAGGTCGCCGGGGTGGAGGAGGAGGTCGCCGGGGTTGTGGAGGCGGTCGCCGGGGTTGTAGAGGCGGTCGCCGGAGGTGGAGGTCGCCGGGGTTGTGGAGGAGGTCGCCGGAGGTGGAGGTGGAGGAGGAGGAGAGAAGATGTGGAGGAGAGGAGAGGAGAGGAGAAGGAGGATGGAGGAGAAGTGGAGGAGACGAGAAGTGGAGGAGAGAAGGGGAAAAGAGAGGGATAAGGGTGTGCCGGCGGGATTCAAATTCGAATCCCGCCCAACAATTTTGTGGTGCATATGTTGATATGCGCCACAGAACTGTCTTCTCTATTTTTTTGATTTTGCAGGAAAATTTCTTCAAACGGCCATAACTTTTTTTTATTTTGGAATTTTGAGAATCTGAGAAAAGTCCAACCGGGTAAACCCGGGTGAGGGCGGTTCCGAAATTTTCTCTAGTTTTTTTTGAGATATTGAACGCATTTTTTCGATGTCGTATGCAAAAGTTATGGCCGTTTTAATATTTTTCACCTACTTTTGGAAAAAAAGTCAAAATGTGTATTTGAAAATTTTCCTAACAAGTAGTCCTAAACCTTCCCTACATCTAAAAGGATTTTATTTTTTGAATTTTTTATCATTTTTTTCACTTGGTGCAAAACTAAAAAGGCGATGGGGGGGGGGGGGGGGGGATGGGATCTGTTTTCAATAATTCTGTGGCCCCATGCGCCGCAGAAAGTCACATTTCTGTGGCGCATGGGTTTAGATGCGACACAGAAAGCCATATTTCTGTGATGCATCTAGGTACATGCGCCACAACGGCGCATGGGGGCGCATGGCTATTTGATGCGTCACAGAAAATATTACTGTGACGCATGGCTATTTGGTGCGCCACAAAATCAGTTTCCAACTATAACTAGTTTCATAGTAGTGCGAGATGACTGGGCAAGGTTAGATTGTACATGAGTACGTATGTTCAAGGTATAGCAGGTCGTTTTCGGCGGGCGTATGATTGGCGTACGGTTCCGTACGACGCCGCTTCTTGGAAGCTGCGCGCACGACTCGGTTTTTTCATCGCCCGTCGTTGTGATAGACGGCGATAGTCTGCCTTTTCCACTACCGGCCGAGCCGCCGAAGGAGAAGGAAGATAACCTAAAGATATACTAGGAGCGGAACAAACACGCAAAATCTTTACCTACATACACCCATGATACCATCTTTCGCACGCACCACGATAGATATCCATTTGACGACGGGACAGGTGTCATCGCAGTATACGATAAAAAAGCAAATGTTAATCCACGTACGGTACCGTGCTCAACCGCCTCGTCTCTCAGATGAACAGCACCTTGCCGCGCAAATCATCCATCAGAAACAAACAAAACCCATCCACGCGCACGCGCCCACCGGACGGACGGACCCGCAGCAGAGTGAGTGCTCTGCTCACCCCCCGCGCGCGCCGCCATCCCTTGCCGTCTCATTCCACGCGCTTCCCGGCTCCTCTTATAACCGCCGCGCACGCGCAACCTACCTGAGAGACAATTCCAGAGCAAACACACCAGCGACCCAGCGCCCAAGCCGCGCGCGCCGCATCGATCTGACCACCTCTGTCCGATCGAATCGATCGATCGATCCGCCACCGCCAGCACCGGGGGAGCGGAGGGATGGCGGAGGGGAGGAGGACGACGCGGGTGGGGCGGTACGAGCTGGGCAAGACCATCGGGGAGGGCACCTTCGCCAAGGTCAAGATCGCCAGGGACACCCGCGACGGCGCCGCGTGCGCCATCAAGGTCCTCGACCGCAACCACGTCCTCCGACACAAGATGGTCGAGCAGGTCCACCCCCCATCTCCCCTCCCCCTCTCCGATCCCACTCCAATTCTGCTACCTACCTACCTCCTTCCTTCGTTCGTTTGGGGAATCTTCAATTCTTCATTATCTATCCAGGCTAGCAACTGCAGTTGTTGGATTGGAAAAACAAAGCGTATAAATTACGACCGGGAGGTTGGCTTGATTAGAAAAAGAATGTCGCGGGTGTGTGTACGATTGCCACGAAACTCCGGACGCCCGCGTCTCTGTCATGCCCGAGATTCTTTATTTTTAATTATTATTATGTGTGTGGGGGAAAGTCGAGAGCGCATCGTCTGTCTGTCTCGTCGCGTGTCTGTGTGGCTGCTGCTAGCTACCTAGCCTTGCTCAAGTTAATTAGCTACGGATTGGAAATTGCGACTCGTCGAATTAGCTGCGCGAAATGGTTGAGGAGCCATTCAGAAACTGTATCATATCACCCACGCCAAGCTGATTCAGCACAAGTGGGTTTTGTCTGTCGGATGTCAGTATGTTCTTCAGGTCTCTGTGCAGATCAAGATGTGGTCTGCCACAGCTGCTACATGTCCAGCTCTTGATTTAACTCGTCTAGTATCCCTACATATTTGGTCGGATTCTGAGACTGAACATCTCTTCTACCTTTTTTTCAGATCAAACGGGAGATCGCCACAATGAAGCTGATAAGACACCCAAACGTCGTTCAGTTGCACGAGGTATGCTGTAAACCCTTCGCAGGGACACTATATTTGCGTAGTCACAGTCGTATTTTATATCTGTTAACTCATTCAGCGTATGTGCATTCCATAGGTTATGGCTAGCAAATCCAAGATATACATGGTTCTTGACTTTGTTGACGGAGGCGAGCTGTTTGATAAGATCGTAAGGCACTCAACCTTGTTTGCTAGATGTTATGGCTTTTACTTTGAGCGTGGTCCTCTGTACACATCAATGGTTAGTTGTTACTGATTTATCAATTATCATTGTTACCGTGGACAATTAGGTCAACTCTGGGAGGCTTGGAGAAGATGAAGCCAGAAGATACTTCCACCAACTTATAAATGCAGTTGATTATTGCCATAGTCGTGGAGTGTACCACAGAGATCTCAAGGTTTGCCAATTATCCTCCCTGATGTATGTAACTTCTATATGAATGCTCTGCAGTACATTTCCTTACTCATGGATGTTTTATGTGCCATTGCAGCCAGAAAACCTGCTCCTTGACTCATATGGATCTCTCAAGGTCTCAGACTTTGGTCTCAGTGCATTCTCGCTGCAAACAAAAGTATGATCTCTCCCTAGTAGGGTAGTAGCTAGAAATATGCATCTTTGGTTGAATGGACATTTTGGGGGTTTACCAGTATTCTTCTTCAGGGTTATTGACTTCACCTGAGCGCTCCACAAAATAATTTGTTAAACTATATGCTAAAAGAGAATTTCAGATCGGTACTTTTTGTGTTTGTAAAACGAGAAACAGTTGAGAAAAAGAGTATTGATCTGACCTCCTGTGATTCGTTTTCTTATAGGAGGACGGACTTCTGCATACTGCTTGTGGAACTCCAAATTATGTTGCACCTGAGGTGAATTTTTCGTCTTCTGTTGCTAATCGTGTTTCTACCTTGTCTACAAAATGTGCTTCAAGAGGTGTAACCATTATACTATTTCTTCAGGTGCTTGCTGATAAAGGTTATGATGGTATGGCTGCTGATGTGTGGTCCTGCGGCATAATCTTATTTGTCCTTATGGCTGGGTATTTACCCTTTGATGACGCCAACTTAATGACTCTGTACAAATTGGTAAGTTCCTGTAATAGGCATACCTTGCTTGTCCTACGAAATTCCTACTAATAAGACTGTTGATGTTTTCTTTACAGATCACCAGAGCTAATGTTACTTGTCCACCATGGTTTTCTACTGGCGCGAGAAATCTTATTAAGCGCATTATTGATCCCAATCCTCAGACTGTAAGTGTCAATTAAATGTTATGCTGACAAGTGAATTCTGTATTAGAGGCTTTAATTTGACAAAATAATGAATTTTATGCTTTTTTTTTTGCAGAGGATAACAATTGCAGAAATTTTGGAAGATGAATGGTTCAAAAAGGACTATAAACCACCACATTTTGAGCAAAATGACGATGTGAGCCTTGAAGATGTCGATGCTGCATTTGATAGTTCAGAGGTAATACAATCTGAATGTCGTTTCCTTGTATGCAGTCTGCTGTACCAGACATATTATGTTTTAAAGGCATCGCTTATTTTATTATCTTTTTTTACAGGAACATCTTGTGGCGGAGAAAAGAGAGAAACCAGAATCCATGAATGCATTTGCTCTTATTGCAAGGTCGCAGGGATTCAACCTTGGAAATTTGTTTGAGAAAGAGATGATGGTAGGTTTGGAGAACCGTAGATTTATAATTCTCCTCAGATTGCACTTGATGTTAGTATACTTTTGATAGTGTGATATTCCTGATAGTCTTAATGTCGTTACTGAAGTAGTAACGAACGGGGTAGGTATCGTGCTGCTATTCAATTTATTGCCCCTTTTGAGAAATCTCGGCGTCTTCTTGGGCACTAATTTGTACTATTGGCAAACCTTATTGGTTCTCAAATAATAGCATCCTTCCTTATATAGGGAATGGTAAAACGGGAAACATCCTTTGCGTCCCAACGTACACCACAAGAGATTATGTCTAAAATAGAGGACGCATGCGGGCCTCTTGGTTTCAATGTGCGCAAACAAAATTATAAGGTATATATTGGGTTCCTCGCACTTTTGTGTTGGAATTTATGCAGTTCAAGACTTACACTGTTTCTATTCTTTTTTTTTTATCTTCCAGATGAAATTGAAAGGTGACAAGACTGGTAGAAAAGGCCACTTGTCTGTAGCAACGGAGGGTACCAGCTCTATCATCAATATTGAGAGATTAAAATCTTAGTTTAGAAAGCCTAGTTAAATTTGCTATTACATCTAAACTAAATTCTTTCAACTGACTACAATATCTGAAAAGATAAAATAAATTACTGTTTTTGAAAAGCCTACCCGATGTTGCAAACTAAAGCTATTGTTTTATAATGGTGAAGTATTTCCTTTCGCTTCTCCTTTGAAGTGTGAATCATTCTATGCTGGTATTCTTGCGTTCGAACATTTTATCTGCTTAACTATGTGCCTGATAATTACGCACCTTCTTTTGAAGGTTTTTGAGGTTGCTCCATCACTCCATATGGTTGAGCTTCGTAAAACTGGAGGGGACACCTTGGAGTTTCACAGTGTATGATCCCGACTGTTACATTTTTCATTATAAGTGCCATTAGTTATGAACTAATCTTAGACATAATCACTTCCAAATAAGTAACACCGTTTCTTCAAAATTGCATGCAGTTCTACAAGAGTTTCTCGACAGAATTAAAAGACATAGTGTGGAAATCTGAATCTGACACAAGTAAAAAACAGACACGGTAAGCATCGATGTTCCAATGCTCTCCTAACTGTAGTACTCTGCCCTGTTCTATTCCACTTGATCCTCTCTTGACAATTTTTTTACATTGTCCAGATGATACCTCATGGAACTGGGCCTGTCTTCTGGTGCCATATCAATGGACCGTATCTTCAGATGATAAAACTGGGCACTGTACATTTTTCTGGCACCAAATCAACAGTCCATCTCTTCTACTCAAAGACGGCGCCCTCTTTTTCTACCGAGCGCAATTGTACACATACATATACAAAGAGGCCCTCCCGTAGATGCTCACTGTATCGCAATGTGGATGTCTAAGGCATCCTAAATGCTTTGGTTGGCACCAGGGTTGTGTGCCTTTACCTTTGTAATTGAAAGTATCTAAGGATCGAAAGATGAATAATTGTAGTTTAGAGTAAATAAGTGTGCAACTTCGCACATCTGACCTCTGGGATTTGTGCTTTGGTGGGGATACCTGTCATACATGCCTGATCAGCAATATGTCAGGTATGATCTCGTGCAGATTTAGTTTGTTTACTGACCTTATAAATTATTTTTTGTCCACTTTCTCTCAAGTACACTTATGACATGTATGATTGCTCTTAAACAAAGCCCTGTACTACAAATTAAAAGACCAAAATGTACATGTAGCGGTTGCAGCCTCTTTCTTGGCCCATCCCATTATCCTCGAGGTAGCTCTCGGTTGCTAGAATGAGGAACTTACATGTGCCTGTCTATAAAGGAAAGTACATCCATGATCGGCCGAAGACGGTTAACAAGACGTTTCATGTAATCCTGTAGATAACGACGTAAAAATCAATTTTGTAAACAACATTGCACAGAATGATAGATAAAAAATCTTTTAATTCCTCTGGGTTTTCTTTCCTTTTGGGATGAATCTCTTAATTACATTGTTCGTTGAATCCCAACTCATTGTCTTTGTTATGGGAAGAATCATGAAAGATAATCATATGTTCGCGTTGAAATACTTTATGTCATGCGGATGAACAAGGTGATCTACTTTTTGTGCTTATACGTTGAATCTTTTCGAAGCCTATGGCATGGTTGACTGGTATCTTTTCAAAGGCATATTTTTGGCCATGGGCTTTTCCTTTATTTAGGTAAAATAAGGCATGTTTTTACCTAGGTCAAATATGTTGTGCGTTAATGGGAAACTCCTAGATTCATTCACTCCTACCCGGGGAATTCGGCAAGGTGACTCTCATCCGTCGTTGGGGCTCACGCTGTGTCTCTTGTCTTGAATGATGGAAGTGCCACACAGAATCTCTTCATGAGTCAAATCTGCATAAAGGTGTCAGGGGTGTCATTAGTGCTGGCCATGGGCAGTCAGGCCCGAAAAAGCCTGAGTAGGCCCGGCCTGACTGTGCCATCGGCCCGGTCTCAGGCATGGATTTTGAGCTCGACGGTCGGGCTGGGATCGGGCTTACGCGAAACACTTTTTTAGCTGCGGTCGGGCCGGGCCGGTCGGGCTCGGGCCCGATATCTGTGCCCCGACAGTCGGGTCGGGCCGGGCTCGGGCCTAGTTTTTCTGCGTCGGGCCTTTTCTAGGCCCGGCCCGAGAAATGGCAAGGTATAGGTGTCATACTTGTTGTTTGCACATGAAAGTCTCTTACTTTAAAGTCCTCGTTGGATCAAGTTTTGGTTGTGAAAGAGACACTGACTAATTATGGAAAAGCAACATGTCAGTTGAGTCCAGCCAAGTATTTTGTTCTTATTTGAGAATGGTTACAATACTAGAGATGAAATAATGGTTATGGTTATCCACCAAGTGGTAGAGAATATTTTCTGATGACAAGTTCTTGGGAATACCAATTCTCGAGAGAGAATTCCAATGCAGCAAAGAAAAATATGATCAAAATACTTGTGGATTGGACAGAAAATATTTATCTTCCACGGGTAAGAAAATTCTTATCCGTCGGTCCTCGAGGCTCTTCCGACCTATGCTATGAGAGTAATCAAATTCTTGGTGGTCTTTGTGATGATCTCACACAAATGATTTGAAAATTTTGGCGGGGAGATGAAAAATAACAAACGAATGCCCAAGATATTTTTGGAGGGTAGAAACAGATGAGATCAAGGACTAAAGGGTTTATTGTGATAGTGTTTGCATGGCACATATTTTTTTATTATGTTGCATAAAGTACTTCCTCCGTTCCAAAATAATTAACATAGATTTATCTAAATAAAAATATATCTAGACATGATTTAGTGTGTACGTACATCAATATTTAGACAAATCTGCGTCAAGTATTTTGGAACAGAGTAAGTATATATTACAAGTAGTCAGATTATTTGAAAACAAACTCATGTATGTGTTTGCATTCGTCTTGTTTATACACAATAGTGTATAGATACATCAATATTTAGACAAAGTTATGTCAAGTATTTTAAAATAAGAGGAAGTATATATTACAAATAGTCGAAAACAAAATTATGTATGTGTTCGTATTCGTCTTGTTTTCTGCAATTTGTGCAAGGCAGAGGAAGTATACATTACAAATGGTCGAAAACAAAATTATGTATGTGTACGCGACACAAAATGCCAACCACACGTGTCATGTGGTCCCCGGGAACCCCTGTAATGAATGCTTATCATATATCAAGATTTGAGGTTGCTAACAGAGCTTGCCGCTCTGTGCTTTCATCCTTCGTGGAGGGGCTTATAAACAGGTTTATTTTGTCTTAGCCGAGCGATGTGGTACTAATACATGAAGTAGCACCAGAAATCGAAGGTGTGGTGCCTTCCGTGGTGCACTGGGCTGTATTTTGGCCCAGCATGCTCTAAAATTAACCCATGATTTATTGCCTTACCAATCATGGACCTGCATCGACAAACAGTCTGGTACTAGGTACAAATATACTACTAGCGGGCCAGTCTTAACCTAAAGGGAAACGCTGTACAGCCCCCGGACGATGATCGTCCGGGTCAACACGCGCCACGCGACCCATTCCTTATCCCTTCCCTTCGCTCTCTCTCCTCCCCCCGTTTCTTTTCCATTCGCTCCCCTCCATGCGCCGCGCTTCCAGGCCGTCGCCGCGCGCCTCCCGGCCCGCCGCCGTGCGCCTTCCCAGCAGCCACCGCGCACCTCCCTGGCAGCCGCCGCACGCATCCCCGGTCAGCCGGCAGCTGCCGTCGTGTGCCTCCCCCGGCCCGGTCGCCTCGCCGCGGACCTGCGCGCCTCTGCGCCCCGGCCGCCGCCGTCGCGTGGCTCACTCGGCCCGGCCGCCGCCGCCATGTGGCTCACTCGGCCCGGCCGTCGCCGTGCCCCTCGAGCAGCTCCAGCCCCTGGGTGAGGTCGAGCTCGTCTCCACTACCAGCTCCAGCACAGCAGCAGCCCCAACGCCCTTCTCCGGCCATATTCGGCTCCGGCCACTGGCCCGCTTGGTGCTGCCGCAACCCACAAGCAACCGCGGGGTGGGGGTGCTACGACCAACCGGTGGCGGTGCTACCAAAGGCCGGAGGCAGTGCTACAAGAGTCCAGCGGCGATGCTACCACCGCCAGGCCGCGGTGCTACCTTGGGCGGCGCTACTGCCAGCGGCGTGCTCCGAGAGGCTAGCAGGGATGCTACCTACGGCGTTAGGTGTTGCTACCACAAGCCATCGGGTATGCTACTTTGACGGTGGTGTCGTGCTGCTCGTGTCGCTGGCTCTGCTCCTCCGCCGATACAATATAACATTTTTTTTGCTACAATTGTTCTATGATTTTTGCTACCGTAGCATAATTTTTTTGCTACGAGGTCTCCGGCGAGACCTCCGGCGAGACCCGACTTTTTTTATGTTTTCTGGACGAACCGTTTTTTGCTACAATGAAGCAAAAGCGGGTTGTTTTGTAGCAAATATGGGATGCTGTGTAGCAAAAGTGGGATTTGGGAGGATTTTCCGATTTGCTACAATACTACAAAATTCTTATTACAATGAACCGTTTTTTGCTGCAGTGTAGCAATTGCGGGATTAGGGGACGAATAGGGACACGTGTTGGCTCCTGGACCCGGGGGATTTTTGCCCCAAATCCCCCGGGGGACGCCCAGCAGTGCCCTAACCTAAAGGCTGATGTGACTAAAAAAACTATGCATGTTGTAGGAAAAGGTTCAAAATTACGAGATAGTCTTAACGTCCGAAATCATATAATAAAAAAATTCTGATCTTACGTAAGATCCGCTCACAAAGCCTTCCCCTGGCGCTATGTGATGTTTGTAGGTATTTCCCTGCTTGTCCGTTGTTGCAAGAAGAAGAAAAGTGTCTCCCACTCGTCACTTGCTGCAACGAAAAGACAAATGGGTGAGAATCTGTAAAAGAAGAGAACACGTAATTGTGGAATGATGTGGTTTTTTATTTTTAAATAAATATTTGCACACGTTGAACTGGGCCATGTGAGTCAGAAATTTCTAACTGTAAGATCATAAAAACATGGTATTTAATTTAGTGAAAAACATGCCGATAAGTTTTTTTTGTAATTTTTTTTAGGCTTAAGGCGGTCAAATCCGCCGTCCGATTAGATAGAATAGATGGTTATGTACAGCGTTTTGGGTTAGGGAAAACTCCATTTACATGCAAAAACAGAAAATTAAATCTCTCGGATCCTGCGTAGGGGCGAAAGCCCGCAATGCCATCTCTTCCCGCACCAAATCTGACACCTCCGTTGAAAGGATCTCCGCGCTGTAGAAAAACCTCAGGTTCCTCTCCTTCCAAATCCCCCACATCAAGAGGATGATGGCTCCGCTAGCTGCTGTCATCTAGGCAATCTCTGTCAGCCTCTGTCGCGCCACCCCGGCCGGTCCCAGATGCCTTCTTCTTCTTGGGTTTCTTCACGGAGGAGGACAAGGTCCTCGATGGCCGCCACCGCCTGGTCCGTGAGGGGTTGGCCACCCCACAGAGCCAAGTAGTCCTGCCGCAGGCGCTCTGAGGGGTTGGCCTCCTCAGGCCGCGAGCCGAGACGTCGCGCCACGGCCTCCATGGCCAGCTGCTCCATGTTGGCGCCTTCCGGGTGAAGCTTGGCGATCCTGCCGCTCCTCCGCACAGACGGCGCCTCCACCTCCTTCTCGTGGACTAACGCCGTGGCCGGCGTGCCCAAAACGGAGACCTCGATCGGCGCCATGATCCGGGCAAGGAAGCCCGACAAGGGGCACTGAGGTGTGCCCATCTCCAGGTCCTCCTGTCCAGAGTCAGCCTGCGTCGGCATGACGATGGCCTTCTCGAACTGCTGCCCGGCCTCTCCCTGGTCGGTCGGCAAGCCGGCGCCAACCCCGGACTTGCCGATGCCCACATCCTCGTTGTCCAGAGCCACCACCTGCTCTCCAGACTTGCGAGGCCTGGCACCATCTGCTGCATGTCCCCATCAGTACTCTGAGCCTCCACCTCTACGCCGACGTGCCATCCTTTTTTTGTAATAAACATGTAGACAAATATGCAAATAAAAATAGGAAAACGTTTCCAATTCATCCGGAGGATTCCAGCGCTGCGTCCTCCTCCAGGAACCCATAGCCAGCGCGCGTGTCGCAGCAGGATCGACGTGTGGCCCCTCTGTACCGTGATCGATCGTGAGGCTGCCGGTGCGCGCTGGTCTTCGAAATCTGAATCTGACACAAGTACCAAACAGACACGGGCATCGATGTTGTAGTTTTACTAAGGACGCGACTAGAGAACGGGCGCCCTATGCCTGGCAAATCCACAGACAGCCCCGTCCCACCTTTTCCCCAGCGAGCTACAGCCTGTCGGACAGCGACGCCGTGTGCGCGCGCGCAGCGCGCGGCCCGGCCCACGTTTTCCCCACCTTTTCCCCGGCCCCACGCCACCTGTTCGCGCTAGCTGGCCCAATAAGCTGTCCGGGATCCTCCCCTTGCACAATAATTGCAGCAAAAGTTACCCAGATCCAAAAGTACACAGGATCCTTACCTACCACAATCAGACCCCGCGACCCCGACCTTTCCTTCTTCCTTCTTCCTCCCTGGAAAACTTCGATCGCCATGAAAATTGAAGCTACAGCAGCTTCGATTTAACACCTGCAAGAACACAGAAAAGCAGACATCTATTCCCTAGAAGATCAAGCACAGGTTATCCCCCTTTTTCATGACTATACCTTCCCTCAAAATCTGCATACGATCTTGGAGAAAAAAGATGAACAACCAAAATCCATCAGATTCGTGTAATCTGCAACTATATTTCTGTACAACTGTTTCTGCACCTTATGCACTTTGGTTCTGACGGGGGGTATGAAATTGAAAACGATCTAGAAACAAGAAAGAAGTCAAACGTGTTGATTCCTGCATGTTGAACACCATGGTATGATTGTGCTTCTATCCATGATTTGATTGCTTCAGAATTTGTCATGTTGTCTTATGCTTCGTGTGTGTTCCATATCGTGTATGTTCCATACATGATCTTCAGTAAGAATTTCTATCATGAACTTGAGTATAAATTCCAATCAGTATATTGAGTGTAAATTCCTGCATGTTAGACACCAGAAACCATGTATCAGAGTTGAACCAAACGATAGTTTAAACTGTATAAGAGAATAGAATCATGTTTAAAAGACCTATAAAACTGATGATTAATCATTTGTTTTGAACAGGAGTACAATCATGGATGCCGATAATGGGGCTGACGCTAGTGACATGAATGTTGCTGACAATTCAAGTGCAGGTATACAACAAGATACCATCCCTTGCTCACTAAAAATTGTCATTTCCTAACTGCTACTTAATGCAATAAAAAGTTATCAATCGCGTAGAACCTAAGTTACCAACGATTTGACACAGCAGTTACCAATGGTATTGGATATAAGCTACCACACCATTCGCTGCTAGAAAACATACACAAACATAATTCATGTTGAAAAACCCGCTACTTAGCTCACGAAACCAATTAAAAACATGCTAGAAGTTACCACCCGCTTATAGCTATACTTACCAGCGCATATGAACTAAACTTACCAACCAAAAAACATCATATATATAGTTTTTCAGCCGCATGAAAACAAAGAATAGTTACCACCCACTTATAGATATACATACCAGCGCATATGAACTAAACTTACCAACCAAAAAACAGCATAGATATAGTTTTTCAGTCGCATGAGAACAATAATAGTTACCACCCACTTATAGGTATACTTACCAGCACATATAAACTAAACTTACCAACCAAAAAACAGCATAGATACAGTTTTCCAGCCAAATATGAACCAGAATAGTTACCTTACCAGCACATATGAACTAAAATTACCAACCAACAAAAAACAGCATAGATATAAATTTCCAGCCGCATGAGAACAAAAGAATACTTACCAGCCATTTATAGATATACTTACCAGCCAATATGAACTAGACTTACCAACCATACAAAAGGCACATACATAGTATTTCAGCCGCATATGAATCAGAAAACAGAAAGTTACCACCCACTTATAGATATACTTACCAGCACATATGAACTAAACTTACCAACCAATCAATAAAAGCATAATATAATTTTTTCAGCCGCATATGAACCAGAATATTTACCAACCATTTATAGCTATACTTACCAGCCCATATGAACTAACTTACCAACCAACTAAACTAATATTTGTTTTTTTTACAGCAGGTGCTGGTGATCATGGATTGCTTCCTGCTGCTGAACGCATGGACCATTTGTCAACAAACGACGATCAAACAACAAGAACTGAGATGACAACAGGATATCAAACGGAGGCAACTGATGTGTCTGACCAGCAAGGTGGGGATGATGACAGAGCTGATGCAAACTCAACCCCACAACCCCCAGCTGTGCATATGCGTTACGACACTTTTGAAGCTGCAAAACAACACTATCTCGAATATTCACTAAGGAAAGGTTTCAGTATCAGAATTGATTGGTCAAGGAAGGATGATGACGGGGGGTATCTGAAGGTGTACCTTACATGTATAAAAGCTGGCAAAACTTGTGAGCCAAAAGAAGACACACAGAACCCTAAGTCAGTTGTGAAGAAAAGAAAGAGGAATACAATACCAAGGACTGGCTGCCAGGCACATGTTTACATTAAGAGGATAGCCGGGTGGTACCAGGTTGTAGATGCCTCTGATGACCACAACCATCCACTGATCAAGAAGCCATCTGAAAGGACACGAATGTCGCCTAGAGGGGGGGGGGGGGTGAATAGGCGATTTAAAATTATTACGGTTAAGGCTTGAATAAATGCGGAATAAAACTAACGTTTAATTTATCATGCCAAAACCTAAACTAGCTAGGTTCACCTATGTGCACCAACAACTTATGCTAAGCAATATGATCAACTAGGTGATAGCAAGATATATGACTTTAAGCTCGATGTCTATCACAAAGTAAATAGCATAAGTAAGAAGCTCGGGATAGAAATACCGAGGCACTTGGAGACGATGATTTATCCCGAAGTTCACTTCCCAATGGAAGCTAGTCTCCGTTGGAGCGGCGCGGTGTTCACCAATGTGAAACACCGAGTAGCCGTAATATGGCACACCGTATCTCCGTTGTGTCTTACCACCAATGTGGCGAGGCACTTGTCACTATGTTGCCGTTGAGGTTGACAACTAGAACCTTTACAAGGGTGAAGCTCACTCCACAAGTTGGAGGGTCTTCACCAAATGCACCGAGCCGCCAAGACTCGATGCCCAAGGCCGGGGCACACACCACAACTCAATTTATGCTCCCGGCAATATCTTCGTAGCTACCAAAGCTCCGAAGCAACAAGGTTGAGCCACACTCCACAATTGGAGGCTCCCAACAAATCCCGTAAGCCACCAAGACTCCGAGAAATCAAACCGTCTAGGGTACCAACGTGCCCTAGAGGAACAAGCTCTAGGGCACCAAAGTACCCAAGAGAAACAAGCTTCTCAACTTCACTTTCCACGAATCACCGTGGAGAACTCAAACCGATGCAACTAATGCAATGGCAAGAACACACGAAGTGAACAAGTTCTTCCACCCCGAATCCAACCAAAGCAACTAATGCTTGGGAGGGATTAAGGAGGAAGAACAAAGGAGAAACACCAAGAAACTCCAAAGATCTAGATCCAAAGTGTTCCCCTCACTTAGAGGAGAAATCAACCGGTGGAAATACGGATCTAGATCTCCTCTCTCTTTTTCTCTAAGAAGTAGCACGAACTAGTGGAGAGAAAGAGAGAAAGCCAAGCTCAAGAGCTCAACAATGGAGGAGGAAGAATAGCTCAAGAGTTGGCAAAAAGGTTCTACTTATTTTGGAGAAGAAACCCCTTAAATAGGAGGCTCCGAAACCGTTGGAAAAAGAATAAAAGAAAAAAAAAGAGGGAAGGCAGCTCAGCACAGCACAGCCGGCCCGGCCTGGGAACCGGCCTGGGCTGGCTGCCGAACGAGCAGCGCACCGGGTGAGGGAGACCGGCCCGCTCCCCGGCCTGGGCCGGCTCGGGAGCCGGCAGCCCACCCGGCTGCCCCGGCCTGTGGCCCGGCCTGGGCCGGCCGGGGAACCGGACCCCTGCCCGACCGCGCCGGCCTGCTATCCGGCCTGGGCCGGCCGGGGTGCCGGAGGCCCACCCGACAGCGCCGGCCAGGGACCCGGCCTGGGCCGGACTGCAGGCCGGTCTGGCCACTTCCTCCCCTTTTTTTCTTTTCTCTTTTTAGAATTCGACCGAGGGTAAAGTCGCAATAACTTTCGCATACGAACTCCGTTTTCGATAATCTTGGACTCGTTGGAATCATCACAACGAGCTCTACAAGAATATGCACAGAAACATCATTGTTCAACAAGATATGGTAAAGCCAAATGGTGAGAGGTAAAACCCTTTTATGAAAACCCGGAAAACCATATCTTTTGCATATGACGTCCGAATAACACAAAACCACTTTTGTTGGAAAGAGGACGACAAATGCTACCCAATAACATGTGAGGATATTGAAACCAAGCAAGGGAGATTTTGCTAATAAATGGAAGAGTGAAACCTTCCGCATAGATGGACCGGCAAAATCTCCGACACCGAAAACTCAATAGGGAACACATATGAGAACCGTTTTCGGTGACCTTGGGCTTGTCATGACAAGCACGACAAGCACCAATATCACACCACGATAAGAGCCAAATAGGAACCAATAAAGATGATGCCAAGGATGCAAAGGTTTGAGCTCTCTACGACCGATACGCTAAAGCTCACTTGAGAGCCCCTCTTGATAGTACGGTTACCTATCCTAAAACCCGGTCTCCCAACTACACTGCGAGACCGGTAAAATAGAAACCCTATCAAGATCATACCTTTGCCTTGCGCATTCCACTTGAGCTCGATGATGACAATCTTGGTATACTCTTCAAGTGGATCACCTTTCTTGATTTTGCTCCGCTTGGTGAAGACACGCATATTGCTCCCCCATACACCAAGATGGGAGAGACACACTTCGACATATCTTCACATGGCCTTTATCTTGATGATGATCACCACGTGACGCCATCCACCATGGACAACACAGGATCTTGATCAACACAGGTGATCACCACTAGACGCCATCCACCGTGGACGACATAGGATCTTGATCAACAAATGATCTTCTTCTTCACATGCCCTAATCTTGTACATTGATCAAATTGCACTTAGCCTTGATCAACATATAGTCTTCTTCTTTTAGCCTTGACTCCAACATATGGAGTCAAAGCATTCCTTATGAACCAACACTGCAAATATAACTTAAAGCACACATTAGTCCATAGGGATTGTCATTAATTACCAAAACAACACATGGGGGCAACCATGCTCTTTCAATCTCCCCCATTTTGGTAATTGATGACAATCCCTTTTGAGAGGGTTTATATAATGAATTAAGCAACCTTGCAAGACAAGGATGCATGAGCATGAGAGGCAAATGCTTAAGAACCAAACTAAAGCATAAAACCAATTCCCTTAAACCCTCTAAAACTTCTCCCCCATTGGCATCGATTGCCGAAATGGGAAGAAAAATTCTAGAAGGCCAATATAGTATGAATTTCTCCATAAAGTGTGCATTTCTCAAAATGTGAGTGGAATCAAATGCACATATCCATTGACGAATAATAGAGGAAATCAAACTATATTGAGGATCCAAAGATTGCAAAAGGATGAAATCATTATAAACATCTCCACCAAGGAGAAAGCAAGCAAGAAGATCCTATCCTAGAGTTCTAAATAAAATTAGAGAAGCTCCCCAATGTCTATGCACTATTGAGGAGTGCACAAATATGGAATCCTCACTCCCCCAAAATCATCTAGGACACTCACCAAGTGCAAGGGTAAAAAGGAAATTAAAGCAAAACCGAGCACTTGCACCAAGGATGTGGTTGAGCCATAAGGAGATACCAATTAAGAGAAACTATCAATCAAGGCCCAACCAAGATATGTGTGTGTGTGTGACAAGACAATTAATTTTGATAAGACACATAGTCTTGACCAAATGGAGATAAGTTATATATCGAGTATTGACACACATAACTTACAAATAAGATTTTTCAAAAAAAATATGTTCACAAGCTCAAGGAGACTAATTGGAAACTAATACCAATTGAAAAACCCACGAGCTAGTGAGAACATTTAGGCAACAAAATCAACATACTCACGTGATGAGCATGAAGAGAAGAATCTTCAACAAAATGTGAGTGCCCAAAGGTGAGTAGAAATAAGACAAGCACTCATGAGTCAAACTTGGAGCCACCAAAGAATTATAGATAAATGACAAGGTGGCTTGCAAGAAGGTAGGATACCACATAAAAGGTGACCTCTCTCATATGTATAGGTTTCTAAGTAGACAATGATATTCGTCGACAAAGAAACTTGCACATATAAAATGGTTGATAAAGTGGAAACTATGGTATCCAAAAAGGAAGTCATGAATGTACAAAAGATATTATTGCTTAAACGCATAGCACATAGCTCAAATTTATCTCATTGTATATGAATGAACATCAAAAATATCAAAGACATCCCACATGTCACTAAGGGAATAAGAGATAGTGAAGATGCTTTGAGATAGGCAACAAGCATCACAAAGAAATAATACCAATTGAAGAAAAACTTTTGCATTTCCTATCACACGTATCACACGATATACCAGTGAAGAAAGGAGCCAAAGTCACAACAATTGTACATTTAAAGTTTCCATGCCAAGAGGGCAACCTACACAAGGTTGAATATACGAAAAATATGCATGGGATAGATACTTGTTACCGAAATAGCATTGGTGATGATGAAGATGAGAATTTCTGTTTATCATCAAAGCTTGACTCTAATAATCACATGGTGAGGACACCTTCCTTATAAATGAGGCAAGCATCCAATGCACCTCCATTGTACCTAAAACAAAATTCAAGTACAACATGGTTCCCAAACTCATTGGGTTCCATAGTAGTTAGATACACTACAATACATAGGAAGCACTCCACATAAATATGTGCACATAGATGAACTTGAATTTCATGCACATCTTAGCCAAATTAGGATTTGGTGGAGTATCCCCTATATATTGGATCAAGAAAGACTAGCATGCCATAAAATAAATATATTAGTAAATATGCATGCATGGACTTACGAGAACCGAATGAGATACAATTTGGACAAAACACTAAGTAAACCAAGAAGAGAGCACACCAAAGTGTGACACAAAAAGGTTGTCCAAATTATATCAAAATCCAAATCAACACATGATTGAGGAAAAATCAAATTAACATATGATTGATTCCAAAACACGTCAACACATGAAGTGTGACATCAATAGGAATCAAATCAAACAACACATGAGAGATAAGACACCAATTGAAAAATAAGATACCATTTAGGAGACAAGATACCAAGAGGAGGTTACTACTTGACCGAAATCAAGTAAAGTAAAATAAAGTAATAAGGTATCAAGATTTCCACAATAAATATCAATTGAAACAAATATCTATGGAGGAGATATTAAATTCCAATTAATACCAATTGAAGGTACCTAGGCAAGGCCAATGAGCATATAAGATGAAAGAAAGAGACATGCCCAAAGGGTTTTCTCATTCTATAGGATAAAACATAAAACAAGAGATGAGATTGCAAGACTCCCAAGAGAGAGTAAGGTTACACTAAATAAACCAAACACCCTCTACAATTTTCATGATGGCACTAAGCATCAAGAGAAAAGATTTGTCTTCCATAAACACATATGATAGAAATCAAATGCCAATTGAAAGGATCAAATATTGATAGATAGGATAGTGTTCTAAATAAAAGGAATGCTCCCCCAAGATTCATGCATTATTTTTTTTTGATATTTGTATTTGAATACAAATGCACACACAAGGGATCATTACTCTTCATATTTTATTTACAACACTAAACACTACCAATTTGAGAATTAGGATCCTAGCAAGAGGCAAGGAAGGCAATGGGAGTCAAAATAAATATTTTGGCAAGAGATGTGGCAAATAAACACCAATGCCAATGTAAGGATAATCAAAAATATTCTACCATAAACATAAGTATGGATTGTCCAAGGACAATGACCATTTTGGAATTATTTTCCCGGTGATAGAGGTATCCAAGAATATCCTCACAAGATAAAACATATGGCAAGGGATAAGAAATAAAACACCATATTTTAATAAGGTTTGTTGGTAGTTCCAACTATTCAAACCAACCGGCAATGCCATGGTTAGAATAATATGGAACAAATGGTTTCTCAACTAATGTATGGAAATGCATTTTAGAGAAAAACCACACCAAGCAAACTCACACAAACAAGAGCCAAACGATAGCTAGAAAGCAAATTGGAACTTGTTCGAGCTAATATGCCACATAGGAATAAGATAATTTACAATATCAAATCTAAGTGGCAAACCTCAAATGTTCACATTTTGTAGGATTGTAATATGCACATAGCTTATTACTCCCCCACAATGTGATAATTAATTTCTTCTTAACAAGAGGCAAATAAAATCAAATAGAGATAATTAATAGACATTATAGAATTTGAATTTCTCATGAGCATGACACACCACATAGTTACTAGATAATCTTGATATATCAATACTAGATGGTGTTACTCATATACACACATTTTTAGGTTAGTGAAGTACACAAAGCATATCACTCCCCCAAAATGGGATAGTCCATTAATTTCTCAAAAGAGCCCATTGAAATCAACACAAGATCCAATAAGGACTCAACACAAAGTTTACACATATATGGAGCGCATATTAACATACACAAACTTGATTGTTTAAGGTAAGTAATAAGCACAACATATACAAGCACATGGTAGGAACAAAACTAACACATGCTAGGGAGCAAGCAACTTTCAATGAATATATATAATTTAAATATAAGTTACCGCAAGAAGGAGCATTGGATATGAGATATGATAATATAATCCAAATGACTTGGCTTATTGAAATAATAATCAAGAAGATCCCTTAATTCTTCAAGGATAGCCAAGTCTCCAATGTCCTCCATCACAACCTATTGATCAAGTTTGAGCTTGTTGGTCCCCAACCAAGTTGGGTCCTAAAAGGTTAGTCACAATAGGCTTGGCAACCCAAATGGTTCTTTTCTTGACACCACTTTGAGTCCCCACATATTTGGCGAACACATTGCCCACCCTATCCTTCCTAAGAGAATAAACATCATCAATAATTATGGGGTGGGATAGAGTACCGTTTGTGCATGAAGAAGCCAAGTGACCCTTCTCATGGCATAAGTAGCAATATCGACTCTTTTCTTTCTTCTTAATAGGCTCCTTAACTTGAGGAGCAATGACTTGAGTCTTCTTAGGAGGTGGCCCTTGTTCAACCCGAGGTTGAGCATGAGGTTGAACCATAGGCCGCTTCCCTAATTGCTTCTCACTAAGTGGCTTTTTCTTCATTGGGCAATCCCTAACATGGTGCCCTTCAATTTTGCACTTGAAGCAAACAATCTTGGCCGAGTGATTGACTTGTTCTTGGCCCTTCTTATTGCTACTCTTGGACTTGCTCTTGATATTGGAGTTGAATCCAAGTCCACTCTTGTCATTGGGGGATTGTTGTACACTCAACATGTTGTCAAGTGTGGCCTTCCCTTTATGACGTTTCTCCACATCTTTCTTCAAAGAAGTGGCTTGTGCCTTGTGCTCTTTAGTCTTCCCTACAAGGTTAGTAGCTACACAAGTACTAGAGGAAGTTGAAGCTTCATTGTTAGAGCAACTAGGCACAAAATGTAATTCAACATATGATTTAACATTAGTGTGAGATGAAGAATTACTAGGACTAGCACATGGCTTTTTAGCATTTTTATTAGAAGTTGTGCCATTGTCCACATGAGGCTCACTAGATATTACCTTGGTAGCGATAGCCTCATGAGCTAATTTTAGCTTATCATGAGATACTAGAAGATCTTCATGAGAGCTCGAGAGCTTCTCATGGCTTTCTTCTAATATCTCATAATTGCTAGTTAGCAATTTAAGTTGAGCCCTTAGCTCAACATTCTCCTTTAAAATGGATGCTTCACAGGAAATAGAGTTAGTAGCACAAGCATCAACATTAATAGCAATGGGAGAACAAGTAGGAAGCTCTTTTAATAATTGAGCTTGGAGTTGATCATGAGACTTAGTGAGATGTGCGAGAGAATCTTCCAAGGACTTGACATCCTTTTCAAATTTCACATTAGCCTCAAGGAGTCTAACAATTTCAACAACAAGCTCATCATTTTTAATTTTAAAATCATTAGCCACCTTGAGAGCTCTATCATGGGTTTCATTTACTTTAGATAACTCTAGAGTAAATGTCTCCTCAAGAGATTTCTTGGTGGTTTGGATTTCTTCAAGAGCTTGCTCAAGATCCGCAATCGTGTTTGCATAATCACGCTCACGGCTAAGGCTTTCATTTTCACGAGCTTCCAAATTTTCAATAGTAAGCCCTCGCTCAACAAGGGTGCTCATGATTTCATGTAGGTTCTCACAAGCATTTTCATTCTTTGAAAGAGCATTAAGAACCATTAGACCTTTTTTATTAAAGTAAGCATCATCTTCTTCATCATCATTATTATGGTCATTATCATCACTACTTGACGAATTAGAAGATATGCAAGGACTATTAACACAAGCATGTGAAACATTAGTTCTAGATGTGTTTAAGTCCAAAGATAAATCATTGCAATAAGATAGAGATGTAATATCATCTATAGAAAGCTCACTATCATCATTGCGAAATTTATCCCTACTCACCATTGCATTAGTTTGTGGCTTGCCACATGTAGGTGAGGTAGAAGAAGTTGAGAACTCATTACGCCCGGAGGTGGAGTGAGAACAATCATCCTCACTATCCATGGATACACCATAATTGTCTTTAAGCTTGATCCATAGCTCATGGCCATTCCGATAAGGAGAGATCGACAAAACAACTGCATTACTCAAAGACTTGAAAATCACTTTAGAAGCTTGAGCATCTAGATAAGAATTTTCCTCATCATCTAGAGGAGAAAAACCCATATCTAGAATTTGCTCTATATATGGATCAATGTCCCGAAAATAATCTAGCATGCGATTTCTCCAATTATTATAATTAGTGCCATCGAATATTAAAGAAGCATTGTGCACTAAACCACTAGACGACATCTTTACTCTCTAGGCCGTGAAGTCCTATAAAGAGAGAACCCGCTCTGATACCAATTGAAAGGACACGGATGTCGCCTAGAGGGAGGGGGGGTGAATAGGCGATTTAAAATTATTACGGTTAAGGCTTGAATAAATGCGGAATAAAACTAACGTTTAATTTATCAAGCCAAAACCTAAACTAGCTAGGTTCACCTATGTGCACCAACAACTTATGCTAAGCAATATGATCAACTAGGTGATAGCAAGATATATGACTTTAAGCTCGATGTCTATCACAAAGTAAATAGCATAAGTAAGAAGCTCGGGATAGAAATACCGAGGCACTTGGAGACGATGATTTATCCCGAAGTTCACTTCCCAATGGAAGCTAGTCTCCGTTGGAGCGGCGCGGTGTTCACCAATGTGAAACACCGAGTAGCCGTAATATGGCACACCGTATCTCCGTTGTGTCTTACCACCAATGTGGCGAGGCACTTGTCACTATGTTGCCGTTGAGGTTGACAACTAGAACCTTTACAAGGGTGAAGCTCACTCCACAAGTTGGAGGGTCTTCACCAAATGCACCGAGCCGCCAAGACTCGATGCCCAAGGCCGGGGCACACACCACAACTCAATTGATGGCTCCCGGCAATATCTTCGTAGCTACCAAAGCTCCGAAGCAACAAGGTTGAGCCACACTCCACAATTGGAGGCTCCCAACAAATCCCGTAAGCCACCAAGACTCCGAGAAATCAAACCGTCTAGGGTACCAACGTGCCCTAGAGGAACAAGCTCTAGGGCACCAAAGTACCCAAGAGAAACAAGCTTCTCAACTTCACTTTCCACGAATCACCGTGGAGAACTCAAACCGATGCAACTAATGCAATGGCAAGAACACACGAAGTGAACAAGTTCTTCCACCCCGAATCCAACCAAAGCAACTAATGCTTGGGAGGGATTAAGGAGGAAGAACAAAGGAGAAACACCAAGAAACTCCAAAGATCTAGATCCAAAGTGTTCCCCTCACTTAGAGGAGAAATCAACCGGTGGAAATACGGATCTAGATCTCCTCTCTCTTTTTCTCTAAGAAGTAGCACGAACTAGTGGAGAGAAAGAGAGAAAGCCAAGCTCAAGAGGTCAACAATGGAGGAGAGAGAATGGCTCAAGAGTTGGCAAAAGGTTCTACTTATTTTGGGGAAGAAACCCCTTAAATAGGAGGCTCCGAAAAGGAGCCGTTGGAAAAAGAATAAAAGAAAAAAAGAGGGAAGGCAGCTCAGCACAGCACAGCCGGCCCGGCCTGGGAACCGGCCTGGGCCGGCCGGCAGGCTGGCTGCCGAACGAGCAGCGCACCGGGTGAGGGAGACCGGCCCGCTCCCCGGCCTGGGCCGGCTCGGGAGCCGGCAGCCCACCCGGCTGCCCCGGCCTGTGGCCCGGCCTGGGCCGGCCGGGGAACCGGACCCCTGCCCGACCGCGCCGGCCTGCTATCCGGCCTGGGCCGGCCGGGGTGCCGGAGGCCCACCCGACAGCGCCGGCCAGGGACCCGGCCTGGGCCGGACTGCAGGCCGGTCTGGCCACTTCCTCCCCTTTTTTTCTTTTCTCTTTTTAGAATTCGACCGAGGGTAAAGTCGCAATAACTTTCGCATACGAACTCCGTTTTCGATAATCTTGGACTCGTTGGAATCATCACAACGAGCTCTACAAGAATATGCACAGAAACATCATTGTTCAACAAGATATGGTAAAGCCAAATGGTGAGAGGTAAAACCCTTCCATTAAAACCGGAAGACCATATCTTTTGCATATGACGTCCGAATAACACAAAACCACTTTTGTTGGAAAGAGGACGACAAATGCTACCCAATAACATGTGAGGATATTGAAACCAAGCAAGGGAGATTTTGCTAATAAATGGAAGAGTGAAACCTTCCGCATAGATGGACCGGCAAAATCTCCGACACCGAAAACTCAATAGGGAACACATATGAGAACCGTTTTCGGTGACCTTGGGCTTGTCATGACAAGCACGACAAGCACCAATATCACACCACGATAAGAGCCAAATAGGAACCAATAAAGATGATGCCAAGGATGCAAAGGTTTGAGCTCTCTACGACCGATACGCTAAAGCTCACTTGAGAGCCCCTCTTGATAGTACGGTTACCTATCCTAAAACCCGGTCTCCCAACTACACTGCGAGACCGGTAAAATAGAAACCCTATCAAGATCATACCTTTGCCTTGCGCATTCCACTTGAGCTCGATGATGACGATCTTGGTCTACTCTTCAAGTGGATCACCTTTCTTGATTTTGCTCCGCTTGGTGAAGACACGCATATTGGTCCCCCATACACCAAGATGGGAGAGACACACTTCGACATATCTTCACATGGCCTTTATCTTGATGATGATCACCACGTGACGCCATCCACCATGGACAACACAGGATCTTGATCAACACAGGTGATCACCACTAGACGCCATCCACCGTGGACGACATAGGATCTTGATCAACAAATGATCTTCTTCTTCACATGCCCTAATCTTGTACATTGATCAAATTGCACTTAGCCTTGATCAACATATAGTCTTCTTCTTTTAGCCTTGACTCCAACATATGGAGTCAAAGCATTCCTTATGGACCAACACTGCAAATATAACTTAAAGCACACATTAGTTCATAGGGATTGTCATTAATTACCAAAACAACACATGGGGGCAACCATGCTCTTTCACCATCACTAACCAAGTTCCTGCGTGCACATCGTAACATCCCTATAGAGGAACAAAAATTCTTGCGGATGCTCCACGCATGCAACATACCAACGTGCCGTCAGATGCAACTGATGTCCCGGTTCTATGGGAAACGTGAGGATGTGCCGTACACAGACAAAGACCTGGCAAATCTGAAAGCTACTTTTCGTCGCCATAACAAAGTAAATGATATGGAGAACTGTGTTAAATATTTTGAGAAGATGAAGGAGAAGGACAAGGACTTTTTCTACAAAATCAAACTAGACGAGGATGACAGGGTTGAGAACATATACTGGATAGACGGAGAATCACGACGATCCTACCCGTCATACTCAGACTGCATCTCATTTGATGCGACTTATCTCACGAACATGTACAAGATGCCTTGTGCTCCCTTCATCGGAATCAACAACCATGGACAGTCTGTGCAGTTTGGATGTGGATTCTTGCGCAATGAGCTAACTGATAGCTATGTTTGGTTGATGGAAACATTCCTAGAAGCAATGGATGGCATCGCACCGAGATGCATCATCACGGACCAGGACTTTGCAATGCGTGCAGCTATAGACCGTGTTTTCCCCGATGCAATACACAGGAACTGCCGGTGGCACGTAATGCAGAATGCAACCGAAAAGATGGGATCTTACATGGCTACACACCCTGAACTGCATGAGGCATTTAACGCTTGCGTGAACAACAGCTTAACACCAGAAGAATTTGAGGACAACTGGAACGCGATGCTTGATATGTATGGAGAACGCGATAACATGGATCTTCGTGGTGTGTGGGAACACAGGGCATGTTGGGTTCCTGCCTACTTCATGCATGCATTCTTCCCCTTCTTGCAGACCACAGCTAGGAGCGAAGGGTTCAACGCAGTACTCAAAAGATACATAAATCCACACAACTCTATATTTGATTTCCTAAAACAGTACGAGTCGCTCCAAGACAAAATACTTAATGCTGAAAGGAAAGCAGAAGCAGATACTGCTCTGACAGAACCAGATCTGTGGTGTCGAAGCAGCCCCATTGAAAAACAAATGGCAAGAGCGTACACGAGAAACATTTTCATCCGATTTCAGAGGGAAATGAGGGAAACAATGTCATACATCTGCCAGCACATTCAAGGCTATCGATACGAGCTAAGCATATTAGATGGTCCTGTCCCACACTATGGGTACAGAAACTACTTGGTGATCGCAAACCATGAAACAGGCATCTATTCTTGCAACTGCTGCAAGTTCGAGCGTGACGGTGTGTTGTGTTGCCACATATTGAAGGTGATGATACAAAACGGTGTGCGTCAAATACCAGATGAATACATCCTAAAACGTTGGTGCTGGGATGCCGAAGCTGCTCTAGGTGACCCTAACCATGATGCCGAACATGAAGCACCACGACAAGGAATGACAGAAGATGCAAGGAACATGATGATACTAGCAACGATGAGGGACGACTTCATAAAGGTTGCGAAAGTGGCATGCTTGACTGAGGATGGAAGACGCATAGTTAAAACACACATGAGGGCTATGAAAGCGGATCTTGACGTATATAGGAAAAGAGAAGAGAAGAAAGCAAAGGAAGTTGCAGCTCAATTCTCGAATATGCCAACAACTAGCGCACCAAACGCAACATCACAACAATCAAGCAACACCGGACAAACGTGCAAGCATCGAACGCTTCAGGCAAAAACATATCAATCAGTAACAGAAAATCAGAAACCCACCAGGTCTAACACCAAAGGAAGGCCCCAAGAAATAGCAAACAAGAACCCACTGGATCTCGCAACCAAGAAGCCAAGAAAATGCAGCTTCTGTGGTTCTACAGATCACACCATCCGCAAATGCGAAGAAAAGTTGAGACTGATGGGTCTGATACAAGAAAATACCGTGTGAAAAAAGGGCTTGAATGCGTCATGCGTATTGTTGTTTATCATTTCAGTGTGAAACAAAGTTGTTATGTAATTTTTTACATATCGTATCATAGTCATTCGTGAACTGCAACGTGCAGTGGGAATTTCGATTAAGTTACTATGTTGTACAACTAAAGTTGCCATGCAACTGTCAGTAAAATTACCATGCCAATATCACTGAATATGCCATGCTTGTTCATACTAAAAAAATTACCATGATGTCCCAACTATGTTTACCATGTTATTGTCAATAAAGTTACCATGCTGATATCACTGAAAGATCACATAAATCCTCATACTGATTAAGTTACCGTGCAGTTATATGTAAACTTACCATGCTATTGAAACTAAAGTTACCAATGTGTTATAAGTAAATTTAACATGATAAAGAGAAAAAAATTACCTTAATACGTGTGTCCTTCAAGTAAGGACCTCCAATTCTTTAGCTTGTTTGCATGATGCTCTAACCACACCGCTGTCAGCACCTTTCTTAATTCTGGAATCTGATCGAAGCTTATGGCGGGGGAAACACGTCCATCCCAGAGTTCAAGGAACTTAAGCATGAAAAAACCACAGTCGATTCTGCAAAAAAAAAAGTATTAAAAAACGTAAAAAAATGATGAAAGAGAAATTTAGCCATACGCATCTGATTCTGCCATTGTTACAGATGACGGTGGGTAAATATAAACTGACCCATTGTTCTGCTTTGGTACATCAATGAACAC
Source organism: Puccinellia tenuiflora (assembly GCA_012064385.1). Classification (NCBI taxonomy): domain Eukaryota; kingdom Viridiplantae; phylum Streptophyta; class Magnoliopsida; order Poales; family Poaceae; genus Puccinellia; species Puccinellia tenuiflora. The sequence continues at coordinate 105,524 of QRDG01001363.1, forward strand.
CAACTCGTAGTCTTGAATTTGTTTCTTCGATTTCGAGTAATTGATCCGGTACATGTCCTTGATCGCATCAACCAGACGAGTCGCATGTTCGATCATCTGTTCATCATCTTCATCGCGTAGTGAATCGAGCACCTCGAACCTCTTTGCATCCATGTTCAGCGAAACCACGTACCAGTGAGATTCTGCTTTCTTGTGCGTTCCAAGCTTCTGAAGAACGGGGAAAGAAAGCTATGAAAGGAGTAAAACAAATCAAAAAATAAGTTACCAGCGGGGAAAAAGATGATAATAGGATTAAAAAAGAGAAATATACAAACATCATGATGAGACAAAAGGGTTTTACCAAGCGTTTGTGACTAAGCTTGTAAAAGGCATCTCTCCTAAAGAAATTCTTTAGAACATTTGTGTGAAATTTCCGATCAAGAAGGTACGATGTAACTATCCACGGAAAGATGATCTTGCTATCTGGACAAGAGTCTCGAAGTACAGATATTCCAATCTCAGCAACAGTGTTTGATAGCTTCCCACCTGGCTTCATACTGCCAGCAAGTTCACCGGTTGTCACCCCACATTGGATCAATGTGCAGGATTCGTGTACTGTCATAAAATATGTAAAACTATATGAGATACCACTCATCAGCTATAACATATCCACCAAACTATTTTATAAAAATAAGTAAACAAATCACATAATGCATATATGTGTCCTATAATTTTTTTTAACATTTAAGTTATCAATGCACTAAAATTACATAGAGTTTATCAGCCCATAAGAACTATAGTTACCAACTGTTTATATATTAGTTGAACAACACATAAGAATTAGACTTACCATCACATATGAATTAAGCTTACCAGCACAAATGAGCTAAACTTATCAACCCTTCATACCTAAATTTACCAGCCCATATAAAAAAAAACTTATCAACCCTTCATATGAATTAAGCTTACCATCCCATATGAATTAAGCTTACCAGCACAATGAGCTAAACTTATCAACCCTTCATAGCTAAAATACATATAGTTATCAGCCCATATAAACCCAAAAAGTTACCAACCTTTCATATCTAAACTTATCAGCCATAAGAACGATAGTTACCAACTGTTTATGTATTAGGTGAAACAACACATAAGAATTAGACTTACCATCCCATATGAATTAAGCTTACCAGCACAAATGAGCTAAACTTATCAACCCTTCATAGCTAAATTTACCAGCACAAATGAGCTAAACTTATCAACCATTCATAGCTAAAAATTACCAACCAATTTATAAGCCCCCAAAGAAAAAAAAAATCAACCTTCCGTACCTAAAGTTGCCAGCCCATGTGAACTATATTTACCAACCATCTATATAGTTTATGATGCCAGCCCATGTAATCTAAAATTACCAGCACAAATGAACTAAACCTACCAACCATCCAAATTTACCAGCCCATATGAACTAGAGTTACCAACCACTACAAAAGATATGATTATCAGACCATATGAAATAGTACGAGAAATGTAACAGAGACTATAATTTTAGATCAAAAAACAACATACCCTTTAAGCTTGGAGAGTTCATTATCATTAGTGTGTACTATCACCTTTTCATACAATGCCCTTTGCTTTTCGGTGCTAGCGATACCGGCGAAGGGAGGCAGTAAGAACTTGGATGGTTGTATAACTCTTTCCCTACGAAGCCGAGTTTTAGGAGTACTGCTGCCAGCATTTACAGAGCTTCTAGGTGCATCAACATATGGAGTTGCATTAATTTGCATACCTGCGGAAAAGAAAACACATAAACACACATATTTAACATGATAAATACAAAAACAGCAAGAAATGTGTAATATGATGTAACGTATAGAACATTGGAAACATGTAACATATAGCACAAAATTGGTGTGGGTGACTTACTTTCAGAATCGAGATTTGTGCTCACTGATACAACAGTCCTTGGTCTACCAGATTGTTTTACTTCCGACTTTTCATGCACAAGCTCATCAAGTGATATGACCCCAGAATCATACTTGACCGACAGTTTGCCTTTGACGCAAGGCGCTTGGTCAGATTTAGATACAAGCAGAAAAAAATAGAGGGAAAAAAGGAAGGTCAACATAAAATAAACTAATGGAATGTAAAATAATTACCCATGTGGAATGTAAAGTAATTACCACATGATTATCACCAACAATAAAAAAAAATGGTGAATGAAAGAACTAAGATCAAAACACATAACTTATAAAATATGTGTCCAAACGCATACATAATTACACAACAAAAGTATGGGGAAGTGATAGCAAGTTCAATAATATTAGTTGCATACAACTTGGAAAGAGATAGGATAAGAAGCATACACAGCCACGACCCCCTCTCCCCCCCCCCCCGCTAGCATACTCCACCAATACCACCCCGCACAAAAACATCTCCACAAGCTGATCTTCATCCTGGATATGAGAACCTAATGTGCAAATATACATTAGTCCCCACCGTGCTCCGCACCGTCAATATCCGACGCTCCAAATAAAGGAGATTTAGGCGCGACATAGGATGGATAAAAATCTGCAAGAAATAAAATCGTGTACCCGCACGGATACAAAGAGAAGATAGACAAAGAGAGGAAAAAAACAGAAAACAAAGAAAAGGTTACAATTAAAAATAAAAAAATTATTCAAATTATATTAGAATGTAAAACATAAAGCATCATGTAAGCAATATAGTAAGTTTCAAAGCATGTCGTAATAAATTTAGCAGGCACTTTATAGTGGAGTAAACATACAATTACCATCTAACCGAACATGCAATGTATGAAACAAAAAGGTTATCTATCCCCATCCAGCCCCCATTGACCTTCAACACACCATACACACATAAACCCACACTCATCAACTAGTGACGACACATGATAAAAAATATGCTACAGAACAACATTGTGTTTGAAGAAAAACTTACTAGTAGAAGTGGGCATTGAAAATGACAGTGGTATGACATCGGATGGCTCGACGAGACGAATGAGGGCACTAGAATCACCAGGATATGCGTCCGGCGGCATTGTTGTACCGGCTTCTGCATCATTGATTGAGCCGGGAGCTCCATGTACACCAGCAGCCGCAGACCCCGCAGTTTCACCTGGATCATCCTGAGGAATCACATCCGCATGATCATCGACATGCTGGGGTCCACCTTGAGAAGGAGCATATGAAGCAACTTCACCATGAGATGCTTCATCCAGAATGGCGGCGTCAGAAGGGGCAGCAGAAGTAGAATCAAATGGGCTGCCAAAATTCCATTCGGGTGACTCAATATTGCAGAACAGCAAACTCGCAGGAAACAAACCATCATTCTTAGAAGCTACTTCACTGATTTTCTTCTGCATTCTTGCATAAATCCTTTGATCGAGTCGTGTTTGACCAGCTGCAACTTCATTGATGGTCTTATATGATACATCAGATGCATGCACAACACTATGGGGAGCGTCAACTGTTTTGAATGATGACGTGCGCACGGCATCAACCATCGTATGAGCCACCTCGTTATGGACAACGGGAGGACGAGAAATGACCCCAAAACTATCATAAACACGAACTCCATCCAAGAGGGAGACTGGCACTGATACATTGCCACCTGCATGAAATGAAGCTGCACCAGATGGTTCATCACTATTACTTTTTTCAATAACTGGATGTGTGGCAAGGCAATCAGTTTTCCCAGTGTCACTGACGGTGTCTGCCAGTGGAACTGCACAAGTCTGAGCTGCGGAGAAAGTGATATCATAAGTGGAATCTACTCCGGCTCGAACTGCATCTGCAAAAGCCACTACTTCAACGACAGATGAGTCATGTGCTGTTACATCTTCATCTACATATGTAACATTATTGGTCACATTCATAACGACACTCTGTTTAGCCTTAAGGCGAGGTGACGCCCTCAATGGTTGTGCACCAACTTTTGGAACATTCTTCCTGAAAATAAGTAAAAAGAAAGCAACAACAAAATGTTAGACACCAACCCATATGAAATAGATTTTTCAGCCCCATATGAACCATATACTTACCAACCATTTATAGGAATACTTACCAGCCCATATGAACTAAAGTTACCAACCAAAAAAAAAAGCATAGATATAGTTTTCAGCCACATATTAACCAATGCTTACCAACCATTTATAGAAATACTTACCAGACCAGATGAACTAAACTTACCAATTCTTTATAGATAAATTTACCAGCCCATATGAAATAAACTTACCAATCAAAAAGTATGTCTAAAATTACCAACCAAAAAAGGTGAACAAACTTACCATTATTTTCACTATATAATTACCACCCATAATGAACTAACCTACCAACCTGATATAGCTAAATTTACCAGCCCATATGGAAATAAATTTACCAAACAATGTGTAACTATGGTTATCAACCCCATATGAACTAAATAGTTACCAACTATTTATATATCTATATAAGTATCAGCCAAAGTGAACTGATCTTACCAACCCTTAATATATATAGTTACAGCGAATGTGGACCAAACTTACGAGTATTTTATATCTATAATTATCACACATATTGAAATAAATTTACCATCCAGTTATATCTAAAGTTACCAGCACATATCAAATACCAACCAATGTATATATGTGGTTATCAGCCACATATGAACTAATAGTTACCACCATTTATATACGTCCTTTATATATATTGTTACCAGCACATATGAAATAGAGTTACCAACCTTCCTATAGCTAAAGTTATCAGCCCCGCATGAACTACTATTTATCAACCATTTTTATCTATATTTAATGTCCCATATGTACTAAATCTACCATCCCAATCCCACTATAAACTACGGGTAATCCACCACGCAGATGCACCAAAGAAAAAAGAAAAAAAATAATAAACTTAAATATTGATCAGAATGTACACAAACATAATAAACAGGAAAATTATATAAAACTTTCCAAAAAAGGGATGATCATACCTCCTAGGGGTCATCTTCTTCGCTTTAGGCTTAACATTCTGCTTGTCATGGTATGCAGCTTTCATAGTTGGTGCTGATAGGCCAAGCTCACTTGTGACAATATTTGTAATAGCAGAGTGTTTCTGTCCAAAAGTTTGAATCCTCCTCTTATACACCACCTGAGCTTCGGTGTTATGTGAATCAGGGACCTCAAGAGTAGAAGCACCGACTGCCAAATCTACACCATTTTTTATGGGAGGTGCGTTGTTCTCACAGGGATCATTTGGTTCAGCATGGGTACTATCATCATCTAAATGCGCACTGCCTTTTGCATTGAAAGATTCAACACAGACATTACCAACAACAGTTCGTGGAGGCACATCCGGAGGTGCAGTATAATCTGGAAGCATAGTATCATAAACACTGACTGGGACATCTTCATGAGAATCCCTGATTTTTTTCCTAGCAGCAAGTACATAATCTCCGATGATTTCGTCATCACTTGACTCACCTTCCGGTCTTACATCATCCATACGAATTCCATCAACATCAACATCACGATCAATGTTTGGGGGGCTGACGACCAAATCAGAAGAACGGCCACATGTATTTGCAGACACAGATGAACGTGTGACCCTGCCAACTGGTCGAGATGATGTAGGTTTAGAGCTAGCTAATCCTTGTGCAGAACTACCGAACTGCTGAGCCATGTCAGAAGCACCTGTCGGTTGCAATTTTGTCCACCCTTGCACAAGCGATCCCATTAACCCAACTAGCCCGGATACAAATGTGCCCATCAGGTTAGACACCTCTGTTTTTTGCTGAAACACACGTGTACATGGAAGTTTAGGAGATAAAGCAAATATGGAAATGAGTTTTACAGAGCATCGTTGGTAACAGTAAAAATGAAAAACCATGTTGTAAAATACCTCCTTTGAGCAGCTTGGATCACAGCATGTGTCGATCCATTTATTGAAACCTTCAGCCCCACCAAAAAGGTTGAAATCCATACCGAAACATGATTTGAGCTGTACAAAAAATCAAATGAATTCCATTAAGCAACATATAAATAAAAAATGAAATATCATAATAAACCAAGTCACAAGATTCCCCTTAAGAACATATCAGCAATGATATTAGTACCTGGAGCTTGCCATACGATTTTCCATCCACTTGCAAGTCAGCAGCTAGAACGGTATCGATGTTTTCTTTGGACCATATGTTGACAGCAAATCGACCATCAGGAAGATCGATGTTTAGCTTGCTTATATCGATCGAGTCAACATACAACAACTGCAACACATAAACATGTAAAATGAAATAAACTAATGACATGAAGGATCATGAACAAATGGGCAAGAAAACATATATGGATGATACATCTAGAATAATTTACAAAAAACAACAAAACATACCGGCAGTAAGAATAGACACATCTTATTGAATTTTCCTTTTGATAGCTCATCATGAAGCTGGTCTGCCACAAACTTACACCAATTCAAATTGTGTACATTATGGATAATTGCCTGTAAAACGAAACATATATCATATTGAATTGTCAAGCATTCATACAACTGAAAGAACATGCCACAAAAATATATTAATTTTGACAGATCACCGAATAATCATAAGTTACCGAAAACATAATGCTAAATTTACCAATGGCATTGAATATAATTTGCTGCACCAACAACTGATCATAAGACCACACATAGTAAGAAATGCATGCATGATACACATATATTTACCATATACTCAATTATATAGTCACCAGCTGATTTATGTGAAAAGTTACCAATGGCACATAACATAATTTACCACCACGAATATGCTTAATTTACCAACGTCATTTAAAATAAGTTACCACCTACTGCATGATATAATCACCAGCTGATTGCTATGAAAATTACCAATGGCATAAGTTACCACCAAAATTATGCTTAATTTACCGATGCCATATATCATAAGTTACCAACAACTCCATGATATAGTTACCAATGGCTACCACCTAATTTATGATGTAAACTGCAAGCCATGAACAAGCAACGAAAAAACTCACCATGACGGGGTAACACCTGTTGCTCACAGTGAGTCCTGTGGTAGGACGCAGGATAGTACATATGACGTACATAAGAAAAGTCTGTTTGAACGGAACATCAGCTGCCACCATTTCTTTCAGAATCTCAAACACACGAAGAGTTCTCGGTGTACTTCCATCTTCAGGAAACAACTGAGGGCCAAGAACTTTCTCGATAGCAGCATTGACAGCATAGGGGACAGAGTCAGTACCGATGGGCAGTCCGATTGTACGGAAAACAGAACGATCATCCAATAGTATCCTACCGCGCCCTGGTATAACAAACTCACGGGTGTGCTTATCATACGTTGAAGCAAACCATCCGATCAATGGGTTGTGAAGAAAAGGGCATTTGATATCAAGTAAGCTTTCAAATTCCATTTCAGCAACTGCATCTTTCTGATCTTTGGACAAGAATTCATAAAGCTTCACAACAGCAAGTGGTGATGCCCTGTTACGCGTCGGTTTTGGGCCATATACAGCATCTTGCTCATAGGTGACATCAACACCTTTCCGTTTCCTCGTCATATCAACAACTACAAAAAAATCAGGAAGTGAGACACAAAATTATGGCATTGATATGATGTGATCTACCCTACATATTTCATGGCATTCATGAACATCTACAATAATAGCAAATTCACACAAAAACCCATGATTATAATACGATACCGACAAGCACACGTCGACTAAAATCAGAAAATAGTAAATCCAGACTCGTATTTAGTACTTCATGTGACCCTGAAATTCATGAAGTAAAACATACAGATGAACCTAGGTTCCGTCGAACTATCACATATAAACACACATGTTCATCAAACATAAAGAACGAACATATAAAAACTGAACATATCAGGGGGGGTGTGGGCAAACGAATCAACCTCTTGGTATCATGAAAAACATGCACTCAAGATTAAGAGTTAATAGAACTCTGAGACAACACAATTGGTTTAGATGACCAGAATAGGCAAGCATCAGTAACTAAATGACCAGACGCAACTACTCGTCTTGACCAAGCTATACTACGTCCGACTGGGCCTCAACTCTAACAGAAATGGTACGAGATAGACGGATAGGAGTTTGCCGGAATCACCTAGGAAATGGGGAACAAAAATATGACGAAGATGATTGGAATCAAGGTGCGCATGTGCTATACCAGCCCTATACGCACACATACACAACTGGAAATCGCTTGAATCGACAACTACGGATTGGCCGATGAGCTCGAATCCGCCTAAATAGGAGGAATGTAACGGACAGGAACGAGACAAGGCGCGGACGGCTTAATATGATGTCGAAGTACTAACTCGCACACACCAGCACCACATATATGGCTGGGGTTCGCCAGGATTTGGCCGGAGAGGAAGAAGAGCGACGAACTGCCTCCGCCTAATACCGAGACACAAACAGATCGGGGCAAAATACGACGAAATGACGAAGCATTGGTCAGCAAAAAGCGGTAGAGGTGGTTGCTTACCACCGCCCGCAGCCACACACGGAGCCGAATCGCCGGAATCGGCCGGAGACGACGGGCACGGCGGAATCGCCTCTCGTCGGTGGCGGAGCGGAAGGAGAAAGGAAGAGGTTGAGCGAGAGGAGAGAGAAGGACCTGGGCGCGGCTCCCCAAACCCGAAACGGTGCGGTCGGAAGGGTGTAGAAGAGGTATCACACTGACTGTGGGCCGGGAAATATCATGGCCCGCATGTCATTGTCTGGGTGCTCGGTCAAAACGGTACAAAAAAAAATGAAACTAACCAGACGTGGGTGGAAACGTTGGAAGTTATCTCCGCGCCAATCGGAGCCGTTCGGTCCGAAATCGATGGAGGACAATCCGTCTGTGGATTTGCCACGTACAGGGCGCCCTGAGAATAGATTTACCGTTAATATAAGATGTTAAATGCGAACAAAATCATTGCGCATCAGAAGTGACGCAAAAGCACAGAAAAACCTGGTGAAGACGCAGATTTATACCCCTAACTTTCCTCCAACAATTCCAAACCCAGAGATAAGCATAACAGACAACACAAAGTCACAAAGCATGCCACCACCTGCACAACACTCGCAGGCCAGTTCAAATGACCAGCAAAAAACACAACACCCTGACGAACACTCGCAGGGCCAACACCAACAGGCAACAGAGACAACAACACTCCCGCAAAAGGGAAGAAAAAACCGAGACAACACAACCCACATCAAATACACACAAACATACGGTACAAACAGCTCCGCAAAGGGTGAAGCAGCCAGGGTGATCTGCGGGAGATGAGATCCAGAGCCAGGTCTTCTCACCCCTTCTTCACCTTGTTCGCAAGACTCCAAGTGCTTGTGTTCTCATTTTCTTTCATATCTCGATTTGTTCCATAAGACATAAACGAGAACAAAAACAGCTGAGCGTTTTACTTCTAACCTACTAAAGCCTCATGGTAGGCAGCACCCCGGGAGGGGCGTTTCTGCACCCGGGTGCACATGCACCTGGTATTTTCGAGCATTTTTAAAAAAATAGTAAAACATTACGAAAAATCTGAAAAAAATTGGTGACACACACATATGAGTTTTTCACAATCGTGCAAAATTTCGGAATAAAATGATAAATTATGTGCTCTGTATAAAAAAGACAAATACAGTTGTCAGAATTAGATCTAAAAACACAAATTTGAAAACACAGATTTTGTCTTTTTGCACAGAGCACAGAATTTGTCATTTCATTTCGAAATTTTGCACGATTGTGAAAAACTCATATGTGTGTGTCACCAATTTTTTTCAGATTTTTTCGTAATGTTTTACTATTTTTTAAAAATGCTCGAAAATAACAGGTGCATGTGAGCTCGGGTGCACAAGTGAATTTCCCGCACCTCTACCTTCTATTTACAAATAGGGAAAAATGGCATTGTTCACTCTGGTCTCTAACACTTGACAGTTGACACTTGACAAATCCAGTGCCCTCTCCTCCCCCATAACATCCAGCTGTTCATGCCTCGAACAACTCCATTATCACATTTTCTAACTCCTCAGCAGTATACTTCTTTTGTTTCTTCTTTGCTGACAAGACTCTTTTTAGCGAAAAGAGCACTCCGGTTTGTTTCGCCTGCAGTTCCAATAAGGACGCCTCATACGGGGGAACGATGAAACCCACAATCTCTTGTCGCAGATTATATTTCAGCTCAGCTGTAACCTTCAATGTCATCTGCTGGCTACTGATAATGAGAAATTCGGCGGTAAATTTGTTCAGACGGCGTTGGTTGCTCAGTGGAACCCAACACACATCAAAGTAGCTCCTCCTGTATCGCTGGATCATTGTAATGAGCCTACTCACCAGTTCTACATTGGAAAAGGATGCTCCTGGACGGCGCATAATTTGCCAAACATCATATATGTTATTCAGGAGGAATATGTTCCTTCGACCTGTTTCACATTCGAAAATCCTTTCTGCATCATCCTCCAGCTTGGACACCCAAAAATCAAACATGTGAGAGTAAGGTTCAATGGTATAATCTCCAGTCGCAAGAATTGATTGTACCGTTTCTGCATTTGTATAGACATACGAGAAGGCATCTATGAGAACATCATTTGCTGGATGAATTGTTGATTCATCGCTGCTATTGATGTCCAAAATAATTCCTTTCAAAGCACTGACCATCTTGTTAAGAATACCAGCGACCACATCAGATCTGTTCAAAGATATGTCACTCACACTGTTATGAACCATTTGAAATGATTTAAATCACACTTTAGCAGGCGAAATGTAAAAAATTACATTTTCCCTTAGTCCCTTACTGCAATATTGTATATGTGGAGGTAGAAGTTAGCCTGACTACAAACACCCCATGCTACAAATATTAATCATTTGCGCAAAGTTCTTTTTCCTAGAATGGAATGGTAGGGGAGTTGGCGGCACGAGCAGCATCCCCGACTACCTCTAGCGGACCCCATGTTGGCCGAGGCGAGGGGATCCAAGTTCTAGGGAGGTTTGATATGGGCCGGGGCGGTGCATATCGACCTCCTCGTTCCATTTTGTTTCTCAACTAAAAACGGAAATCATTTCGAGGTATGGAACAAATCGATTACATTCATCTCATGATCTCCACCAAACACACAGTAAGGATCCAAACCCGTTTCGGCGAGGATTTGAACCTATGTGGCTGGGTTTTATATCCACTTTCCTAAGCATTTCCCTATGCTATGAATATTGATCATTTGTGCATAGTTGAGATATCCATGATCACTAGTAGGAAGTATGACAAAATAGTTAACCTGCCGATTGACCTTGCCCCAATTCTAATATTATTAAATAATTATCCTATTTACCACTTATGTCAACAAGAAAAGAACAAACTGTGTCCCTGGCTCCATTTTATCCTCCCATTTGAACATGTCAATTGACCAGTTCTTCCTCCATATGGCTCATTTGCGCACAGAGGTAGTTTTTACCCTCTCTAGGAATAGTCAAATGGACTTTTAACTATATATCAAGTTTGTACGACATTGAAACCGTTTATTTTGGCAGCGAAGCATTTTTTAAAACCAAATTATTCGAAAACCACAGTATTCCGATGCCTAGCGAAGCAGTACTTCGGTTTTGGAAAAAGAGGTACTGCCCTGTTTTTCATATACTTCAAAAATCGTGAAATTTTCTAAATACTGATGAAGTATATAAAACTACAGTTTTGGCTAAAGCCAAACACCTCAAAGTATCTAACACTTGCTTATTTCTGGAAACCGGAGTGTTCTTGAAATACTTCAAAAATACGGAGCCCCCAAATCGGGGCCTAACCTTTCAAAATGGTGAAATTTTGCTACTGGTACCCAAAACTTTCCTCTCCGAGCGAGGGTGCGGACTGCGGATGCGCAAGTAAGCACCCAACTGAAACAGCAAGAAGAAAGGATCGGGGATTGCTGCATACATACCTGCCTGTAGCCCCATCAGTAGAAGCAGCATGAAGCGATCCTCGGATCATGTCAGGCTCGAACAGGTCCCCTGCCGTTTCCACATACCCGATTGGTGGTGGGTACCGGAAGCGTCGAGCCGCTGCCCCTTGTTCCCACCGGCAAGCTTCGTCGCCGCCGCCGCCGCCGGAGAGGTACGGCTCGGCTGGGAGAGGGACGGAGCCGGAGACGGCGGCGGCCATATCGGCATCCTCTGCAATCTTTGGGATCTCGTCCGGCACCGCATCGGGCGGCTGCTCCCTGTCGGACGGGGGCGGGGGCGGATGCAGGTTCCAACGGAACAAAATTAGGAGGGCCACGGGCGCGGCGAGGAGGCCCAGGCAGACCTCCGGCGAGACATAGGATGAAGAACGCGGCTCGCTGTGAGGATTACTACACGGGACATTGAGATACCGGGAGCAGCAGACGGCAGACATCTTTTTGGAGGGATATCGTTGACACTCGTGCATTAATTTGTTGTTGACGATGAGGTGATGATATATACCCAGCTGACAGGAGGAGGGAGGTCCTCGGTCGTCGTCGTCTTTTCGTGTTCTCGCTCCATCATGCGATGCCGTACCTAGTCATCGGTGGTGATATAATCGCAATTTTCCAATTCAACAGTGACCTCATTCTGTCTTGTTTATCTCAGGTTGGCCTTCCGTGCCACGTGATCACCATCCCACATGCGTGCGGCTGTTTTTTTTTTTAGTTTTAAGCCATTCGATCATGCCCCTGATTAGATAGAAGAAAATTTTATGTACATGGAGCCTCTCGAGATACGAAATTAGGTACAACCGTAAAAAAGAAACTAACTGTCTTCCGGGTCCTCTGTGTGGGCCAAAGCCCTTTGCTCAATCTCTTCTCGCACAAGATGCGCCACCATGGTAGCTTGTAAGGCTATGTTTCTCAAAATTGTCCGGTTCATTTTCTTCCAGGCTCCCCATATGGCATATATGAATGCCCCACTCGCCTCACGTGTCTTTTCCTTTGGCAGCCCCGTCATCGCACCATCCTACCAAGCGTTGATCGTGCGACACAAAGCCCAAAGGGGGAGGGGAGGGCTAGGCCAAGGGTGCCATTCCACGGAAAAACCTTTTCACGAACATGCATCGTGAAGCTGCAATTCAAAAAAAAGGTGTTGCACCGTCTCAGGATGGATCCAGCTTGCCAATAGGGTCATTCGGGCGGTTGTTCGGCTAACCATATTGAAAAACACACGTACTAGATAGAGATAATACAGATACGTCCGACAAAATGGAAAAGGTTCCAACGTAGAAGTTGTGGGAAAGAGTGAGATACATCTACTTGTGAAAAGAAATTTTAAATGGTCAACTGAGTGAGACGCCAATTTCAATTCAATATTAAGAACTTAGAGTCGACGAAACTCGAAACCGAGCACGGAAATGAAACATAATTGTCGACGCGCCTATATTTCATATATATTATATCTTAAATCATGTCACATACTTTCGTTTTAATCCAACAATTTATGAAGCAGAAGAAACAAGCATGAGGTTGAAATGCTGGTCGGTTTGGCCAAAGCTGACAAGCTCTGGTCGGCTTAGCCGAAGCTGACTACCCACGTCGAAAGTGTATTATTTATGCGATTTCCTAAAATATGCATTAATTCTCAAAATTGTAATTTTTGTAAAAAAAAAATAGCCAGTTGGTGGCCCCAATTTTCCGACTGCAAATCTCCCAATTTCTCATAGCTACCAGCCCCTCCTCTGCCTCCACCGAGTGGCACCCCTCACCTCTCCTGGCACCACCTCATGGTCGCCACTCCTAAAATCATCTAATTTTTTTTGTAATATTCGAACATGGCATTTTAGTCTCTATCTTGCAATTCGGGTAATGGGAGTTGATAACTCAGTTTTCTATTGACCAAACTTACCGATGAAGTAACTGTTGTTTGACGTTGACAAATCTACTAATAGGAGAGGAACGGAGCCGGAGACGACGGCGGGCACCCCAGCGTTATCGGCATCCTCTGCAATCTTTGGGATTTCGTTTGGCCCCGTGATGCATCTAAAATGCATACATGAACTTTGCACTATAATTCTTATATTCCAATCATATTTGCATCATATAAGGGGTATATTACTGTTATTTAATGATTTTTGATAATATATAATGATTTACCCTTTTTATGGAATTAATCCTGCACAGGCAGAAAACCCCTTTTTCTTTCTTTAATCGTTTCAGGACCTTAACGACGTCATAATGAGCTATAAATTTAGGGGGGTCATTATTTTGGAAGGACAAGATTTTGGAGCGAAAGAAGTCAACGAACGGAGGCCAGGAGACCAAATGGGGGGTCCCACGCGGCCACAGTACCAGGCCGCGTGGGCCTACCCCAATGGGCCCTCGTGGCCCCGTTTGCATCGATCCTTCGCCCTGAAGCATCCTCGTGACCTAAAAACGCCTATAAAAGAGGTCCCCCGACGTTTTTCCAGAGGAGGCGGCGGAGAAACGCAAAACCAGAAACAGAGAGGCAGAGGGCTGCCGCCGGAGAAGATCGGAGGGGGGAAACGCTGCCGGAATCCACCTCCGGAGGGCTCCACCCCCCTCCGGCGTGATCATCATCAACATCTACAGCAAGATCGTCTCCACTCCGGGCTGCACCTCTTCATCAACCTCTCCATCAAGCTCCTCATCACCATGATGAAAGGGGAGTAGTCTCCCTCGGGGCTGAAGGCTCATGCCGGTAGCTATATGGTTTATCTCTCTCTCATGGTGTAATCTTTATGTGATCATGAGCTTTGTAATCTAGTTGAATCCATAGATGGTACTCTTCTTTATCTTATGAATTATGCTACTCAAGTAATTTTATTGATGTGATTGCCGGAGTCACCTTTGTCCCATGGTGTGAAGTTGACAGTGCGTGCACCGTGTGTGGCTCTTAGGCTAAAGATTACATAAATACTTATCATGAGTTATTATTTGTGTTGGATGTCTCTATGATATTGTGGTGTTTGTTAGTACTATCTTTGGATGCATATAGTGACCGCTTGAAGTGTCCATAGATGTGGAATACGAACTTTAAGGTGTGCTTTTTGTAGCCCTACACAATGGATTGGTGTTCGTTATCCAACTAGAAGATAGTTCGGGGTAGCATAGTGAAGATAAAATATCTATGTATTCAATTATATTATTATTGTTGAGAGTGTCCACTAGTGAAAGTATGATCCCTAGGCCTTATTTCCAAAGCACCGTTTACACCTTTGTCTTGTCCTCTTGCATTAAAGAGGATTGGAACACTTCCACACTCTTGTTTTGTTACATTAAACTTCCATCCATTAAATCAACCATCTTATTCTTTAAACTTGTTTAGTGCATAATCAACTAAAACTTGTGACACTTTAGTTGTAGGGAATAGATAACTTTTCCTTCTTGCTCCTGCGGATCGATACCTTACTTCCACATTGAGAGGTGCTACAGTGATCCCCTGCTCTTGGGGGTTATCAAGTACTTTTCTGGCGCCGTTGCCGGGGAGCGTAGCGCTTAAGTTTCTATTCTTGTTTGCACTAGATTTTTATTTTCAGTTATGCATATATTCTAGTTTACTTTCAGTTTTGCATTTAGTTTAGTTTTACTTTCAGTTTTGCATTTATCAAAAACCCAAAAAAATTAGAAAATGGAAAACAACAAAAAAATTAGAGAGCTTTATAAAATTTATCTTGAAATTGGTCATGATGCTTTTGAAGAGAAAATTAAAAAACCTATGGAACTTTATTTGCATAATAATCATGCTAGTAGCAATGTTACTATTATGATTTCTTTGAATGCTATTATAGCTAATGCTATGGAAAATTCTAAGCTTGGGGGAAGTTGGTTTTGATGAATATGATCTTTTTAGTCCCCCAAGCTTTGAGGAGGAAATTTGCTTTGATGATACTATGCCTCCTATATATGATGATTATAATGATGAATGTGATCTTTTCAGTCCACCTACTATTGAGCATAAAGTTTATTATGATTATGATATGCCTCCTATATATGATGATTACAATGATGACTATGAATGTTTTACTCCCACTATTACTAATGAGAAGGATTTTACTTATGTGGAGAGTAATAATAATACTTTTATGCATGTGAATCATGACAAGAATGCTTTATATGATACTTATGTTGTTCAGTTTGTTCATGATGGCACTGAAATTTATTATGAGAGAGGGAAATATGTCTCTAAATATCTCAATAATACTATGTTTCCTCTCTTTATGTTGAAGGTTTTAATGTCGCACTTGCTTTACCTTCCTATGCTAATTACTATATGCTTCATTGATTTATTTTCTTACAAGATCCCAATGCATAGGAAGTGGGTTAGACTTAAATGTGTTTCATATTTTTCTCTTGATGCTCTCTTTTGCATTACAATTCTTATTCCTATGTGAGCATCATTAAATAACCTCTTTTGAGAGGTAGAATCAAACAATACTGATTTGCTGTCCAGAAAACAGATTCCTCAGCTTCACTACGAAAAATGTTAAAAATCACAGAAAAGAAATTTTGACTTGATATTTTACTACAGCAATCTTAAGTTATCATTACACAATTCATTAGTTCAAAGTTTTCTGATTTGAGCAACATAAGTGCCTCTGAAAATTCCCTCTTTACGGGCTGTTCAGTTTTTGACAGATTCTGTCTTTATTTTAAATTGCTCTCATTACTTGTGTTTTGTGCGGTTCTTTTGATCAAAGAGCAATGCACAACCATAGTAATATTAGATAATGTTTAGAATCAAATCATGATATGTCTTTACTGTACCTATGAGGATTTAATTTATGGAGATACTAACCCCTCTAATCAAGTTCTATGATGAGTTTTGTGTGAAGAGAACTTTTAAGATGGAATAAATTGAGGGTGATGAACAAGATCAAGAGGGATAAAAACTCAAGCTTGGGGATGTAACCCCTAAACTCACCCTCCATACAAGAATTTAAGCTTGGGGATGCCAAGCCACCTCACTCCAACCATCTTGATACCAAGTAAGTAAGCCTAGCTATATGGCTATAAAGAAAGCGCTTTACGGGAGGCAACCCGGTTGTTTTTACTTTTGATTTTCTTTGTGTCCTCTTGCTGTAACAAGAGACTTAGTTTTTAGTTTGGTTTCTGCAATTTTTAATAAAGTACCAAGTTTTACCCATTTTGGTTTCAAAAGTTGTTATTTTGCATGCGGAGATTTCATTCCAGCACAGGTCTGTGCACGGTTTGATTTTTATTTCTTATTCTGTTACTCCTAATGAGCTGATATTTTTAATTTAACTGCAACTTTTCATCCTCTGTATGCATGAATTTTTTCAGAATTTTTAGACATGTGTAAGTCAGGTAGAAAAATACGTTTTTCTGCTGCTGTTTTTCTGGACAGATTCTGTCCCATATTGTTTGATGCATGTTTTGAACTTTTAACTTGAATCTTGTTGATCCAATTGAGTTTATTAATAGGCATACGACATTATACACTTTCTGGACATTCATATGAATTTTTGTCTTAGGATTATAAGCATCAAGTAATGCATTTGTCTATCACTACTAATGTCACCCCACAGAAAAGAAATGGGAGAAACAGTGTTTTGAAGTTTTTTCACAGGGATTAGAGGAGATGCACCAAGAGCTATCCAAGGATGGTGAAAACCATAAGCTTGGGGATGTGAAGACAACCCCACTGGACCTACACACTCTCGGTTTGCACACGTCTAACTTCTGTTTTTCTATCAATGCACTTTATCGCATAAACTTGGAGCGTCTTTTATTTGTTTTTGTTTTGGTTTGATTTTTGTGAGACCACCACACTATCATTTATATATGAGAAAGCTACTGGAAATATGGGTTGGAATATCTTGCATGCTTTTATTGAATTGGGGAAAGGGATGTCTAAGTTGATTTTAATGACACATATAGTTGCATGATTCATGAGCTTCTTTATGAGTAATAATTTGCAAATGCGTTATCATGAGCTATCTTTTATTCATGTTTTGATGGTGTATGTTATTTAACCTTGTTTGACATGAATTAGTTAGTTCTATGGACACTCATGCATGCATCTAGATGGTCATCTTTCTCCCTTTTGCTAGCCCAAAAATTCCAACAAGTAAAAACTTGTTTCCAACACCTTCAACCAAAGTTTTCCAGTGAGTCCACCATATCTACCTATTAGCTTTATGCTATTCCGAGTATGTTTATCATGTTATTTGTGTTATATTTACCTCTAAATGAAAATGATTATGTTATTTATTGTATTGGGAAAAGTTGGTTAAAAAGCTCTCGCGAACTTGATGCACACTTTACTTGCATTTAATAAACATGAACCATTGTGATTAATATTATGATGATAGTGGCTTGATAAATGTTTAAGGTTGGGAGTTAGCCCATATGTGCTATCACATGCAAAGCTTTCAACATGTTCCATCATTTATTTAGTTGATATCATGTACTTTTGTTTATGGATGCCTATCATGGTGAAATAATGTGGAAATAGAGTAAGTTTAAATGAGTTTGTATAAATGGTTAGAGAGAAACCTGGGCCGCTAATCTAAGTCATGCATCATTCATGGTGGAAATTTACTTACATGCTATTTTGAACTTTCTGTGATACACCCTACAATAAAAAGCTATATCAAGTGGTGAATAAAAAGGGTGTTGAGTTGGTTCATTATGTTTGTTTATCTTGTTGTTTTGATGTGGGCTTGATCCATATCATGGGACAAGAGGTACCCCAGTTGAGGCTCTTGATAATACCATTTTTACTTACAATGATAGATAACTTAAACTTGCTTTGTTTCCCAAGTTGAGTAATCATGGTGTAGCTACTTGTATTCAAGGGGGCATGAGACATCTAACCTTTGCTTTATCAAGGCCACTACTCATATTTGCTTTCATATTAAACTTTAATCATTCAAGATGCTATGATAGGGGAATGAGAGCTTGACACCAAGTATTACCATTGCAATCAATAACTTAAGTAGAATAGTTTGGAGGATAGATGAAACTCATGCATGCTTTACCTCTACTTATTTATACATCTTTTCCAAAGTGTCCACCTTTTATATTCAGATTTTCACCACACTCTATGGACCTCAAGAATGCAAAAGTAAGAATGTCCATAGTACTATATTTTTATGTTGGACTTTGTGAACTATCATTGATCATCTTTGCATTGAATACTTGATATCACTTTATAAATTGTTTGCACATTGCTACTTCTTTGAAATAATGAATCATTTGACTTTATGTAGCAGTAGCAATCATTTTTTATATCCATGTTTTTTATTATATTGCAAAGTTCATGTTAGTTTTATCACTTTCATACTCGAGGACGAGCATGAGTTAAGCTTGGGGATGTTGATGCATCTAAAATGCATACATGAACTTTGCAATATAATTGTTATATTCCAATCATATTTGCATCATATAAGGGTTATATTACTGTTATTTAATGATTTTTGATAATATATAATGATTTAACCTTTTTATGAAATTAATCCTGCGTAGGCAGAAAACCCCTTTTTCTTTCTTTAATTGTTTCAGGACCTTAACGACGTCATAATGAGCTATAAATTTAGGGTGGTCATTATTTTGGAAGGACAAGATTTTGGAGCGAAAGAAGTCAACGAACGGAGGCCGGGAGACCAAAAGGGAGGGTCCCACGCGGCCACAGTACCAGGCCGCGTGGGCCTACCCCAATGGGCCCTCGTGGCCCCGTTTGCATCGATCCTTCGCCCTGAAGCATCCTCGTGACCTAAAAACGCCTATAAAAGAGGTCCCCCGACGTTTTTCCAGAGGAGGCGGCAGAGAAAGGCAAAACCAGAAACAGAGAGGCAGAAGGCTGCCGCCGGAGAAGATCGGAGGGGGGAAACGCTGCCGGAATCCACCTCCGGAGGGCTCCACCCCCTCCGGCGTGATCATCATCAACATCTACAGCAAGATCGTCTCCACTCCGGGTTGCACCTCTTCATCAACCTCTCCATCAAGCTCCCCATCACCATGATGAAAGGGGAGTTGTCTCCATGGGGCTGAATGCTCATGCCGGTAGCTATGTGGTTTATCTCTCTCTCATGGTGTAATCTTTATGTGATCATGAGCTTTGTAATCTAGTTGAATCCATAGATGGTACTTTTCTTTATCTTATGAATTATGCTACTCAAGTGATTTTATTGATGTGATTGCCGGAGTCACCTTTGTCCCATGGTGTGAAGTTGACAGTGCGTGCACCGTGTGTGGCTCTTAGGCTAAAGATTACATAAATACTTATCATGAGTTATTATTTGTGTTGGATGTCTCTATAATATTGTGGTGTTTGTTAGTACTATCTTTGGATGCATATAGTGACCGCTTGAAGTGTCCATAGATGTGGAATACGAACTTTAAGGTGTGCTTTTTGTAGCCCTACACAATGGATTGGTGTTCGTTATCCAACTAGAAGATAGTTCGGGGTAGCATAGTGAAGATGAAATATCTATGTATTCAATTATATTATTATTGTTGAGAGTGTCCACTAGTGAAAGTATGATCCCTAGGCCTTATTTCCAAAGCACCGTTTACACCTTTGTCTTGTCCTCTTGCATTAAAGAGGATTGGGACACTTTCACACTCTTGTTTTGTTACATTAAACTTCCATCCATTAAATCAACCATCTTGTTCTTTAAACTTGTTTAGTGCATAATCAACTAAAACTTGTGACACTTTAGTTGTAGGGAATAGATAACTTTTCCTTCTTGCTCCTGCGGATCGATACCTTACTTCCACATTGAGAGGTGCTACAGTGATCCCCTGCTCTTGGGGGTTATCACCCCGCATCGGGCGGTTTCTCCCTGTCGGACAAGGGAGGATTGAGGTTCCTCCGGAACAAAATTAGAGCATCTCCAACAGATGCACAAAAAATGCCGTGCACCCAAAAACTGCTATTTTAGCGCGACAAAGGCTCTAAACTACGCTCCAGCAGACGCCTAATAATAGAGCGCCCCAAAAAACATCCAGCGCGCGGAACAAAGCGGCATCATACGCTGGAAAATTGGAGCACCGACAACAGCGTGCTGCAAAATCGAAGACCTCGCGTGAAGAAAAACTGTCATTGAAACTTCCACCTGCGAAATCCCACGACCGTTGGGAGCGAGGAGGAGCCTCCACCAACGCTGTCCTGCTCGCTAATGTGTGTCGGAGAGCTGTCCCAGGAACTGGGTGTGTCTCACGAAGGATCGAGTAAGGGGCTGAACGTGGAATCAAACAACCCTCAACGTGCTCCGGCGACGGTGCTCGTCGGACTCGCTGCGGGACAACACTGTAGAGATGAAGGCACGGTATTACCCAGGTTCAGGGCCCTCTAGGTGAGGTAAAACCCCTACGTCCTGCCTCTAGTGTATTGCTCTTGCTTGGAGAGGTTTCTGGTACAGAGTGAGCTTGGCGAGCTCGAAGTGGCTACAATGGCTACTGCTAACCTCAGATCTAGGGTTTTGGCTTGTGAACCAACCAGAGTCTGAACCTGCTACCCAATCGAACCCTTTGCACGGGCGTGCCTCCCCTCCCTTTATAGGCGTCTTGGACCTCTTCTGCCCAAACATTTGGGCGGGAAGGGTTACCACATGGCGACGAAGGAGGAGGCGCGGTGCACAATAAAGGTAGAGTCCACCATAAAGGTAGAGTCCATGGACGCGGTCCACGGCAGGGGAGCGGCGTCACCAAAGCTGAAAAGGGCCACCGGCCAACCAGGACGGTGGGCTGGCGCCGCGGAGGTGGAACGGGTCCCACGGTGACGTCGCCCTTGGAGCGTAGCTGCAGACGGTTCCCTTATCACCAAAGTGGCAATACTCGTTGTCTGCTTTGCTTGGTGCTGCTTTGTTGACTCCTTTATACATCAGAATGGCAACTGGAGCGCTGCTGTCACCGCGCGCTGGCGCGGTCGTCACTCTGCAGAGAATGCAGAGCCCATGTGCGCTCTGCCGCGGAGGCAGAGCTGGCTTCGAGAGGAAGGAAGCCTCGCGAGGCAGAAAGCCTCGCCGAGCCTTTCGGCTTGGTCCTTAGCAGAATTGCTGGTGGCGTCCGAGACGCCTTCTCGAGGAGAGGTCCCTCGCCAAGGGAGAAAAACCCTCGGCGAGGAGAAGAGGTCCCTCACGAGGGAAAACCCTCGCGAGGCTCGCCAGGCTTGGAGAGCCTGGTCCTTAGCGAAATCTTCTGAAGAATCTTGTGGGCCCTGGCAGGCCGGCCCGTGGTACCCTGGTTTCCACTGTGCCGACAGTAGCCCCCGGGCCCGCGATGGGCACGCCGAGGCCCATGGATGAAGGCGAAGCGTCGAGGGCCCAAAGATGCCTGCCAGGGCCGCGACACGTGGAGCGCAGCGGTTGCGCCCGCGGCCACGACCTCCTCGGCTCCAACGAGCGACGTGGCGGGGCCCGCCACGACTCGGGAGCCGGTCAATAAAGCCTGGGCGTGCAGACTGCGCCCTTCACTTCTCCCATAACTCCGCCGCGCTCTTCCCCCAAACAGCTCCTTCTTCCCAGAGCACTCCAACTTCAGGGTCTTCATCTTCTCCTTCGGCGACCAATGGCGCCCAAGAAAGCCAACACCGACCCGAAGGGCAAGGCCGCGATGCGGGCCAGCACGTCGGTGGCGATGGCGCGCGGTGCCGCTCTCGAGGGGGCGCTGCCGCGGACCCGCGTCATCGCGGCGGTGATAGCAAAGTTGCGCCACCTGGCGGCGGCGAGCACCAACGAGAACGGCTCCACCGAGATGAGGCCGGCCGGCAGCAGGCTCACCGAGGGGTTCTACCCCATCTTCCTCCACACTCTCTACGCCGGTCTTGTCCCTCTGTTTTCTGAATTCCTCCTGTCGATTCTGGAGGTGTACCAGATCCAGCTGCTTCATCTTCATCCCAACTCCATCCTCATCCTCGCCATCTTCGCCCCTGCGAGGCCTACATCGGCATTCGTCCCTCGGTGGCGCTCTTCCATAGTTTCTACTCTCTCCGGAGCACCGCCCCGGACGAGCGGCTTGGCTGCGTCTCCTTCCGCATTGCCGCCGCCAGGAGTGAGAACTACATTCCCATCGCCTGGTGCGGCGAGAACGCCATCACCAAGGTGACGAAGAAGGTGGAGAAATTCCGCGAGAAGTGGTTCTTCGTCGACGCCAAGCAGACAAACCCTCTCCTGGAGCTGCCCGAGGGGCCCCCGAGTAAGTGGGCGCGCTGGGCGAGCGCAGACTTCAAGGGCCCGAGGCTTGACGCGGTGTACAAGTGCATCCGGCGCATCCGCAAGGCATGGGTCACCGGCCAGATGGTGGCGAGAGACTTCACGCGGCGCCGGATCGCTCCTCTCCAGTTCCACTCCGAGCCGGTGTGGAGGTACACAGGCAAGAGGGACGCGATGAGGCTGAGCTCGGACGGCTTCGCGCCTGAGGTGCTACGCCAGGTCATGGGGGTCCTCTTCGCGACGACGGAGATCCCGTCTCCTACCAACGAGGAGGCCCGGCCACTCATCAGCTTTGCCGAGGAGAGCATCGTGGAGCAACGCCGGTGCATGCCCGTGTTCGACGAGTGGGGAATTGTGCCCGCAGGGCACCGCGGGCCTCGCCCCAACCCGTGGGCGGCGGAGCCGGAGTACATGGACGAGTCTCCGGAGCCGGAGGAGGTCGAAGAGTCTGCCGAGGAAGAGGCCTCGAGAGGCGAGGACCCCTTCGGCGAGGACGAGGCCTCGAGGGGCACCGACCCCGTTGGCGAGGACGAGGCATCGAGAGGCGCCAACCCCTCGAGAGGCTCCGCTGGCTCCTCAAGGAGCGCTCCCGCCGAGGTGGACCTCTAGGTGCTCTCCTCCAACGAAGAGGAGGATGCCTTCCGTGTCGCCCGCTCCCGACGTGTCGAGGAGGAGGAGGAGACAAGCGGCGGCGTGGGAGGACGCTGCGAGCCCCGCTCCAAGGCCATCCACGACAGGAGAGCCGCGACCGCGAGGAGCGTTCCTCGCGAGGAGACAAGGGCGCCTCAGGAGGAGGCCGGAGCAAGAAACACCCAACCGCCCAAGGCGAAGAAGAGGGTGTGGGTGATGGCTGACGAGTAAGCCTTGACTCTTCCTTTTCTTTTATTGTTTTGCTTCTGGAAAACCCCCTTGAAGGATTTTCAACTTGTCTCCCTTCCAGGCAACCTGCGGAGCCAAAGAGGCGGCGGCTCCGCAAGCTTGGAGAGACCGCCAGCGTCGTCGCGGAGACGCCTGCGGCTGGCGAGCCGCGGCAGACGGCTGTCCCTCCCGCGGGCGAGCACCGCGTGGAGGTGGTGGTCGAAGAGGAGGCGCCGTCGCCAGTTCGGGCGGCAACTCCTCCCGTGGCGGAGCACCGCGCGGAGGGGGCGGCTGAAGAGGCGGCGCCGTCGTCGGCTCGGGCGGCGACTCCTCCCGTGGTGGAGCACCGCGCGGAGGAGGTGACCGAAGAGGTGGCGCCGCCGTCGCCGACTAGGGCGGCCACTCCTCCCATCCAGCTTGAGATGGAGGAGGAGAGAGTGGACGAGGAGATCGTCATGGAGCCGCCTCCAGAGGAGGAGGAGGCTCCCTTACGAGGGGCCAATGCGCCCGAGGCCGCGGCGGACGCGGCCGTCACTGGAGGGGCAGGAAGCGCCCCTGAGGAGCAGGGGGCAGAGGCGCCTCCGGAGCCCACAGGCACCGGAGCTGGGGGTGAGAGGACGCCCAGCCCCCAGAGGGCTCCTAAAGCGGGCGAAGAGGGAGACGCCCCTACGAGCCCCCGGGCCGCACCAGAGGCGGCCGTGAGCCCGAGGCAGGAGGCCTCGGGCGCCTCGACAAGGATCGAGGACTCCGCACCCAGCAGTGGTGCGGGGACCTTGGCGCTGCAGGAGCCGCGGTGCCAAGCAATTCGTCGCCGAGTCGTCCTCAACCAGGCGCGGCGGATGCTCGACGAGCTGGAGGAGCAGCTCGCCGAAGAAGAACTCGCCCTAGCGGAGGAGCGGACAAGGCTTGGCGAGGCCTGGGCCCTCCTCCACGAGAGGGTGGAGTTGTGCCGTCGGCAGGACGCGGCGGCCCAGGCGGAGCGCCAAGAGGCCCTTCGCTTCGCCAAGGAGACCCGCGACAGCGTCAAGCGGGAGGCGGAGGAGGTGATGGACCAGCTGGACGCCGCCAGGGAAGCACTCGAGGTGGAGACTGCCTCCAAGCAGCAGCAGATAGCGGCCGCGGAGCAGAAATTCATCACGGACTCCAAGGTTGTGGAGGCCAGCCTGAAGGAGCTCCGCGAGCTGCTGGATGCTCGCGAGGGGCAGCTGGCGCCGCGCGAGGCAGAGCTGGCACGACGCGAGGGAGAACTCTCCCTCCGCGAGAAGGAGCTGCGCCAACGCGAGGAGCAGGCCCAGCTGCTTGAGGAGGCCCAGGCCACCCGCGAGGGGCAGCTGCAGGAGCGCGAGGGCCTGGTGGCCATGAATGAGGCCACCTACGCGGAGCGCCACGAGAAGGCCAACGCCGATTTCGAGGTGAAGCGGAAAAGAATCCAGGATGAGGCCGACCTCAAGGTCAAACTTGTCCGCGAAAGCCTCGCCAAAGATTATGAGGAGAAGGTCACGAAGCAGGAGGACCGCTTCAAGGCCAAGCGCAAGGAGCTCCAGGACCACATCAAGAAGCTCGAGCAGGAGGAGAAGCAGATGACCTCCTGCCTCGAGAAAACCAGGGAGGCCCAGGCTCGTGCGGAGGGGAACGCTGCCGCCCTGGAGAGAGAGCTAGACGAGCTCCGACAGCAGGTGGGGCCGGCCGCGGATCTCGCGGAGCGGGCACGGGACCAGCGCCAGATTGGCCGGTCCATGACGCGCCAACGCCAGCGCATTCTCCAAAGCTTGGTGAGCCGCGCGCGCGCGGTCGGGGATGATCTGAGGATCGACGTCCCCTCCTTCTCCGCAGAGATCGACGATGAAGCCGCGTACTCGTTTTTCTTTGAGCAATTCCTTGAGAAGCTTGAGGAGGTGGCGAAGAGCTTTGACGAGCGCGTCGTGGAGGAGAGCCGCGATCTCCTCGTCATCGCCACCAGCTGCATCTTCAGCAACCTCGTGAGGCTCCAGCCCTCGCTTGACCTCGAGACTGTGATGGCGCCGCCGGTCACTATCAGCGACAGGGCATGGAAGGCCGCCGACGCGTACGCCAAGAAATTCGACCAAGTCGTGGTCGATGAGGACGAAGGCGACGGCGAGGAGGATGCTCTGGAGGAGGAGACGGAGACCGCCGTGGACAAGGCAGGCACCTCGGGGGGCGCGACGGCCTGAACTCCTGTATCTGGACATGCAGAGGCACGAATTTATCTTAGCATTTAATTGTAATAGACTTGTAAAGACTTGTTTTTATCTTTGTTTGCTTGGTGAGCATCCCTCGTGAGGCTTTTGTCTTCCCCTTCATGTCTTTTTCGCTCTGCGTCTTAGGACCCTCTCTTAGCGCTACACCACCGCCGCTTCGGTATGCGAGAGTCAGGGCTCCACAAGGCCGGGGGGTGTGTGAGGCCTCAAGAGGTAAGAGCCCCCAAGTCGCGATGCTTGGGGCTCCCCTTCAACGCGCAAGCAGCCCATGAGGCGCAGGAGAGAGAAAAGAGGCTCGAGGGATGAAAGCCAGCGAGGGGAAAATTAACCAAGTGTTAGGACTTAGCTTCGCGAGGCGTTTTGCCTTGGAGAGGGTGTTGGTCCTCTGGCAAGGTGTTTTCGTCTTGGAGAGGATGTCGGTTCCCTGACGAGGTGTTTTGGGCCTATTTCCTGCGTTTTGACAGATAGGCGTACCCACAAGCAATACATAGCTAGATAACTTATGCGCGCTCGTAGGTTCCTTCATGTGTGTCTTGTGAGGAGAACAGGCACCAAGGTCCTTGGTGAGTTGACGTGCACGGGAGCCGGCTCATGAGTTCAGAGCTCCTTAGGAGTTGACATGCATGAAAGCTGACCTGTGAGTTCAGAGCTCGGATCCCTTGGGTTTGAGGTGCTGCCGGGATGCTCCCGTGGCATGGCACCATGCTAGCCCCCGCTCGTGAGATACACAGGAGGGATCATACGAGCAAGGATAAAATAGCAACAACATAAAACCTTACCGAAACAACAACATATGCTGGCGCGAAGCGCAAAGGTTCAAAGTGACCTGAAACAGAGGTTCATTACAATGGCGTGGCCAGAAGCACAAAAAAATCCACCATGTCGGGCATGGGGTTCCACATGCTGTGGCTGAGACTCTCGAGGGGGCGTGCTCGAGGCGACGCATGTAGAGAGAGCTCAGAGGGGGCCCCTATGCGGGGGTGGCTTGTAGAGCCTGCGGTCCACCATGGCTGGGCATGGGGATCCACCTTGCCAAGGCATGGTGCTTGAAGAAGTCACCTTGCCGAGGCGCGGTGGCTTGGGAGTCTTCTCGAACGGCCCGCGGCAGCGTGTAGTAGAGAGGGGAGCCCGAAATTTTTTCCTCGTGGAGGATGATGGCGCGAGGCTCTCCCTTGATGCAAAAAGTTGCTTGTCGAGGACGATCAGGGGTAGAACTTGCGCAGGTGCTGGATGTTCCAGGGGTTGGCGACAGGGATGCCGTCCTGCGTCTCGAGCCGCGCGGAGCCAGGCCTGGCGATGTGCACGAATCTATAGGGGCCTTCCCACATTGGCGAGAGCTTGTGGAGGCCTGCCCTGGAGAGGATTCTCCTCAGGACAAGGTCTCCTGCTTCGAGAGTGCGCGAGCGGATGTGGCGGCTGTGGTAGCGACGGAGATCTTGCTGGTACCTTGCCGCTCTCAGGGCCGCATTGCGGCGGAGCCCTTCAAGCAGCAGGAGGTCGTCATTGTGGAGTTCGTCCACCTCAGCCTCTTTGAAGGCCAGGACTCATGGAGAGCCATGAGTGATCTCGCTGGGGAGAACGGCTTCGGCGCCATAGACGAGGGAGAACGGTGTCTCACCAGTTGGCTTTGTTGGCGTGGTGCGGATGGACCAAAGCACCGAGGGGAGCTCATCGATCCAGTGCTTGCCGTTGGCCTTGAGGCGGTTAAAACTTCTCATCTTGAGGCCCTTGAGCACCTCGGCGTTGGCCCGCTCGGCCTGCCCGTTGCTTCGTGGGTGCGCCACCGAGGTGTAGCAGATTTAGGCGCCGAGGCTGCCACAGTAGGACTTGAAGGCGCCGCTGATGAATTGTGAGCCGTTGTCGGTGATGATGCGATTGGGCACGCCGAAGCGGCAGACCAGGCTCCTTATGAATTTCACCGCTGACTTCGCCGGTATGGTGCGCACGGGTTCCACCTCAGGCCACTTGGTGAATTTGTAGATGGCCACGTAGAGATAGCGGTAGCCCCCGAGCGCTCGCGGGAAGGGTCCCAGCAGGTCCAGCCCCCAGACCGCGAACGGCCAGGAGAGCGGGATCGGCTGGAGTCCTTGCGCGGGCTGGTGGATTTGCTTGGCGTGGAATTGGCATGCGTCGCAGGATTGGACGATGGCAGCTGCATCTTGAAGCACCGAGGGCCAGTAGAAGCCACTCCGGAAGACCTTGCCTGCAAGGGTGCGCGAGGAAGAATGGTGGCCGCACTCTCCACTGTGGATGTCGTTGATGAGCTGGCGGCCTTCCTCGGCAGGGACGCACCGCAACACAACCCCATTGGGGCGCTTACGATACAGGTCTCCGTTGTGGAGGCAGTAGGACTTGGCCTGGCGAGCGATTCTTTCGGCCTCTGCGTCATCTTCGGGGAGGACTCGGTTTTGCAGGTAGTTCTTGATCTCGTCGATCCAGCCAGTGTCTTGGCGTACCAGAGTCAGCAGCAAACGATCGCCAGAGGGGAGCCCGCAGTTTGGTGCTCCACTTGTTGGGGCTGGTGGGAGCTCCTCGTCGGTGCTGATGTTGACCACTGGTTGCTTGACCGAGGCCTTGGTGAGTCTCTCCTCGAACACTCCAGGATTCTGGGCTTCTTTTCTTGCTGCTCGCCTGGCGATTTCATCTGCTTCTTGGTTTTCTGCTCGCGGGATGTGCTTGAGCTCCATGCCCCTGAAGTGCTTCTCCAGCTTGCGTACTTCTTCAAGGTAGGCCACCATGTAGGTGTCCTTAGGCGTGTAGCTTTTGTTGGAGAAGTTGACGAGGAGCTGGGAGTCGCCCTTGATGAGGATGCACTTGATGCCGAGGGCGATGGCGGCTTTGAGCCCGGCGAGGAGGCCATCATATTCAGCAATATTGTTGGAGACCTTGTCGTTGTCCTTGAAGCACAGCTGGACGGCGTAGTAGAGCTTGTCGCTCGGAGAGGTGAGGACAGCACCAGCCCCTGCACTCCTGGCCGCGAAGGCGCCGTCGAAGTGCATGGTCCAGTGGCTTGGTGTCGTCCCTCCTGAGGCTGTAGCCTCCTCCTCTTGAGGCTCTTCTTCACGCGTGTCCGTCCATTCGGCCATGAAATCGGCCAGCGCCCTGCCCTTGATGACCCTGGTGGTGTCAAACTCCAGCTCGAAAGGTTGTAGCTCAATGCCCCAACCTGCGACGCAATCTGTCGCGTTTGGGTTGCGCAGGACCTGCTCCAGGGGGTATGAGGTGACCACCTTGATGGGGTGACCCTGGAAGTAGTGGCGCAGCTTCCTGTAGGCGATGAGGAGCGAGAAGAGGAGCTTTTGCTGCATGGGGTAGCGCTCGCGAGCGTCCCGCAGCACTGTGCTGACGAAGTAGACGGGATGCTCGACGAGGGTAGTTGTTGGCGTGGCAGCGGCTCGCTCCTCTCCAGGCTCGGTGGAGTCCTCGGCGAGGGTTTCTTGAGGCCCCACTTGGGGAGGCTCGGCAGGAGGCTGGATGCTTGACGAGGGTGCTTCCTTGTCGGGGGGCTCTGGGCTTGGCGAGGCAGGGCTCTGCTTGGCGAGGACTGGCTCTTCCCTTTCAGCCACCAAGACCGCGCTTGCCGTCTGAGGAGTGGCTGCAAGATACAGCTTCAGAGGCTCGCGAGGGCGTGGGGCAACCATGATGGGTGGGCTCGCCAGGTATTTCTTCAGGTCCTCAAAGGCCTTTGCTGCTTCAGGGGTCCACTTGAAGGGACCGGACCTCTTCATGATCTTGAAAAATGGCAGCACCCTCTCGCCGAACTTGGAGATGAAACGGCCAAGGCTGGCCATACATCCCGCCAAGCGCTGCATGTCCTTGAGGCGACGAGGAGGCTGCATCTGCTCTATGGCCTTGATCTTGTCGGGGTTGGCCTCGATGCCGCGGTGAGATACCAGGAACCCGAGGAGTTTGCCTGAAGGGACCCCGAAGACGCACTTGGCGGGGTTCAGCTTGATGTTGACCTTGCGCAGGTTGGCAAAGGTCTCCTCGAGGTCCTGGATGAGTGTGCTTTCTTCGCGAGTCTTGATGACGATGTCATCGACGTAGGCCTCTGCATTTTTCCCCATTTGAGCCCCCAAGGCGATTCTCATGAGGCGCTGGAAAGTGGTGCCGGCGTTCTTCAAGCCGAAGGGCATGCAGACGTAGCAGAACACACCACAAGGGGTGAGAAATGCTGTCTTCTCCTCGTCTTCCTTCGCCATCTTGATCTGGTGATAACCAGAGAAGGCATCCAGAAAACAGAGGAGCGCGCAGCCAGCGGTGGAGTCCACGATCTGGTCGATCCTCGGGAGGGGGTAGGGGTCCTTGGGGCAGGCCTTGTTGAGGTCGGTGAAGTCGATGCAGAGGCGGCTTCTTCCGGTGTGCTTGGGGACGACCACGCCGTTGGCGAGCCAAGTGGGATGGACCACTTCCTTGATGATGCTGGCCTTCTTCAGCTTTTCCACCTCATTGATGATGAAATCTTGCTTCTCTGGCGCCTGGCGCCGCGCTTTTTGCTTCACGGGGCGTGCGTTTGGACACACGGCTAAGTGGTGCTCGATCACCTCCCTCGGTACTCCGGACATATCTGACGGTGTCCAAGCGAACATGTCAGAGTTTGCCCTGAGGAAGGCGACGAGCGCGCTTTCCTATTTGGGAGGCAGGTTGGCGCCGATGGTGACGCTAGCCCCCGAGACGCTTGCCTCAAGGGCACTTGCTTTGTCGCGGCCTTCTCCTGGGAGAACAGCTGCTTCTTCTTCGCGGGGGGCCTCGGGAGGGGCTCCTCGTCCTCGTCAGCGGGCGACGCCACCGCGGCAGCCTTGTAGGCCGCTTGCGCAGCGTACAAGGCGTCCGAGACCACGCCGCGGATGACGATGGTGCCACCCGAGCCAGGGAGCTTGACGAGGTTGTAGGCGTGGTGGGTCACCGCCATGAACTTGGCGAGGGCGGGGTAGCCGAGGATGGCGTTGTAGGGCAGGCCGATGTGCGCGACGTTGAAGTCGATCAGCTCAGTGCGGTAGTTGGCCTGGGTGCCGAAAGTGACGGCGAGCCTCACCTGCCCCAAAGGGGTGGTGAGACCCTCTGTCACCCCCGAGAAGGGCCTGGTGGGCATGAGCCGCTCATAGGGCACCTGCAGCTTCTCGAATGTCTCGACGGAGATGACGTTGAGGCCGGCACCCCCATCAATGAGCGTCTTGGAGACGGCGATGTTGTTGATGGTGGGGGTGCAGACCAGCGGGATGGTACCAACAGTCGTGGTGGACTTGGGGTGGTCGCTGGAGTCGGAGGTGATGGGGCACTGGGACCACTTGAGGGGCCTGGAGGCCTCAACTCCAGGAAGGGCTACCGCAACCTCGCGAGCGAATTGCTTGAAGTGGCGGTTGGAGTTGGGGGCCTGAGCCCCGCCAAGGATGCAAGCGGCCCCGCGAGGCACCTGATAGCCCTCGGGAGTCTCGGCGGGGAGGTTGTCGTTCATAGGCTGGGCGGCGTTGGCCTGGGGGTTCTGCTGGTAGTTGTCGTCGTAATTGTTCCAGCGTCGCCCCCCGCGGCCGCCGCGGCCTCCGTGGCCTTGCGGCCGACCGTTTGCCTCGCGAGCCTCGCGAGCCTCGCGAAGCCTCTTGAGGTCGTAGCAGTCCTCGGTGGCGTGGGAGTGCCTGTT
The DNA here is from genome assembly GCA_012064385.1 of Puccinellia tenuiflora. Classification (NCBI taxonomy): domain Eukaryota; kingdom Viridiplantae; phylum Streptophyta; class Magnoliopsida; order Poales; family Poaceae; genus Puccinellia; species Puccinellia tenuiflora. The sequence goes on from QRDG01001363.1 coordinate 137,369, forward strand.
GTGGTAGACACAGAAGGGGCGGTCATCTTTTTTCTCGGGTCCTGCGGCTGGAGTGGCAGCTTGGCGAGGCTGCTTGGCGTCAGGCTCAGCCACGAGGACCGCAGTGGTCTTGCACTTCTCGGAGGATTTCTTCTTCTTGGACCCCTCGGCGGGATCCCCTGGCTCGTTCTTGACGAACAAGCGGCCCTCCTCAGCCTTGGCGCACTTGTCCGCCAAGTCGAAGAGCTTGACGACGGTGGTGATGTTGTCGTGGATGCCAAGCTTCTCGAGCATCCGCACATCCGTGACCCCAGCCTGGAAGGCCGAAATGACCTGCGCGTCGGTAGCGTTGGGGATCTTGTTGCGCACCTGGCTGAAGCGCTGGATGTACTTGCGGAGGGTCTCACCAGGCTTCTGGCGTACGGCGCGGAGGTCGTTGTAGGTGAGGCCACGCTCGTACGTGCCCTTGAAGTTGGCGACGAAGCACCGGCAGAGCTCCTCCCAGGTGTAGATGGACTCGGCGGGGAGGTTGGTGAGCCATGAGGACGCAGAGTCCTTGAGGGCCATGGGGAACCAGTTCGCCATGACCCTGTCGTCGCCCCCGGCGGCCTGGATGGCCAGAGTGTAGAGCTGTAGGAACTCCAGGGGGTTGTTCTTGCCGTCGTAGCGCGGGGGGAGGTCTGGCCTGAACTTGACCGGCCATACGACGCGACGGAGGCTGCGAGTGAACGCGGCCGTCGTGCCGTAGGTGACCGTGCCGTTGGCGAGGGTGGCGCGGAGGTGGCGCCCAGTGGTGGCGACGTCCTGGACAGCGCGGTTGCGACGGTCTTGCCCGCGCTCGATGCTCACGCGGGCGTCCTCAGGGGCTCGCTGCACAATTTGGCAGTCGTGCGGCGACGACGCGTGCGATGCAGCGCGACCGTCGCAAGGAGGAGCCCCCGCTGGAGCAGGTTGCGGCGGAACCGGTGGAGCTAGAGCGGGTTGGTGAGGGGGTGCGAGAGGCGCGCCGTGCGCCACGTCCCCCACGAGCGCCGAAGGAACCAGGGAACGAGACGGTGCAGGTGCGGCGGCGCGGGCGGCGCCGATGAGTTCGGAGACGCGGTTGAGCCAGGCCTCCTGAGCCTCCGGCGTGGGACGGTACTGCAGCAACTCCTGCGCCATGAGAAGCGCAGTCGCCGGGCTGGGCGCAGGGCGACCCAGCGAGGAGGCAGCACGGTCCTGCGACGGGTGCAGGGAGGAGGCCTCCTCTTCGCCGAGGTCGTCCTCAGCGTGGTCGATGTCGTCGTCCTCCGGGTGCTCGATGCGGGGCTCGGGGTCGACGCGGCGCGCCGGAGCAGCGCTCCCGCATGGGCGGCCGCGCGGGTTGCCGGCAGGAGGAGCGGTGGCGGCGCTGGCCGTCCGGCGAGCGAGTCGTTCGGCGCGAGAAGCGCCGGCCATGGCTGCGCCGAGGTTGAAGATGCGCCTCAGCCCCCTACCTGGCGCGCCAAATGTCGGAGAGCTGTCCCAGGAACTGGGTGTGTCTCACGAAGGATCGAGTAAGGGGCTGAATGCGGAATCAAACAACCCTCAACGTTCTCCGGCGACGGTGCTCGTCAGACTCGCTGCAGGACAACACTGCAGAGATGAAGGCACGGTATTACCCAGGTTCAGGGCCCTCTTGTGGAGGTAAAACCCCTACGTCCTGCCTCTAGTGTATTGCTCTTGCTTGGAGAGGTTTCTGGTACAGAGTGAGTTTGGCGAGCTCGAAGTGGCTACAATGGCTACTTCTAGCCTCAGATCTAGGGTTTTTGGCTTGTGAACCAACCAGAGTCTGAACCTGCTACCCAATCGAACCCTTTGCACGGGAGTGCTCCTCCTCCCTTTATAGGCGTCTCGGACCTCTTCTGCCCAAACATTTGGGCGGGAAGGGTTACCACATGGCGACGAAGGAGGAGGCGCGGTGCACAATAAAGGTAGAGTCCACCATAAAGGTAGAGTCCATGGACGCGGTCCACGGCAGGGGAGCGGCGTCACCAAAGCTGAAAATGGGCTGGGGAGGTGGAACGGGTCCCACGGTGACGTCGCCCTTGGAGCGTAGCTGCAGACGGTTCTCTTATCACCAAAGTGGCAATACTCGTTGTCCGCTTTGCTTGGTGCTGCTTTGTTGACTCCTTTATACATCAGAATGGCAACTGGAGCGCTGCTGTCACCGCACGCTGGCGCGGTCGTCACTCTGCAGAGAATGCAGAGCCCATGTGCGCTCTGCCAGCGGAGGCAGAGCTGGCTTCGAGAGGAAGGAAGCCTCGCGAGGCATAAAGCCTCGCCGAGCCTTTCGGCTTGGTCCTTAGCAGAATTGCTGGTGGCGTCCGAGACGCCTTCTCGAGGAGAGGTCCCTTGCCAAGGGAGAAAAACCCTCGGCGAGGAGAAGAGGTCCCTCGCGAGGGAAAACCCTCACGAGGCTCGCCAGGCTTGGAGAGCCTGGTCCTTAGCGAAATCTTCTGAAGAATCTTGTGGGCCCTGGCAGGCCGGCCCGTGGTACCCTGGTTTCCACTGTGCCCACAATGTGGGGGATGGCGGTGGGCCAAGCCCTCGCCGGTGCAGCGGCGGGTGGGGATGATGGCCGGGCTCGAGCGCTCGCAGGTGCGGCAGTGGGTGGGGATGACAGCGGGCCGAGCCCTCTTGCCCAAGCATCTTTAAAAGCTTCCCCACTTCCTTGACGGAAAGTGCAAAACTTCATCTTCAGGTGTCATCTTAAGAGGCAGAGGACTAGACATGCTAACAAGGCAAACCGAATTAAACAAGGTGCTAGATTTTTTTTGTGTTTTTCAGTTTTAAATCAAACAAAAGTCAAAACAAGACTAACAAAAAACAAACTAAGCAAGACAATAACAAATTAAAGTGGAAGGATGTGTGAAACTCCCCTAGCTGAAACTTCCAAGTCCTCGGTAACAGTGCCAGAAAAGAGGCTTGATGGTGTGGATCACACGTTCGCTGGGGAACCCCAAGCGGAAGGTATGATGCAGCGTAGCAACAGTTTTCCCTTGATTACAAAACCAAAGTTATCGAATCTAGTAGGACTTGGAGAAGGCTTAGCAGGGTGTCAACGGCGCCGTTAACAACAATTGATGTGGACCTGCACATAATCACAAAAAAACTACTTTGCCCCAACGAAACAGAGTGGTTGTCAATCTCTCCAGCTTGCTGAACACAAAGAATTAAATGTGCAAGAGTGAAATATGACCAGCGAGCAAATGATGACGGAAAGCTATTAAAACGGTTGTAAACAGTGTAGGAAAATAGGACCGGGGTCCACAGATAACTAGTGGTGTCTCTCCAAAAGATATACATGATGGATAAACAAATTACAGCAAGGCAATTGACAGAATTGTGGGCGCATAACAATGGTATCAGAAAAGACTATAGTTTACCATTTCATCTAATATGGGCATTACGTCAAAATACATAGACCGTTATCCAACTGCATCTATGACTAATAATCCACCCCGGAATTGCTATCCAGCATGTCACCCAGAAGTATTAAGTTACAAGCAACAGATCATTGCAATAAGCATTGTGCATAATGTAAGCAATGTAAATAACACAAAGAAATAACACCGTTGTTTTCTCGCTAGTGGTAACAGCACATTTATTGTGCATAAGCATTTCTGTCAGTCGCACTCTGCTCAAGAAGGCATGAACCCACTATCTAGCATAAATACTCTCTCATACAACACTAACAATTACTTGGCCAAAGCATCCACTAACATCAGAGTGCATGCAAGATCATAGATAAAACATAACATAGAGATGAACAAGAGTAATGCTTTCCACAATTCATCGAATCGAAGCAAACACATCATGTGGCAGTTACAGATAATATGATTTTGATTATGATAGGCAGCTCACAAGATCTAAGCAATGCAGTACAAAGAGGAGAGACAACCATCTATCTACTGCTATAGACCTGTAGTCCCGTAGTGGACTACTCACGCATCACTCCGGAGGCATGCATGGTGGTGTAGATGCCTCCGGTGACGATCTCCCCCTCCGGCAGGGTGCCGGGAAGAGCTTCAGGACCCTCCCGATCTAGGGTTGGTGACGGCGGCGGCCTCAGATGTTTTCTGGAGAATATGATCGGGTATCGAGGGTTTTTGGGACGAAGGCAATTTATGGACGAAAGAGCAGCTCGAGGCGACGACGGAGTCGTCCAGGTGGGACCCCGGCGTGGCCAGCACCTCGGCCATGCCTGGGTGGCATCTGGGGGCTATGGGCCAACCTACAGCTCCCCTCCTGGCTCCGTCTTTGTTTCTTCATAAAAATAATTCACGTAAATTTGCAGATGATTATGAGAAACTTTCCCGAACAACTTTTCTGAAACAAAAAGACAGCAGAAAACAGGAAGTAGCACTGGGCATCTTGTTAATAGGTTAGTTCCATAAATTATGACAAAATAATATAAAACATTATAAAAACATGTGGCACTGATATATAATCAAGAATGGAACATCAAAAATTATAGATACGTTTGAGACGTATCAGAACGCGGCGAGGGGGCCAGGAAAATCTCCGGCGAGACATACGTGGAAGAACTTGGCGCGCTGTCCCAAGTAGTACACGAGAGATTGAGGTACTTGGAGCAGCAGACATCACACATCTTTGGGAGGTATATTGTTGACGCTTGCACTAATTGTTCTTCACTCTTTTGGATTTATACTAATACCTAGTTGACACGAGGTAGTTTGTTGCTCCATTATCTTAATGACCGTGGGACCTGCTTCCAAGTTCTAAGGCCGTGTCAAAAGAAATGGTCACTTGGCACACTTGCCAATTGCGATATGTGTCCCTGCAATTGTCATCTTTAAAAAAATGCCATTAGAATACACATCACATCTCTACATGTTATTGTGTAAAATTTCAGAACAAACCACCTCCATATCTTTAGTCCTTAGTCTTCTTCTTCCTCCATCCCTTACGCCCTGATTCCGTAGTACCATCTCGTCTTCTCATCTATGCGAAAGGATGCTCACCCTAACCCACCACAAAGACGGGGGGGGGGGGGGGGGGGGGGTGAAATATGGTTCCTCATGCACACTCCATGGTGGTGTTGAGCAACCGGTTCCCGACTTAGGCCCAGCCGAGGTACATCCGCACGTAAGGTCAGCGTGACAGCGAGGATCCCGGACCTGGTCACTCCCATCGTGAGCTACACAGTGTTGTTGTGGCCTCTGAAGGCCGCGACAGAGAGGCCCACGAAGATCTCGGCGGCGACGCCCATGAAGGAGAGACATGAGCAGTAGACACGCAGGTTCCCCGCCGCCCAGGAGAAGGGTTGGGACACTGCCATCACCTCATACTCGTTCACCAGTTTGTCCCAGCCAAGCTCCCATTCCGTGACGGCGGTACTGGAGATGCCACCATTGCGAGGTGTCGATGTTGGGTGTCTAGCTGGGGTACGCATCTCGCATCTTGTAGGGAAGGCCGACATTGTGGTAGGGTTTGGGAGGAGCGAGAGGAGGAGGAGCATGGAGGGACGGCAAAAGGAAGCGACAAGCAGAGCAGGGGTGAGAGGTAGTTGCGGACCAGGAAATCAAAAAGGGGGGGGGGGGGGAGGGGGGGGGGAGAAGTGTGATGCATGATGGATGGAGAAAGATGACTAAGAAGGAAAATGGGGGTAATTTGGTCTGATTTTTTTATAATGGCATGTAGACACGTGATACATAATTTTAGTGATATTTCCAACAAGTATAGTGACATTTATCTAATTGAGCAAAATAATAATGCTGACGGCAGGTAGGGGTTCCGTTTCGAGATCTCTTCTCTTTCTATACTCCAGTCAGCAGGAGCGAACACGCGAGGTAGAGTTTACTCAAAGTCAAAACCTGCGTAGGAGAGGGATATCGCTTCGTTCCCCTCTTCCCCTCTACAGTAGAAGAGGCGACCGGAAGGCGATCTCGGTTTTCCGCCGGTGATTTTGCCG
>QRDG01001366.1:0-347021 GCA_012064385.1 Puccinellia tenuiflora
TTGAATGTTCAATCACGTCTCACAGTTGTTGGTACGGATTTACCAGAGGCCGTGGAGCGCGACATTTTTGGTGGAATGCTTGTAGGATACACACTTTTGACAAAGAGTAGTTTTTATCAAACTTAATATGTGTAGTGCCTTTCCACTTCTGATGCATGTGGCGTATGCTTCTTGTTGCATTTGTGTTTCCCCTTGGAGTTCGTTGATTGGCCTCTAGGAGAGCCATCGAAGTTGTTATTATTCTGAAAATTAGTATGTACCACGGGTAAAGGAGAAACACCAACATGGTTTTAATGATGATTCCTTAGGAAGGTTTCACCATGTTTCTCCATGGGTAGTAGTACATGTAGGAGATCAGAATAAAGTCGGTATTCTTGCACGATATTGTTTCTATTAGATCGTATTAATAGGAAACATAGTAGACGGGGTCTTCTATTTCCTCAATAATGTATGATCTTTCACAAATTGCAAGTTGAAGCAAATTCTATGAACCCCACGGCCGTAGGCCCCGATGAATTTGAAATATCCGAGTCGGAGACGAGTTCAATCATGAGTTTCTTTAGGCGGGTATACTGTCATTGATGCTCATAGCTTATTTTGAGAGCTTACCACATGATGCTCAGAGATTCCGCCATCAAATATTAAAAAAATATTATCATGATGGACCGAGACGAATCTCATCGTCTAGTGGGACATCTCTCCCATTGGGAGTTTGAAATGCCTCCATCACTCCAAGAGACACATGGGTGATCTCCACATGCATAGCCCATGTATGTTAGTTGTGACCGTCGAGAGGAAGCTCATCGATTATGGTCATCTTGGCTTACAAGGGGCTTAAACAGTCTACCAAAAAGATGCTTGGCTCACGGGTCCAACACTCACCGAAAATCTAACTGTGGAGCGTGATTGAAAAAATGGTGCTGGGCCCACAACTCGGGCAGAAAATCAAAACCATGCATGGACGGTGCAGATGAAATAAATGTTGTGCTAGGCAAAGCTACGGTAGTGTGAATGCAGGAGCGCCATGTTGACTGAGAGGAGCTAAAACCAGTCCTAAAACCTCCCCCTCCGCCGCGCCGGCCCCGGTTTCCGCTTCAGCCCGAGATGTTCAAGCAAATGTTCGGGACCTCCTTCTTCGGGCCATCTCCCCGCGGCCCCGCCGCTCCCCAGAGTTTCCCAGGGGTGGCCGCCACCGCCACCGCCGCTGCTGCCGCCGCCGGATTCTCACCCTGCTCAGCGGAGGCATCCGGGGGGTCGGTGAGGAAGAAGGCGCCGACGATCGAGCGGCAGCTGGCCTGCAGCCTGGAGGAGCTGCACAAGGGCGCCACCAAGAAGATGAAGATTTCGAGGGATGTCCTTGACCCCCTTGGGTGAGACAAGTTCCTCCTCTCCCTCTACACCCGTCCTGTTCTTTACTAAATGCATCAGATTTATTGGTAGATGAGCTTACAAACGTCGGCATGAGGCCTTCTGTGGTACCCTCAAATTAATAACAACCAATCATTTTCGTTAATCCAAAGGCTGAAAAGATTTCATACTGGTGGTAAAAGTGTAACCAGTTGTCGATGGATTAGATCAACGGTGAAGATACGGGACTATGTACGCGCGGGCATCGTCGATGTGGGTTAGTAGACGAACGACACGAGAGACAAGATTTATACAGCTTCGGGACCCGGGAAACATCATCCGATAATATCCCTACGTGCTGTTTGTGGCTAGATCTTATTCCTCTCATGGTGGAACTCGCCGATATGGCGGCTCCTCTCTGTTGCATCGTCTGGATCTGTCTGATTCTATCCTCTTGGTGCGCCTTGCCCCTCCTTATAAAGGTGGAGGAGGCCGGCTTACATGTCGAGTCCTTTTAGGACACTACTAATCCAATACAAGTCGAGTCCTTGTAGGACACTGCTAATCTATTACAAGTTGACAAGGTGAGTCCTTGTCCTAATCTGACTGTGGAGTCGGCCTGCTGGGCCACCCCGGATGGGCCACGTTAATCCTCCTTGCGGGTACCCGTGTCCCATATCCCCGACAGTAGCCCCCAAGCTTTCGGGTGACTCATAGAGTCATGCGGAAGGTCTTGATTTGTTGAAGAAATGGGACACAGAGTCCGTGCCGGGTTCTTTGCCGGCTTGTAGATGTAGTGCTTTGCCGAGTTGTAGATGTCGATGATGTCGCGGCACCCGACTTCAGCATTTGCCGAGTTGTCGATGTAGACTTTGCCGGGTTGTCGATGTTGATGTTGCCGGGTTGTCGTTGTAGATTTTGTCGGGTTATCGTTGTAGACTTTCCTGAATTGTCGATGTAGGCGTTGCTGAGTTGTCGATGCCATCTTCGCTTGCCGACTCGTCAATGCCGGCTTCTCCTGCCGACTTGTCAATGCCGGCTTCTCCTGCCGACTTGTCAGTGCCGACTTCTCCTGCCGACTTGTTAATGCCGACTTCTTCTGTCGACTTGTTAATGCCGACTTCTTCTGTCGACTTGTTAATGCCGACTTCTTCTGTCGACTTGTTAAAGCCGGCTTCTCCGGCCGACTTGTTTTGAAGTGAGTCGGAAATTTTCTCCGAGTCCTTTTGACGAGTTGTATGACTTTGCTCGAGCTTGTTTACACTGGTATATGTATAGCCTCCAAGCGCCGAGTTGTTAACTTGTGACGGCTTGGAGCTTGTATTGATGACTCATAACTTCAGATGATGTAGCCCCCGAGTGCTGGGTCGTTTGCCTGCGACGACTCGGGACTCCTTGATGTATAACTCACAACTTTCAGATGATGTAGCCCCCGAGTGCCGGGTTTTTAACCTGCGACAATTTGGAGATAAAAACTTTTTAAACTTGATTGTTATTTAACTTGTAGAAAAACCTGATCCGTGAGTAGCCCCAAGCGCCGAGTTGTTGGCCTGCGACAACTTGGAGCTTCCAACTTCTGAACTTCTGTTTGACTTAACCTGAAAACTTGATAACGTGTAGCCCCCAAGTGCCGGGTTGTTTTGCCTGCAGCAACTCGGAGCTAAAACTTTGTGAATTTGATGCTTGAGCTGATTTGGTTCTTATAACCCTTCTTAGTTTTATACTGATGAATAAGTAGGCCCTGCCCGGTCTTTGCTAATTAGCAGCCAGTTTGTTGTACAGGTTGCATCTGACTTAACAGATAAAACTAAGGATAAGTTGGCATCTGAGCCAGGTCAATGAGTCTAGAACTTGGCTTTTTCCTGAAAGACAAGCCCCCAAGGACCTAACGATCAAAGTTAATAAAGACGCACTTACTGGGTGTCTCAGCAAAACTCTTACTGTAGAGAATCTGGCTTTATCCCTTTGATCACAATAATCATGTTATAATGTTGCAGACCTCTCTGGGCTCGTTGGTATTGCGGAGCTCTCTGGGCTCGTTGGTGTTGCGGAGCTCTCTGGGCTCATTGGTGTTGCGGAGCTCTCTGAGCACGTTGGTATTGCGGAGCTCTCTGGGCTCGTTGATGATATATAAGCTGGAGTATAGAGACATTGATATTTTTTAGAAATCCCTTTGTGGGTGTAACTAAATCTTTCCAATAAATCTGATGTAAGTTATAAAGAACTTGACTTTCAAATAAATCCATTGCGAGCAATATATAACTCGACTTTGAAAAAATCCGGTGCAAGCAATAGATAGCTCGACTTTGAAAAATCCGGTGCAAGCAATAGCTCGGCTTTTGAGAAATCCGTTGCGAGCAAAGGATAGCCCGACTTTAAATAAATCTGGTGCGAGCTATTTTAGAGCTCGACTTTTTAGAAATCCATGACGAGCTTTTTTAAAAACTCGACTTTGAGATTTGGCTATAATTAAGCCTCCAAGGATCGAATTGATATGCCACCTAGAATTTTCTGAAATAATAAGGAAACTCAACTTACACTAGCCCCCTTGCATTACTAAAACTTACTTTGTATTGTTCTGGATTATCTCTGCAATTTCTTCATAAACCGAATATGTAGCTTCCGAAATTAATCTCAGAATTAACTTAAAGGGGACTGACTTTATGTAATTTAACTGAAGGAATAAAAATATGAAATTTTAAATAAAATGCGACTTAGCTGGTTATTTTCTGTAGCCGATGATGCTTGCGAGTCGACGGACTGTCGTCGCCGAAGTCGTTTCAGTCCACTAGACCCGGTTGCCAGCTCGTCTTGCTGTCCGAGTCCTCTTGACCCGGCTTTTCTGTAGCCGATGACGCTTTTGACGGACCATCGCGATCGGCCGTGACGAGTTTAGACATGATCATGTCGTTGAAGAAACCGGCCGTAACGCGAGGTCGGAGTTGTGCGAGTCCTCCTGACCCGGCTGTCGTCTTGCTGATTCGATTCGCGTATGTTTTCCATCATATCCATGCACGTACAAGCTTGGTTTGAGCTTACTCCGTCTTGTTTCTCCTTTTTTTTATTTGCACGTGATGTTTTTGGTAATGATTGTAGCTATCCAACTTGCTTTTCTCTTCCTGATCTTTCTTTCTTCTTCCCACATGTGAAGTTGCACTTTCCTTGGGAACTGATCCAATCGTGGGTGGAACAATCTCAACGAGTACTAGCTGAGTTCGGACTCAACTAGTATTGCAGCACGAGATTTGATCCACGTATAGGTACTTGCTGGAGCTGGCTTTCACGTGACGTTCATGTAGCTGACAACTTGGATCGCTCCTCTTTCCTTTTTTTCTTCTCTTCTGACTTGAACTAGCAGCGATAGGTCTGTGTCTCTTTGAAATTTGATCCACAACTAGCTCTTTATGGCGAGCCGGCCGACATTGGAATTCAAGCTCACGAAATAGCTCTAAAAAATTCTGATCTTGTATGCTGGCTCAGACGTACGCGAGGGCAGTGATGATGTCGAGCCCCCGCGCCCGCCGTATGGATGAAGATCTTGATGCGTCCGGGTCGTTTGACCCGATGTGGTGATGAACTCGCCGTCGTCGTTGATGAAGATTTGGACCCATCGAGTTGTGAATCCACGCGCACTTAGCCCCACGGTGGGCGCCAATGTCGATGGTTTAGATCAACGGTGAAGATACGGGACTATGTACGCGCGGGCATCGTCGATGTGGGTTAGTAGACGAACGACACGGGAGACAAGATTTATACAGCTTCGGGACCCGGGAAACATCATCCGGTAATATCCCTACGTGCTGTTTGTGGCTAGATCTTATTCCTCTCATGGTGGAACTCGCCGATATGGCGGCTCCTCTCTGTTGCATCGTCTGGATCTGTCTGATTCTATCCCCTCTTGGTGCGCCTTGCCCCTCCTTATAAAGGTGGAGGAGGCCGGCTTACATGTCGAGTCCTTTTAGGACACTACTAATCTAATACAAGTCGAGTCCTTGTAGGACACTGCTAATCTATTACAAGTTGGCAAGGTGAGTCCTTGTCCTAATCTGACTGTGGAGTCGGCCTGCTGGGCCACCCCGGATGGGCCACGTTAATCCTCCTTGCGGGTACCCGTGTCCCATATCCCCGACACCAGTAGAATTCATACTGGTGACGAGCCAGCCATCGCTCTCCGCTCTGTGTGTTGTGTGTGCCAGGATTTCGCTTGCCCTTGCTACAGTTCCCGGGAGGAGAAAAGGGAGGCGCCTCGCGTACAACCACCGTCCGCCGGCGGAGCCGCGGGTTCCTCCCCTCTCCGGCGGCCGTCTCGGCCACGGGGGGGGGGGGGACCCCGGATCTTCGATCTCGGCGTGTACAGGGGTGTGTATTAGGTGTGAGTGGCGTCGGCGCTCCGGAGGGGGTGGCGGTGGCGTCTTTCTCTTTTGTGCCGGAGCTCTCCCCTCCCCTTGCCGCCGTCTCTTGGGATGGCGATGGTGAGCTCCGGGCTGTTGTTTCCTGCCGTCCCGGGCGGACGGTGAGGTTAGGGTGCCGGCTCTTGGCTGCTGTGCTGCTGATGGCGACCAAGGTGGACGGCGAGGTGTGTCTAGGCGGTGATGGCGAGGCGGCAGCGGCATCATCGTTATGGACTTTTGGTCCTCCGGCTTCGTCTCCGCTTCGATGGGTGGTGCTCCGTCGCCATCGAGAAGCTTGTGAGGTTTGGCTCAGGAGCTTTTTCGGCTTGGATCTGTCTCCGGTGTAGGGTAGTTGGTTTGAAGGTTACAGATCCGGTGCGGGAGGGCCGATTTTTCGGCGTCTTTTGCCGGATCAGGAGGTGGGAGCGTCAAGGCCGATGGTCGTTCATCGATTCATGTCCCGACGTTTGACGGCGGGCGACTCCAGATTTTTGAAGGCGTGGAGGTGCTCCTCCTTCCAGGTTTGGGGATGGGCTGCCTTCTTCTTCTCAGCCGGCGATGCTGCTGGTAGGGAGCGGCGGCGAGCCTCGTGGTGGTTCAGCTTCTCAGCTGTTGCGCTGGTGTTTCGGATTCGGCAGTGTGTGTGTGAGCCTGTGTATGGATGTGTGATACGTCGAAAACGTATCTACTTTCCCGAACACTTTTGCTATTGTTTTACCTCAAACTTGTGTGTTTTGGATACAACTAACACGGACTAACGCTGTTTTCAGCAGAATTGCATTGGTGTCTCATTTTTATGCAGAAAATCAACTTTCGGGAAAATCCGTGGAAAATATGGAAAAGTCAATATTTAACTGGGGGACACACGGAGCCAAAAGGCCAAGTGGAGGTGGGCCACAAGGGGCCCACACCACACGGTGGCGCGGGTGGGCCCAGGCCGCGCCACCACATGGTGTGGCCACCTCGGCCACGCCCCCGACGCCTCTTCGCGACTACAAGACCCCTTTCGACCTAAAAACCGAGGGGGATTCAACCATTGCTCCGGAAACACTCCATAACGCTGCCGCCACCGAAAACCCTATTTCGGGACCAGAAACTCCGTTCTGGCACCCTGCCGGGACGGGGAATTGGAGGAGATCATCGCCGTCATCGTCACCGACGATTCTCCATCGACCATCCATGTTTCCCCCATCCATGTGTGAGTAAACACCCGCTGTAGGCTGAAGGGGATGGAAGGGATTGGATGTGATTATTCATGTAATGAGTTATAAGATTGTAGGGGCATAGTGCCTAGTACCTTATTGGAGTGCTGTAGACTTTGTTGAAACTTGTTGTGCTTAATGCTTGATGCTAGGGCCCGAGTGTCATTGATCTCAGATCTGAACATGTTATTTATTCATGATGATATGCATTGTTTGTTGATCTTACCTGCAAGTTGTATACACATATTGCTGTCCGGAACCCGAGGCCCCAAAGTGACAGAAATTGGGACAACCGGAGGGGATGGTTGTGATGTGAGGATCACATGTGTTCACGGATTGTTAATGCTTTGCTCCGGTACTCCATTAAAAGGAGTGCCTTAATTACCAGTAGTTTCCCTTGAGGCCCCAGTGCAAACGGGCTGGTAGGACAAAAGATGTTGTGCAAGTTTCTCCTTGTGAGCACGTACGACTACTTATGGAACGCATGCCTATGGTTACTTAGTACTCAGTTACTTTATTATTATCATCTGCAAATGCCTTGTCTTACTTATTACATGAATCATATCATCCATGCAACGCCCATTCATCCATCCCTGTGCCTACAGTATTTTAAACCTGCTGTCTTCTGCAATATTTACTGCTGCCTTTATTTTACTGCTGTCTCTATTTTGCTACTGCTATTACTATAAAACTGTTGCTACTGATCCTTTGTTGCGAGCAGGTCTATTTACAGGTGCAGCTGAATTGACAACTCAGTTGTTAAGGCTTATAAGTATTCTTTGTCTCCCCTTGTGTCGAACCAATAAATTTGGGTTATACTACCCTCGAAGACTGTTGCGATCCCCTATACTTGTGGGTTATCAAGACTATTTTCTGGCGCCATTGCCGGGGAGCATAGCTTTATTTATAAGCTCATCTGGAAGTGATATTGTTCGCTGCAACTCATTCATCATGGGTAAGCCTAATGATGGGAAGGTCCGCATTTTGCCTTCCACTACAAGAAGAGGTACAACTCTGAATTCCTCTGCTGCTCTTGATTCACCTACTGTCATAAGTCAACTTGTCACACCACCACAAGCTTCACGTGCTGGTACCTCTGCTGAATCTGAAACTGTCTCTGAAAATTTTGATGATGTCTCAACTGTGATTGATAAAAATATTCCTTCGGGTTCTTTCTTAGATGCTGCTATTGCTAAGTCTAAACAAATTGAAAGTACTCAAACACCTGATGAAAACACTATTACACCTGTTGGTTCTCCTGTGTCTATTGAATGCTCTAGTGATGATCTTGATGATGCTTATGTGGAAATTGATGATAACTTTATTGATGAGTGCCTTAATACTGATGCAAGTGGCATTAAAAACCTTCTTGCAAAATATGCTGTTAAATATCAACCACCTATTGATCCTAAATTTGCCACTTCTCCCATAAGCATTAAAGATAAAGATTTTAATTTCTCTCTTGATGTGGCACACATATCTATTGTTGAGAAATCACCTTTTTGTGGTACTGAAAAAGAAAGTGCTGTGGAGCACATGAATGAGCTCTCTATTATGAGTGGCTTGTTTTCTGATGATCTGAAGAAAAGAAGGTACTTTGTTACTAAAATTTTTCCCTTCTCATTAAAGGATGATGCTAAAGTTTGGTATAATAATTTGCCTCCTGGTTCTATTCGTAATCCTGATGAATTGCTTGATGTTTTCTTTCAAAAATATTTTCCTGCTAGTGCTCAACAAGCTGCTTTGCAGAGAATTTATAGTTTTGATCAGGAAGAAGGAGAGAAATTACCTGCTGCATGGTCAAGGTTTTGCTCTCTCATTAGAGCTCGGCCTGGGCATGATTTGGAAAAACATGATTTACTTGATATATTTTATAGTGGACTAACCATTGAATCTAGGGCATACCTGGATAGTTTTGCTGGTTGTGTTTTCAGGAAAAGGACTCCAGCCGAAGCTGAAGAATTGTTGGCTAAAATAAGCCAAAATCATGATGATTGGACCATACCTGAACCACCTCCAACACCAATATCAAAGAAGAGAGGGATGATTGAATTAGATGATGAAAGAATGGAAGAGGCCAAGAAATCTCTCATAGAGAAGGGTATTAAATCTGAAGATGTGAAAAATCTACCACCCATAGAAGATTTATGTAAGCCAATTCCTCCTTCATCCACCATTGAGGTACACTCTCTCCAATACTTTAATGAATATGATATCCCTTATGGTAAACCTCCTAGTCAATGTTTAGATGAGTTGGATAATTTTATTGAAAAGCAAAATAGCTTTAATATGAGAATAGAAAATCATTTGATAGGAAATTCTCGTGCTATTGATAATTTGCATGATATTGTGGAAAGAACCTCTAATGATGTTAAAATGCTGGTTAAACACTTTCATATGGTGCAAACTCAAATTGATCAACTTACTAAAGTCCAAAAAGATATGCTAGTTAACACTTCTAAAGAAAAAGATAAGCATGTGTATGAAGTGACAACTAGAGGTGGTGCTTCTACTCAGGATCCCTTATATCCTGAGGGACATCCCAAAAGAGTTGAACAAGATTCTCAACAAGTTAATGAAACTAATGCTCCTTCTAAGAAAAAGAAGAAGAAACATAAAAAGGTTGTAGAATCTCCTGAACCTGTTAATGATCCTAATAGTGTTTCTATCTCTGATGCTGAAACTGAAAGTGGTAATGAACATGATAGTGATAGTGATAAAAATGATGCTTCTAATAAAGAGAAAGGTGATAAAGAACCTGAAAAGAATGCTAAAAGTAAAGAGAACACTAAAGAAGATTTTATTGCTAAGAAGCATGGTAATGAAAGAGAACCTTGGGTTCAAAAGCCAATGCCTTTTCCTGTTAAGAAACTTAAGTCAAAAGAGGAAGAACACTATAACAAATTTTGTGACTGGATGAAACCCTTGTTCTTGCAAATCCCTTTGACTGATGCTATTAAATTACCTCCTTATTCAAAATATATGAAAGATATTGTTTCTAACAAAAGGAAAATTCCTAATGAGGAGATCTCTACTATGCTTGCTAATTACTCTTTCAATGGCAAGGTTCCAAAGAAGTTGGGAGATCCAGGTATACCAACCATTCCTTGCTCTATTACAAGTAATTATGTTAAGACTGCTCTATGTGACTTGGGAGCAGGAGTTAGTGTTATGCCTTTCTCTCTTTATAAGAGACTTGATTTGGATAAATTGATACCTACTGATATATCTTTACAAATGGCTGATAAGTCTACTACTGTACCTGTTGGCATCTGTGAGAATGTTCCTGTTCAAGTAACTACCAATTGCTTGATTTTAACTGATTTTGTTGTTCTTGATATGCCGGAAGATGATAATATGTCTATTATTCTTGGGAGACCCTTTCTTAATACTGCAGGTGCTGTTATTGATTGCAACAAAGGCAAAGTAACTTTTAATGTTAATGGCACTGAGCACACTGTTCATTTTCCCAAGAAGATTAATAGAATAACTGGAGTTCATACAATCTCTAATTTGAGAACTATCAAAGTTGGAAATATTGATTGTCCCATATATGAGCATCAAGAAGGATATCAAAATATTATGATTGGGACCATATCAATACAATATAAGGTAACATGATTGGTTAGTGAAGTTTAATTCATTTATGTCATTAAAAATTTATTTGATAGCAAGACTTGATCAACCTTGTTAACAAATACATTTTAATGCATGGATGAGCTAAACAAGGTTGTGTTTCCTACCCTTTGTTTTACCTACTGTAGTATTGCTTAGTTTGTTAAAAAAGTTTTGTTGTTGTTGGTGTTTAATAATTTTTCTGCCTGAGTTTAATTTGCTAAACACCCAGAAAAGTGAATTTTTCGAAGTTTTCAAAAATCAATAAAAATTATACCATGAGTCTTATAAAAATGTGGGGATTCTGGAAATGCCTGGAGCTGACCAGGGGGACCCACCATGTGGCCACACCACATGGTGGCGCGGCCCACCCTGGCCCGCGCCTGGGCATGGTGTGGGGCCCCCCTGGCCCTCCACTTAACCATTCTCCTCCCTGGACATTCTCTCTCCCCGACCATTCACCCACCATTGCTCAAACACGAGTTCTTGCTGCGATTTTTCGAGTTTTTTGGATCTCCTTGTTCAGCCCATCATTTGTGCTGAAATTTGGAGCATTTGATCTCCGGTATGTGACTCCTCCACCTATCCAATTAGAATTTTGTTTAGTGAAGTATATGTTGAGTATTTTCAGATCATAGGTTGCAGGTTTGTGAGCTTGAATGTTTGTTTTAGACTTGGAAAAACTAGTTTTGATGCATGTTTTGCTCCCTGGCAATTCCCTATGACAGTTTCCTTCAACTAGATGTCTAAAAATCAAGTTTTGTGTTGTTTGTTAAAAATTTCAGAAAATGCATAACCACACTTATGGAGAAATCTTTGAGAGGAATGCACCAAGAAGGGAGAGGCCTTCAAGATCAACCACTAGATTGAGGACATCTTATAATGAAGATCTCATTGCCCCAACTATTGATAATGAGCATGATGATGGAGATGCACATCCATCTTCATTCCCTTGTACTAACTTTGTGCATAATGTAGGGATCTTGGAGGATTTCCTATTTCTTGTTGGTAGAGTTGGTTTAACTAATTACTCTTATAAAGGCTCCTAGCCTACCCGCCATTTGCCCCCATCTGCCCCTCCGGTTGATTTTGGTCCGTCGGATGCGTGGTGAACAGTTGTTTTTGCTTCCCACTTTTCACAGCAGCCGTTGGATGCGTTAATTTTTTTTATACTTTTGGACTGAACGAATGGGTCAATGACGGGTGGGGCACGCTGCATACTGGGTCCATAGATCAGTGGCCGAGACCACCTCGTCCGCGTCTCAGTCTTTTCCCCGCTGGCTGGGTGAAATCGCGTGGGACAAAACAGGCCCGGGTGAAACCCTAGCCAATACCGCTCCCGTCTCCTCCCCAATCCCCTCCCGTGCTTTTCTCTTGGCGGCGGCAGGGCGGCAGCAAATCCACGACCAGAGAGTCGGCCAAGCGACGGCCGCGGCCGGGCCAGGCAGGGCGGCGGTGGGCGGACGGGCCTCGGTGGTTGGGCACGGCGGGGCCGCGACGCCTGCGCGTGGCGGTGGCCGGGCAGAGCGGCGGCTGCGCACGGCGGCGGCCGGGGTGCGACGGCTGCGCGCGGCGTCTGCCGGGCAGAGCGGCGGCCGGGGCGCGACGGCTGCGCACGTTGGCTGCCTGGCAGAGCGGCGGCCGTGCCGCCGGCGCTGGGCACGGCGGCGGCCGAGCAGAGCGACAGCCAGGCTGGGCAGCGGCGGCTCCTCATCGTCTTCAACCTCTCCAGTGGCTGCCGGTCCTGAAGAAATCCTCCAGCTCGCTACCGTCCTCAAACCGGACGCCAAGCTCCGAGGTCTTCCTCCAGCCCACCGTCCTACTCCAGCTCGAGGGCCTCCTCTACGTCTCCCTCTCCTTCAAGCACTAGGTGAGGTCCCTCTTTCTCTTGTGGTGTCCGAGGGCGGCGAGGAGGACCGTGGCTCGGACGGCGGCGACCGCGGGCGCACAGGTCGACGGCGTCCTGGACAGCCACGGGCGCTCCGGTCGACGGTGGCTTGGTCGGACGGCAACCTGGCGGCGAGTACGACGGCGGGGGTCGCGGGAGGAGAAGGAGGAGCGGCTGGTGGTGGAGCACAGGTTTGTCGGGGGTCCCTGCTGCTACGGCTCTTCATCCGCCTCCTAACTGGTACACAGGTACGGCTCCACGACAGACCATTCTTCTCCTATTTAGTGTGTCCTACTGCAGTTTCATTTTTCCAAGATTTCCCATAAGATCTGTTGTGGATGATTTTCCATGGCTTCGTTCATGAGGTCAGCAGCTAGCGGAGGCGTATCACCCTGCTCCACCTTGCTACCGATGGTGATAATTGTGATGATTAAATATATATTTGTTTGGATGGTTTAGGTTCCTGTGTTGGTGATGTGGATAGAGGACGATTAGCCGATTTGTTTGTTGTTTCCAATTATAATACTAGAGGTGAGAAGCAAGAATGTTTCTATGTTGTTCCAGTCAATTTTATACTTTGGTATGTTCGAATTTTATAAATTAATTGTGCCATTTTCTTTTTGAGGGCTGCTGAATTCTTTATTTGTAATGCAGTTCCTTTCTATGAGGATTTTGTCCAACTGTGTTTGGCTTTGGACTGGACAATGATGGCCTCCATGACCAAACACAGGTATGTAGCAATATATAAAACCATTTACTTATAAAAACTATATACATTTGTCTTAATTGTTCTCAAGATGTTAATAAATGTATTCCACAATTTTTTGCTTCTTCAGAAGATTGGAGGCATGTTCTAGGAAGCCCTTGCGATGCCTGCTCCAGTGATGAACCAATCTAGCGCAGCTCCATCTCAAGAACTTCTGTTAACTACTTATTCTTATGGAGAAACACCCAGTAATAATCAGTACTTGCTGAATGGAGATTAGGAGGCTAATTGGATACATAGTTACGTGCTGCATTTGACCTTGCTTGCATATTGTATCTGGATTTGACAGGTGACTCACTTAACAACTATTAACTTCCCCATGATGTTTTGTTATCTTCATGACAAACTTTGTTTTTATTCTTTTAGGTAGAGGTTTATTTATCATTTTCTGCACATGCAAATGCTAGGAAGTGGTATGTAATGAAGAAAAATCAGGAAACCAAAGTAGAGAGGACTATCACAGCACATGATAAAGCTTTCAAAGCAGCCGAGAAGAAGACACATATCCAGCTTGCTCAGGTTTCACTTCCTTACCACTGTAGTGTATACTTGTATTTGTTACCCCCTTGTACCTGTCAAGAAGAATGACTATTTTTATAGCCTGGTTACTGCAGTATAGTCATTTCATTTTCAGAGCAAGCCTAAACTCAAGCATTGTACTATGGTCAATTGAGCTATAGTACTATGGTAAATTGAGCCTGTTTACTGCAGTATAGTCATTTGCTCTAATAGTATAGCTAGGTTTATTGAGCTGTACACATCCTTCATTTATTTATGTGTTTGTGAAAGTTGTGTTAACTGGATGCTGGTGAGTTCGTTTTAGCTCAGAGTATTGAAGTGTGATGCTTTAAACTTTATGCGATGGTTAAAGATTAAACTTTGACTCTTTTTTGTGTTCCTCGTATTTGTTTGCCGATGTGGCTTTGGTATGCTTCCATTTTGCATTAAATTCAGTTCTATGTAGTCATAAGTTGCAGCCTTGTTAATACTGACATGTGACCGTGTTGTTTCAGATGAGTGTTTCAGATGTGTGGTTCTACTGCATGTTTGGTTCTCTTTTGCTTCTTCTTTGCTACCCAGTGTGGTTGTATGTGCTGTCCTGTTGTTGTCGTTGTCAATTCTTCTTCTGCCTCTCTTCCTAGATTTACTCTTTTGTGTTTTTTAATTTGTTTGCTGTTTGGGTATGCTTCCATTTTCATCTTCACAGTCTGTGCGGGTCCTGATCGCCTTGGATGTCATGCTTGACGGGTAATGGGCATGTCCTTATTTCAATTATCTGCATAGTAGTTTATGCACAGTTTGGCTTGGCGTGCACGGTTTGATGATCATGCACATCTCACGCTCCTCACCCAACGAATCCACGACTGGTGCTTCATTGCTTAGGACTTGTCCTCCTTGTACTGTTGTGCAATACAACTTAGCTGTGATAAATTAATGGAATCAGTAATCCAGCACAAGCATGTTGTAGCCCAGTATTTGGGCTATTACAGTGACTTGGCTGATGATTCTATTTACTTTTGTGGTTACAGATTTCTGTTGCAGCAGGCACGAGAAGGTCAATTTCATCAGCCTCATGTAAGAAAACTAGCCACTTTAACAACCCATCGATTTTACTAGGCCTATTGTTCCATTATCAGTGCTTCTGGCTTGGATACCACTGATTTCCTTTTTTCTGCCATTATATACGGTTCTTTTGATCACTATTGATATCTCAAAAAAACAATTCCTTTACTATGTTTTGCTTGATAGGTTCAAATACTTGTTGTATCCAGCACTCTGAAACCGTGCAAACATGTATGGCACGAGCTATTCAGATCCTATATTCCTGCCATTTCAATACCATATTCTATCCAGGGTACAAACATATTCTAAAATTAAATTTATTTCTATTGTTTAAATTCACTTGCCTCTGTTAGTATGGTGTGGCATCCGCACTGTTGGTTCCGAGGACATGAGATCAGCTGCAGTAGTGTAGCAGTGTCATGTTTATTCAAATTTGTTATAGCAAGCCAAAAGCTGTGGCTGATTCTTGCGTTTTAGCTGTTTACTGATGGTTACATTGGAGGCTCCAGGTTTTCTAAAATTCAGTTCTTAATATTTTTCTGAATATATGTTACTGATGGTTACATATATTATCATTTGAAATAGCCAAAAAGGAGATCCAGCTTAGAAGGATAACATAGGTTTATATGCTTATTTTCTTTTGCGTGTGTAGGGACATCCAATCTGATATTACCGTCCATTACCAATTATTCTCTTCTGTTTCTCCAAATGTGTGTTGCTGAACAGCTGAAGTGCAGGTCGTAGTTTACCAAAAAAGAATTAATATCAATATCAATCTTGTAGCTAATCAATTCCTTCGGTTATAGTATTTCTTATTAGTTTAAGGACGTGTGTGCAGTTACAGGCTCTGCAGTTGAGCCCTGCAACGATGAAGTAACATATTTCTTCTACATTTCTTTTCTGTTTTTCTTTGGGTTTGTACCAGATAAGAACTCAATTGTGCCAGGTTTCACAATTAATATTTCCATCAAACAATAGACAACTGATAGTTTAAACGTCATGTAGCTAGGTTTTTTAGACTCTGAATGAGCGCCTATGTTTTACTTTTTCCTATGTTTGGTCGGATTATACGTTTTTCTCATTGTTGTTGGGAGTAAAGGAAATAACCTTTTCCCTGATAGGCTGTAGCACATAATGTACATGGCTAGGTTAAAAACTTTATACTGTCTTCTCTGAAATTTATATTTGAAATGTCTTTCTGCAACTCTTTCTTATTTTGCGTATATGTTGTTCCAGGTTTATTTGATGGAATCCGGTAATGCAACAGGACTTATGTCCTGGACACTGGGCAGAAATGCAATAAAGGAAATGCAATTCTGGATGTTTAGATCTGTATGCACAGGTAATATAACAGTATATGGTTGATTTGTTTAAAATGTACATGAAATTTGCAATAAAAAATCTGCAATAGATTGATAAGGAACTGTTCTGCCTGACGCTGTTACTAGGTAGATTCTTTTACTGACTGGGAGGGGCATGGGACCATTACCTTTTGTAGACCTCTTGATCTGCTACACCTATATCCTTATTACTCTATATTTTCTTGTGCATGTGGTTTCGGTAAAATAACATTTGGTGAAGTTTCTAAATCTACTTCTGAAAGATTGAAGCGATTGAAACTAAAAGGGTTTGGTCGATATACCAATTTGCTGCACTGTATTACAGTCTTGGATATACGCCTAACTATTTAGACAGAAAGGCCCATTTCTGGTATCGTGCATAAATATCGTGGTCAAATTACCCGTATAGCTCTATTGTACTTCGACTACAGCAAGCTTCAGATTTGTTTCCGTATAGAAGAGATGAGATATATTTCCAGTACCCAGTGACAATAATCTGCTTTCACCGAGTTTTCTATTTTTAAATCATCTGCCTTGACTATTATACCTTGGTCTATAACGAATGAACTCAGCTAAGTTTGATTGCCACTGTTTTGAGATTCAGTATATGATACCACCTCTCTGTTGTAACATACAGTAGTGGTTTGCTTTTAAAAGATCTGTACTTCATGGATGTGGCAGATGTGGACATGTGGCAGAGGAAGCAAATGAAAGAGTAATATGCATCACTACTCCTTTAGTGCCTGATAAGAGGGCAAGGACTATGCATCACAGCAGTAGTAGTATGCATCACAGCAGGAGTACTCTATATTGGGATTATGAAAACACTTAATGATAGGACTATGCATCACAGCAGCAATTGTTTAAAAAAATTGAACACTTCAAGGAGTATTTTCTGTTCAAAACTTGACTACATGACACTGTCATGAGCTTGCTTGGTAATTTCTGGAGCACAGTACTCCATATGAGTAGCATCGTGGAGTAATTTAGGCTGTTTAAACTTGCTTATACTCCTGCTGTGTTAGACTTGGTTGTTTAAATTTCTGGAGCATAGTACTCCATATGATTAGCACCGTGCCTTTTGTCACTTCTGTCATCCATGCACTTAAATACCTATGATGAATTTGATGAGCTCAGCATCCCAAAGGTAAATCACATGATATAAGTACGGCATGGTTAACTATGCCCTTTTTTTGAACTTTAGTTGAGTTAGGAATGCACATGGATTTAAGCTGAAGCTGAGTTATGCACATCATCTGATTAAAAAAATCTGCTCCTGGAGTAGTTTTTCTTAATTTAAGCCAGTTCGATACATCCAGGTCGATACATGAACTCTGGACATCTATCTCTTGTATAGTGTCATTTGTGTGATGAACCAAAATACGTCACACTTAAGACATGTTGCTGGTGACTGCCTAATGTATACTGGCACATGCTCTTGGTGCTGCATTTTCTGATCAACTGATATGATCTGAAACACTCACACTGATCGGAGTATTTTAGTGTGTGCAGTGTTTTGCATGTACCTTAGAATATGACTTGCTATTACTCTTACAATCTGAGTAGTTCTGTACCAATCTGAGTAGTTGTAAAATGCTGCGCCAAGCTGCATGAAAGGCACAAGCATCCATGCTTGCAGAAAATTCAATAGAAAACTAGCTACTGAAATTTGTCATTTGCTATTTGCACAAAGCTGCATAGTGGTCTGTTTTACAGGAACAAGAAGATTTTACCCTGTCCAAATAAAAAAATGTTTCAGCAACTATTTTCAGAAAAAATGATGCAGCATGACTATTTTCAGGGGGACCATGTCCTTAAGGCAGTGGCGGAGCTGCCTGAGATGGAGGCAGATCGAGCGTGGCCCCAGGGCAGAGCTGCCGACGAGAAGACGACGTCGTTGGAGAGCGAGAGCTGAGACGGTGCTGTCGGCGAGAAGGCAACATTGCCGGAGAGCTGAGATAGAGCTGCCAGCGAGAAAGTGAAGTCGCCGGAGAACTGAGACGGAGCTGCAGGTTCTGTTCAAGACCGACTCCCCATCTACGTCTGATGTATTGATAAAAGTAGAACTGTGGATTATTTCAGTTTTATACTACTATCATTTATTCATGGAAACTGGTAATACATCTGATAAAATCATCAATACATTTCCATGGTGTTTTAGATATAACGTGCCAATGGATTTATTTAGGAGAAGTTGAATTATTCTAGAAAGTGTGGTTAGAAGATACTGCAAAATGAGCATCGTTTGGTTTTCTATGTACTCGATGTTCTACTTTGTATGCACCTTCTGCTTAATACATTGGTCATCATGTATCCAGATATTTCTGTACTTCGGAGGATTTATTAATGCACTCGTTGGCGATGATTAGATCATTTGTTCTTATTAGGTACTACCATGATTTTCGTGACAACATATTCAAGAATCAAAACACTTGGCAGTTTGCAGTCATAAAGTTGATGAATCGCATCTGAATATTGTGACATACAAGGATATCAAAACATGATAAAACTTATGCCTTAAATCCTGTCTCACTTCCTCGCTGTGTAGTTACTCCTTTATATTGGAGCAGATCCTTTATTAATAGGTTATCAGCTTATGTTGTGTCCTTTGCTCAGTTTAAATACATTTTTAGATGGGTATGTTAATTAGGAACACTCATCGTTTACATATTTGATTATAGTTGATGTTTTGTAGAATACATTTATGCTCATTGCAAGTAGTTGCATTCATCCTGTCAAAACCCTATAAAACGTACCGCGACGGTGGAAGAATGTGAAAAAGGGTATCGGTTGCAGAATCTGACGGTAGGCATAAGGAGAGGAGCCACGGAAATCCTAACGGACAGCCTTCGTAGTTTCGAGAGTATTGATAATAGCTGCACAATAGTAGCATATAACTTAAACACACAGAACGGTATACATGTAAAACTTATGGCTACAATACAGTCATGTTTCCGGTATTTGCGCCAGGGGCGCAACGGGTCATCTAGTTATATGAATGATGAAAGAAACCAATATGCCATGCTCACTAAGATTTTCGTTGAGAGCTTTGTTTTTAACAATGCTCATTTTGGGCCAACTGTTTCATTCAAAATATATGAGAGGCCTATCACCCTGTCTTTGTCAGATTTTTGTCATGTTATAGGTATTACATCATCTGGAACGGCAAAGAAGATTCAAGGTCGACCCGCTGATTTACTTGAGCTATACCGAGGGGTGACCAATGATGATGATCGCACAGCTCAACGTGGCAAGATAAGAAACATTCAACTCCCAGCTATTAGATATTTTGCATATTATCTTGCTACTAGTGTGCTTGGTAGGGAGAACACGAGTAATATCTCTAACTACCATCTTGCTTTTCTGAAAACCGCTCTTAATGGTAGAACTAGTTATAATCTTGGTGCTCTTATTGCTCGTCGCTTGGCTGCTAGGGGACCTATTTATGGAGGCATCATTGCCTCACGCATGTTGGCTCATCTAGGTCTTTCTGTTGATCCTAGTGATGCATTATTAGCTCCTCATAGACTTGATCTTGCTGCCATGAAAATGCATCAATTTGTTACAGCTAATTCTTGTGAGGGTAACCTCGTTTATAGAATGCTATTTACTGATGGAGAGGAGAGCCATATTCCCTTGCCGCAGCCTGCCTTGTTTGATGTTCGCAGGAGGCCTTGGTCGCGCTCAAAGGTGGAGATGGACGATCAGCTCCGTCTACTTGGTTTCCACGGGCAGGGTGACCAGGAGGGTCATGAGGCGCACGCGGAGGACCACACGGTGCATTACACCGGTGCAGCCTCTGGTTCATATCAGGACAGGGAAGCATCCTCGTCATATTTTGGAGGCGCCTCTTCATGGCCGCGATGGGATTGACCTCCACTTAGGCAAAAAGCCTAAGCTTGGGGGGAGGTATACCGACAACTCACTCATTTACATATCTTGTTCGGTCGGTTCTTTGTATATTCATGTTTCGTTTTCTTTTCTTCCTTTTAGTTGTTTGTTCTTTGGTTTGCTTTCCTAAACACAAAAAGACCAAAAATATTTTCGTTGTTTCTCTTTGTTACTTTCTTTAGTATTTAGTAGTAGTTTGCTTAGTTATTAATTTCGGTTTGCTATTTGAAAATCCAAAAATATTTTGCTTTGTTGGTTTGTTTCCTTTGGTGCTTATTTCTAAAATCGAAAACCCAAAAATATTTGTTGTTCTTCTTTGGTTTTGTAAAGCTTTATTGCAGAGAATAGCATTCTCCGGTGGCTCATGGAGCTTGGTTATCATTTTCATATTATCCAACTTGCACAAGTGAAAAGCAATGATGATGATTTACGACAACTTGAGTTGGGTGAGAGGCTGGTATGAACACTGTTTGTTTTCATTTTTGTACATATACTTATCTATGTGAGCATGCTTAGTTGGTTCATGCGAGGTATATGTCATTTAATGGATGCTTAGTAGTTCATGTTCTCTCATGTTTAGTTCCAATTTATTAATAGTGGATAGCATGCCATGTTAATTTGCTTGCATTGTATTGTTCATAGTTTGGTATGACATTGTGGTATCCTCCTCTGAAGAAATTCATTTGATCGACTTGGCACATGCTCATGCATGCATATGACTAAACAAAAAGTCAATAAGCCTCGATGATTTACATTGCTTCAGAGTACTTGTATCACTTTTATGCCCCAGTTAATTTTATTCTGTCGCAAGTATGATTATGATGGTTATTGCTCTCTTGATTGTCGCTTCCCAGTCTTTGCTAAGCCTTCACTTGTACTAAGCGTATGGTTCGCTTGTGCTTCCAAATCCTTAAACCAAGTTATTCCAAAGATTCCACCATATCTACCTATCATATGGTATTTTCTGCCATTCCAAGTAAATTTTCATGTGCTACCTTTAAAACTTTCAAAATACTTCTCAATTTGTGACACTGTTCTTAGCTCATAAAGAAGTAGTAGTTGGCTATGTCGTCTTCCATACTGAATTAAGTACCCCCCCTGACTCGCATGCTTCATCAAGCTTGTCATCAATTTTGCAAAGAGCTGGTTAGACCATTATAACATAAAAAAAAGTAAATTCAAAAAAAGACACTCCTCCATGGTATGAGAATGTTGGCAGGCACCCGTGGATTCGGCTAGCCATGGTTTGTGAAAAGCAAGGTTGGGAGGAGTGTCATATTATAAAAGAGCATGCTATAAGTGCTTAATACAAATTCGGAACCGCTCTCAACTTGTTTAGTATGGAAGATGACAGAAACTCTATTACCATTCGTTGACAAAAACAATCACCTCTCAAAAACATTTTATCTCTGTTTCAAAAATAAAAAGCTCTAGCACATGATAATCTCTGCTTCCCTCTGCGAAGAGCCAATCTTTTACTTTTATGTTGAGTCACCATCCTCTTTCTTTCAGCACATTCTTGAGAGCTTAACTATCATTCTTAGTGCAATGTGCTTGTCCCAGAATACGGTTAATTGTGGTATAACTGTGAAGCTTTTACCTTTGATAATATTTACCTCTAGTCTCACTTGAACTTCAGAGGTGCCTGGGCATTTATGTTTTGTGTGATAAAAAAACAGGCAAGCGAGATACCACTTTATCATGCTTTATTATGAGCTTTGCAATCCTGCTTAGAGATATGTTCTATGTTGTTTACTATTAAGATGTTGGTCTCTTTTCATGTTTGACATAGCTACTTTGTGATATTATTAGCATGTATCTTGTTATGAATTGTCTAAGCATTTGTCCATGTAGTGAGTATATATGCATTATATGAAGCAAATGTGTTCGTGAAAGTTCTTTTATCGCTCTCAGTTTTCAACTGAATTGCTTGAGGACAAGCAATAAGCTAAGCTTGGGGGGAGTTGATACGTCGAAAACGTATCTACTTTCCCGAACACTTTTGCTATTGTTTTACCTCAAACTTGTGTGTTTTGGATACAACTAACATGGACTAACGCTGTTTTCAGCAGAATTGCATTGGTGTCTCGTTTTTATGCAGAAAATCAACTTTCGGGAAAATCCGTGGAAAATATGGAAAAGTCAATATTTAACTGGGGGACACACGGAGCCAAAAGGCCAAGTGGAGGTGGGCCACGAGGGGCCCACACCACACGGTGGCGCGGGTGGGCCCAGGCCGCGCCACCACATGGTGTGGCCACCTCGGCCACGCCCCCGACGTCTCTTCGCGACTACAAGACCCCTTTCGACCTAAAAACCGAGGGGGATTCGACCATTGCTCCAGAAACACTCCATAACGCCGCCGCCACCGAAAACCCTATTTCGGGACCAGAAACTCCGTTCTGGCACCCTGCCGGGACGGGGAATTGGAGGAGATCATCGCCGTCATCGTCACCGACGCTTCTCCATCGACCATCCATGTTTCCCCCATCCATGTGTGAGTAAACACCCGCTGTAGGCTGAAGGGGATGGAAGGGATTGGATGTGATTATTCATGTAATGAGTTATAAGATTGTAGGGGCATAGTGCCTAGTACCTTATTGGAGTGCTGTAGACTTTGTTGCAACTTGTTGTGCTTAATGCTTGATGCTAGGGCCCGAGTGTCATTGATCTCAGATCTGAACATGTTATTTATTCATGATGATATGCATTGTTTGTTGATCTTACCTGCAAGTTGTATACACATATTGCTGTCCGGAACCCGAGGCCCCAAAGTGACAGAAATTGGGACAACCGGAGGGGATGGTTGTGATGTGAGGATCACATGTGTTCACGGATTGTTAATGCTTTGCTCCGGTACTCTATTAAAAGGAGTACCTTAATTACCAGTAGTTTCCCTTGAGGCCCCGCTGCAAACGGGCTGGTAGGACAAAAGATGTTGTGCAAGTTTCTCCTTGTGAGCACGTACGACTACTTATGGAACGCATGCCTATGGTTACTTAGTACTCAGTTACTTTATTATTATCATCTGCAAATGCCTTGTCTTACTTATTACATGAATCATATCATCCATGCAGCGCCCATTCATCCATCCCTGTGCCTACAGTATTTTAAACCTGCTGTCTTCTGCAATATTTACTGCTACCTTTATTTTACTGCTGTCTCTATTTTGCTACTGCTATTACTATAAAACTGTTGCTACTGATGCTTTGTTGCGAGCAAGTCTATTTACAGGTGCAGCTGAATTGACAACTCAGTTGTTAAGGCTTATAAGTATTCTTTGTCTCCCCTTGTGTCGAACCAATAAATTTGGGTTATACTACCCTCGAAGACTGTTGCGATCCCCTATACTTGTGGGTTATCAATGTGTTCTTGTATGTGTTCTTGTTTGTTCTTCCCTATGAATATATGTGTATTTCTTTCTCAAAAAAAAATTCATACTGGTGCAAAATCGCCACCGAACAAAAAATCCCAAAGATGGGCCCCGGCCCAAGGCAGGAAATCGGTCGACCCAAGACCAAATAATCGTCATGTTCGGCTCGCTCTCGTTTCCAATCCCAAAAATCTCAAATAGACGAAACGCTAACCCTATCGTCTCCACGCCTCCTCCGACAAATCCAAATCTTCTCGCCGCCGTTCCGGTGGTCTTGGTCGACGAGAACCCCGGAGTAGAGGGGTGTAAGGAGCCTGGTGGCCAGACAGGGCAGCTTGGGTTTAGTCCCACCTCGCTAGTTGGAGGGGGCCAACACCAGCTTATAAGGGCAGGCCTTCCTCCACTTAACGCCCGGGTTTTGAGTGGATAAGGGGAGTAGCCTTGCTACTGGGCTGGCTGTTGCGCGTGGCCTTGGGCCGGAAAACGCCTGAAACGCTAGTCGAGTGTGGGCTGGCCGGGCCGGTCGCTGACAATTGGTATCAGAGCCAGCACCGCCGTCGCCTACCTGGGGTCCAGGGGGGATGGGGTGTAAGGAGCCTGGTGGCCAGACAGGGCAGCTTGGGTTTAGTCCCACCTCGCTAGTTGGAGGGGGCCAACACCAGCTTATAAGGGCAGGCCTTCCTCCACTTAACGCCCGGGTTTTGAGTGGATAAGGGGAGTAGCCTTGCTACTGGGCTGGCTGTTGCGCGTGGCCTTGGGCCGGAAAACGCCTGAAACGCTAGTCGAGTGTGGGCTGGCCGGGCCGGTCGCTGACAAGGGGGGCATCGGGGAGACGTGCCGCTGAGCGTCGTTTTCCTCGCCGGCTCGCTCTCCTCCACGCTGCCGCCCAGGGCGATGCTTATCATCCGCGCCGTGCAGAACTTCCTTGGCTACGGATGGTTCTGGCTTATCGTCACCAAGCAGGCGCTCATGCTGCCCCTCTCCATGGTGAGCTTTAGAAATTTTTTCTTCCATCGGTTATCTTATTTGACTCGATTGTTCATTGGAAGCCTTGATTTGGTTCATGTCAACATGTCAGTGTTACTCTTCTTGTTCCTCAGCTCCCAAATATAGCATCTGCTACCGAATTTCACAAATGGTCCAAGCTGTCAATTTGTTACATAAAGTTCTAGTATATTTTTCCTATTGATTGGATTATGACCAGCCTTTCTGTTTCATCTGTCTATGAAATTGCGAAGAACGTGGACCTAAAGATGTTGATGTAGACGGGAGAGCACATGATTATTTAAATGAATAGGATCAGCCCATGGAAATGGCGTGCAGGAGGATACTGAGTAGATCTTAGTTTAGATCAGCGTGGTCATGAGTTTGTAACTATTTTGGCTCTAGATCAGTTTCCGCAGTTAGCTTCAACCATCTTCTGAACATGTGGTGAAATTCAGTTAACAGGTTTTGCTTCATTTTTAGGTGTCAAATTCAGTTAACAAGTACTAGTTCAGTTTTAGGTGTCCTTTTCAATTTCATCAGTTAGCACTTCAACCATCTTCTGAACATGTGGTGAATGCTTTGAAATTGTCTGCAGCTATTTGAGTAGGTGCTTTGTACTGTTACATTAAGTACTTACGCTGAAGTTAAACCCGATGTCGGTACTGAAGTTAAATTTCGGACCGCATCGACATGGCCGGCGAGAGGCACTTCCGCGAGGAGATCTTTCGACGCGGCGAGCCTAAGTTGTGTCAAGAGGAGGGGCACGCTGTACTGTACCCAGGGTATGGTTGTGCTAGAGGCCAAGTACTGTGGGCGTGCCCTAATGGCAAGGGTGGACGGCGCATGTCCTCCAGTGGCTCCACCCTTGCTCATTGCTGTGACGGAGGAGCAGTGAGGCATTCCTCATGCCCTGTGTCGCGTGGAGGTGACGTAGCCGACCGATTTCTTCGTCACCTTCGACTCAGAGGAGGATTGTGAGTGTTTGCTCCATTTGTCACGACACTTACGCTGCTACGGCAACACCATGTCTTTCTGCTGTTAGAGCCGGTGTTGTGGTGTTCAGAAGGACGAGTTGGCCTACTTCTCGAGGATAAGGTTCGAGAGATTGTCGGCATGTTCCTGGGAAGTGGAGCTCGTGTCCGATCTCGTGACAGAGCTCAAAGAGAAGCTCACGCCAACTGAGCCGCGAGTAGACCGCTGGTGCATCACCTGCTTTGGCTGGCTCATGTCGATTGGTGGGCTCGAAGACTACGATGCAGTTTGAAGATTTTGTTTCAATAGTGTTAACTTATTAATTTTTGTCAGTTTGAATTTGTATTTAGTTTCTTTCAGTTTAGTTACGACCCTTTTTTATTACCTCTTTTATTTGTCCTATATTTGGAGTTACTCTATGGATTGCTTGTCGTAAAACCAATAGTGGATTTGTTTCTGTAATAAGTGACCAGTTAACTTGTTTCTCAAATCGTTTTAAGCAATGTTTGCATAAGTCTCGGTCTGTGAATTTTACCCGTGTTTCTGTGGCAGTTCCTAACCAGGAAAATTTATTCGGTAGCAAACCGTAGTAGTACATCAGCTAACCTGGAGCGACTAGTGCAAATCAGTATAATCTCCATACATCACATAGGAGAAGCAGGAGCGTCATATATTTTGGAGATACACAACAGAACACAATGTACTAGTACAAAACTGACAGGAAAATGTTTTTGTAGATCAAAATCACACACATCTACATCTTTTATAAAGGCAAACAGGAAAATGCACACGCCAGATCGAAAGAACCACCGCCTTGCTGATAATTAACCTTGTTTGCAAAAAGCCTTACAGATCCCGAACCCATAGGTACAATTCCTAAATGTCATCTCAAAACACGAAACATCTCGCCCGAAAAGACATAGTTTTACTCTCCTAGCCACCACCCAAAGTAACTGAGAGGTTTAAAATAGAATAACAGACATTTGCATGGGAATTCATAGAATATCTTCAGTAGTTCTGAGAGGTTTAAAATAGTATAGCAGAAATAAATTGATACAAAGATACTTGGTGTTCATCGCATGACAGTTGTACTCAAGTGCTTATGCAGCGTTGGAGATTTTAACAATGTGAGAAACTCTAAAATTATGAAATAACAACTGTCATACCTTGTTAGGAAACAATTAAATTCTGACAAGAGCCGCGATTCTATGACAGGTTGCAGACAACAAGCACCAACTAGATTTTGTCAGTTAAAAACAAAATTGCAATAGCCTAAGCAAGTACAAATGCACAAATGACACAATCACCGGGATCGGAATCAATCAAGAGCAGAGTCTACATCTCTGTTTTCTTATGTTGTCACACAATGTTAAGGAGGCTAATTTGCTGATACAATGTCATGTGCTACTCCGGTCTTCATCCAGGTGTCAGACTGAACAACAAACTATGTTCATACAGGTGCTTAATTCAGTATTCTAGCATGAATGTTTAGTAGTTGTTCTTTGTTCCTAAGTGCAAATATTTGAACAAACACAAATTACTTGCTCCCTGCAGCTCGACGACAGTCAGGAAAAAACATTGGACGGCCGTCTGCGTCCAACTCCGGCATGTCGTGTGGCGTCAGCGTGAAGGCTGGATTTGGCGGAGGAGGAGTGCAGGATGGAGTCGGTGGCGGCGGCGTCCACCTCCGGCATCGCCTCCGGCGGCAGGCTGGAGTGGAGAATCGGAGAGGGAGTTCGGCGGCGCGCGAGAGGGCTGGAGGTGGCGGCAGCGTGTTGGCTGGAGGCGGAGGCGGCACGCGAGCGGGTGGAGGCGGCGTCCTCAGGCGTGAGGCGGCGGCGGCGCACGAGCGGGGTGGAGGTGGCGTCTTCGGGCGTGAGGCGGCGGTGGCGCGCTAGTGGAGTGGAGGTGGCGGTGGCTCCTATGTTTTTTTCTATTCGTCAACAGTTCTTCTCATCATTTTTTCCGGAGAAGAGAAACTTGTTGGGCCTGCTGGGCCAAATCTATCTCAGCCGTTAGATCAATTTATACTGGTCATATTTTAGGAGTAGTAAAAGGTACTGTAGAAGTTGCCTTGTGTTGACTAGAGGAAAGAGTGTGCCTTGGTCGGGAGCACTCGGTCTATCGACTGGCTGGACTCCCGGGGCCACTGCAGTTTCTAAATAGTTGATTGGTCGCAGAATATAAGGGTAGGAAGAGAGGAAAGGTTGACAAGGGATGAATTTGGTAGGCATGTTGGGGAAGAGTAGAGGGGAGAGGATGGAAATTCATAATTTTAGAGCAATACTGCCTGCAGCTCTTTAACTTGTCTGATGTCTCTTATGGGCTAAAACACTCCCTAAACTCACCCACTCAACACTGTCATGGCATCGAAATTGATACACGGACCTTAGTGTATTTTGATCCGTGTTGCTCCAGTTGAGTGTGGCCTCTCAGTATTTCCTCCTACTTAATAATGTACTTTTATAGTTTTACTTTGATAATAATCTAGATGCCTGAAGGCCCTGAACTCTAAGCTCTTTTGGTGTGGTTCCCAGGTGGCCAGGTTAGACCTCTGTAGTTAGCTTTCAGTGAGCTGCACACATGATTTCTTTGGAGTTGTCAATATTCTTTTGTTACGTCATGGAGCTGCTTGCGCGATTCATATATATAAATATTGCTCAGTTTGCCTCGAAGAATGTATTTATTGTGAATTGATTACATCGTTAATTTGTTCCACGTATTAGAGTAATCCAATCTATGTCCAGACAAACACAGCGTCTCTGTCTTCTAGCAATATGATACCTTTGAGTGAATCTCAATTCTACTTTGACGTTCTTTCCAGTTTTTTCTGTTAATCCTTCTCAATAGGCACTTGAGGAGTATTGCAGAAACCATGTAGTCTATAAATAAGCCAATGAGTACTGGTATAGCTCTATAGTGTTTACTGGCACGTGCGTGTACCCTGATGTCCTTTTCCTTTCGTGTTTCCAACTGTTCATCATGCCATTACTCATTAACTAATGTACTTGTTCACTAAATAAGAAGTCATTACAACCTTCCCACATAAAGATCACTAGCACGGGCTCTCACTATTACCGTGTATTTGACCATCCAAATAGGTGGCTGTTTGATGATGGAAAGTTATTATGTGCATGGCTCATGCTTACTGTTGCTGCAACTTATGGATTCTCTTAAAAATCGAGTTTGGAGACGTTGATTTGTAAATCCCCGTAAGCCAATGCAGGGTGAGGGCATAATGACCTTCTTCAATGATATTCTAAGGACTCAACCTTGGGTCATAAGCCCAGATGCTACAAAAAAGACATCAATGTTCATAGACATGCATAGTTTTTTAACTGGGCTACTACTGTTATAGGGATCATCTAGTGAAGATCATTGGAGATGGACGGTTTTTTTTAACTTCCGAACTCAGAACAAATTTTTTGTAGTGCACTGTGTGTCTTGTAAAAAGGTTCAGTACAAGTGTACCTTTCTTCGTTCTGCAATGCAGACTGGTCTTTGAACTTAGATATCAATCAATTCGAGTTGAACCTATTAGGTCACATGTAAATGGTTGTTACACACATGTTGGATGAAATTGGTTGGATTTTCTGTGCCCCGATGAACATGAATATGCCAATTTGGTCTCTGGAGGCCTTCAATTAGCTGCGAACCTGTGACTGCATATGAGATCATGATATCCTAAACATTGGTTTCAAGGAGTTGGACCAGCAATGCATGAAAATTAATATTTGTATGCTGGCCCATTTTGTGTTTTAGGTTGCCTAACATATTTAGTTATCATGTGTTGCTAAAAACAATAGTTATCATGTTGGTACATAGCATTTTTTTTTGGGTGTAGTTCCTACACTTATCCTTTCATGTTTGCAACTCTTCTCTGAAAAAATATACAAATTTATTAAACAAAATGTTGCTTTATACAAACTACACAGACGCAGTTTGTTTTCCCTTGTTAAGATATACGGTATAACCTCACCTATCGGGTGTCCATTTGTTTATGCGATTGGTGGTTACTGCAGCCAGATTTCGCTTTCATGGTTAAGTGCTTATAATTATTCAATAAAGTTGCTATGACCTGCTGCAACTGATAAGCTTCCTAATTTTTTTATGTCAAGGTTTTATGATGCCCTAAGTTGTTTGAAACTTTCACTACTCAGAAGCTTAAACTTTTCAGGTAAAAAATAATCTCATTATTTGCATGTATTCGTTTTGAGATTTTTTCCATGTTTCTTTTTGCAGGAAACCGACAAGTGTGGAGGAGATCCTAACAATCGATATCAAGCCCGGATGGAAGAAGGGCACAAAGATCACCTTTCCTGAGAAAGGCAATGAGACCCGTAACGTGATACCATCAGATCTGGTGTTCATAATAGAAGAACGGGCACACCCCAAATTCCAGAGAGATGGGAACGACCTCGTTTACACGCATAAAATCTCCCTCGTGAATGCTTTGATTGGCTGCACGGTCCAACTGACAACTCTGGACGGGCGGAGCTTAGCCGTCCCTGTGAAGTCTGTCATCAATCCTACATATGAAGAAGTCATTCCTGGCGAAGGGATGCCGATCACAAGGGAGCCGTCTAAGAAAGGAAACCTGAGGATCAAGTTTCAGATCGAGTTCCCCACCAATCTAACAGCTGACCAGAAGGCAGGGGTCCAACAATTTCTGTCTTAGCTGTGTATAATGTGAACCTGAGTCTCTGGCTTTCACTGTCTTCATTCTAGTGTAAAAGACATATTTCCTTGGTATGGCTAACTGCTGACAGAGTAGCAGCTGTTCAACTGGCAGATCTAACTTCTTTGAGATTATCTCCTGGTTCTTTCAGATTGTCAGTTGCATATTTGTTACAGGCCATTATTTCTTTGCCATTTCTTGACAAAGACCATATGGTCTTTCTCAACTGAATTTGCCATGCTCGTTACACACAGTGACGAAACCAGGTAGCTCTTGACCTTTAAATTCAGACTGGAATTATTACAGCTTCATATGGATGAAGCTCAAGCCTGAGACTTCGTCGATAACGAGATTCTATGGCTATTTTCCCGCCGGTTGTGTGCACTGTGACAAAATTCATTTTAAATGCCGATACTGTTCCAAAATGATCCAGGCCGCTGCGTACACTTGGACGACCCAACATCCTGCTCCACCATGACGTCAGAGCCAACGGCGTAGCAACAGGGACAGAGTAGAAGGAGAGACACACCTGATAGGGTCGCCGCCGCCTCGCCGACACCATCCATAAACCCTAACGCCGTTGATCTGACAGATTGGCAAACACACGATGCCATCAAGTTCGAGATGCTGCCATGAAGGACATTGCCGGTGTGCAGGGGCGGAGCTGGAGCTCAAGTCACCCTGATGCACTACTTTACTATGGCAAAAAAAATTTAAACCAATATACTATATATTAATACGCTTCTAATAATATAACAACAATATAAATACAAAAGAAATATAAACAATCAAGATGCTTACTATATTAATGAAACAAAGGACAAAGTTACCTAGGAAAGATGTCTTGCATTTTCAAATTCCAAAATACATTATCAAAGGACATCACTTTCCCTACAAGATAAAAAAAACAGGCTTGATAATAGTAGAATGACCCAAATTATAGTAGTTAAGTAGCTAAAATCAGGATGATAATGTTCTATCACGTTTTGCTTGCCTTATCATATTGAATCTCCTCCCTCCAAATGATGTGATCTAGAACATCTTCTGATGGGGCTATTATTTCAAGAATAAACTTGACCATAATATACCTGCATTTGATATATAAATATTTCATATGAGACTTCAAAATTTGCCTAAGCAAACGTAGTGTACTAATTAGTAATTACGTACTGTACACACTTTCATTGTTTTCATTATAAGTTACAGTATCTGGTAGCAACACTTTTGCTAAGTAATAGAGTGAACTTCGAAGAAATTACCAACCAGAAGAGTTAGATTGAGGATTTAAGGTGGATGTTTTATTGATCTACTGCGACGAAGGTGAAAAGAAGAGACCTAGGTGCTTGACCTCGTGAGGGAAGTCGGCGGCGTGGTGACTGTCGGTCGAAGCCGAGCGCGCGCAGGTAGTCCATAGCCCACTCGTCGAGCCGCCGTGAAGATGGTCCGGACTTCGTCGGACTAATTGCAAGGCGGCGGCAACGCCGGCAGCCGGTAGGGCTACTGGCGGCTGTCGAGCGTTGCGAGGCGGTCTCGTCCGGTTTGTTTTGCTCGATAGATTATAGATACAATCCAACCGCTGCTGTACATTGTTTGTTCCTTTAGAACTGCCGATGAATTGTGTACGTGCGTGCAGCTGCGTGGTCCGTTTTTTAGGCAAGCTGCGTCCTGCGTGCGACCGTGCGTGAGCCTGGTGGCTGAAAAGTTTGGGCCCTGATGCACCGGCGCTGGCCCAACCTGATGCACTGGGCCATTTTAGATGATAAGTACCTCTGAAAAAATAATTGGACCCGTATTCCTGTGCATCAGGGTGGGCCTATTGGGCTCCGCCCCTGCCGGTGTGGGAGTAGAGCTGAAGCAGATTTATTCGTCCGGGGGCGCCGTAGAGCTGAAGCAGATTTATTCGTCCGGGGGCGCCGCTCCCACCACCCCAACGACGCACCACGACCTACAAAACCAAACCCTAACTACAGAGCGGAGGAACAGGGTCCCCCTCCCTCCTGCCGCCGGAGCAGCTGACGGAGGAAGAGGGGACCAGCTCGACTGATGGAGATTTGGCGGAGAGGCTAGATTGCTTTTCCTCTCCTGCGGCGCGGAGGAGGAAAACGTTACGGCGTTAGGCTGGTGCCAGTGCACCACGGGCTATAGCCCGTGATAGCGCTGCCACGTCAGCTTTTTCTCCCACTCTCACCCCACTCTCACCACACTCTCACCCCACGGTGCCAGTGCACGGGCTATAGTGCCAGCTCTCACTTCTCTCTCCTCCACATCAGCATTTCTTTTTCAGATTAAGTTATTTCACTCGTTTTTGTTTAGACATTCAAAATAATGCAAGAAAATAATTTTATTGAACTAAAAATGTTACTGATTACATAATAATAATAAAATTGCATAATAAAAAATTATATAATAAATAAAAAATACATTCTAATCCTCCTCATTCTCATCATCTTGCATCCCAAGCTCTTTTCCACCAAATTCATGGCCTTCGCATGTTTGCGTTTTTCTGCTTCGTCCATGTCGGCGGTTGATCGGTCCTTCATTTTGTTCCATTGCTTGAGTAGCTTAGCCTTCACTAAACCACCCCACATGTTCTTCATTGTGAAGGCTTTACTTGCTGCCTCACTGCTTGATGAGGATTCCTTCCCATTCCTCTTTCCCTTCTCCCTCCGTGTCGTTGCCTTGGCCCTATCGCGGCCTATTGGACGGTCCTCCTCCGTCGCGTCGCCAGAGCTGTACTCACCAGAAACTCCCAGCCGGCTTCTCTTGGAAGTGGAATCGGATCCACTACCAGGACCATGTTGTCCTTTCCACTTCGCTTCATTGCGAACAGCTTCCCACCAGTGGTGGCGTCTGAAAGGCTGAGTCACTCTGTCGTCATTCTCGTACCTCGCCATTGCCGCCTTCATGACCATTGAATCGTCTGCTCCACCCTGACGTAACCCTTCTTCTTGGATGTAGAATGCATTGAACAAGGACACCTCACGGTTGTAGACGTTCCAATGATCCTTCATTTGCTTCGCAGTCCGACGACGGGAAGGTTCCGAGGTAGAGTTGAAGGTCTCAGCTATCTGACCCCAAAAACTAACGCCGGTCTTGCAATTACCGGCGATAGAGTCCTTGGAGTGAAAAATCCAAGCATGAACCTACCCGAAATAGATATTGTTAGTCATATAATAAAATAAAATTTCATATTAAATATATGACGGGTAAGTAAATTACCAGTTTTTCCTCGTCCGAAGTTGTCCAGTCAAGCCTCTTTGGACGCTTTGGTACGATTGTTTCCGCGGCTTCGGACCCGGAGCTTGGAGCAGTGGCTTCGGGAGGTGGTGGGGGGTATGGAGCATATGGCGGGTATGGAGCATATGGAGGTGGAGCATATGGACCGTATGGCCCCGGAGGTGGTGGGTACGGAGGTAGACTCCCACTCCCGCTACCTGTAGGTGGAGCATGTGGAGGTGGTGGGGGGTATGGATACGGAGGCGGAGGGTATGGACCATATGGCCCCGGAGGTGGAGGGTATGGACCATATGGCCCCGGAGGTGGTGTGCCGGAGGGGATTAAAACTCGGGGATGCGGCGAAGAACCGACATTGGAGCGACGATGTGTCGGAGAGATATCATCTAGGGGAGGGGCTAGTGACCCGTCGGACTGCAAGAGGTCGGTGAATGGGGTGAAATCTGGAGACCAACCCGACATGGTGGAGAAGATTTGGGAGAGTGGAGGAGAGAAATGAGATGAAGTGAGGTGTGGAATGAGTGAGGTGGTGGGGGGTATTTATAGGGGGTTGGGGATGAAATTTGGAGTTTTTTGAAAAAAAAATTCGAATTTTTGGAGGCTGCAACGGACACCTCAACGGCTAGCTGACGTGGACGAATCACAGCTCGCCACGTCAGCTAGCCGTTGCGGCTACCGCCCGCCTCCCGCCTCACTCCCGCCCCGCTCCCGCCCGCTCCCGCCCCGCTCCCGCCCCGCTCCCGCCCCGCTCCCGCCCGCCTGTCGCCCCGCCAGCGCGCCGCCCGCCTCCCGCCCGCCTCCCGCCTCACTCTCGCCGCCAACGCGGGCGGCAGCGGGGCGGTAGCGGCCGCTACCGCCGGGCGGTGGATCCACCGCCCCCCGCTACCGTCCCGCCCCTCTCCCGCCCCCCTCCCGCCCCGAGCCGAGCGATACCGCCCCCCCGTGTCGCCCGCACTAGCACCAGCCTTAGCTGGTACTCTATATTATATAGTAGAGATCTATAGGAAGGATACGGTACAATGATCATGGCCCTACATGTCAGATACCTGTTAAGCCACTAAATTAACGTTTTGAGCTAACTGCAACTTATTATTAGACAGAAAACGTTGTGTAACTCTGACCGAGATATCACCGATCCACCCTGCCCCGGCCAAGAGTCCCAGATCTCGCGCACCTCTGACCGAGATCTCACCGATCCACCCTGCCCCGGCCGGCGGCCATGGCCGTGCCGTCTCCCTTTCTCTCCCCGCGCTCCCTTCGCCCCGACCCAGCGGCGCCCCCGCCCGACGCATCCTCCGACTTCCCTCCGTCCCTCGACTTCGGCGACCCCGCATCCCTCGCCGCCCTCCGCGGCCTCACCGATGCCGGCGCCGCCACCCGCCTACTCCACGAGTGCGTCGCCTACCAGCGCGCCCTCGACGCCCGCCTCGACGCGCTCCTCGCCCGGCGCCCCGACCTCGACCGCGCCGCCGCTTCTCTGCTCCGCTCCGCCCCGCCGCTCCTCTCGCTCGCCGCCTCCGACGCGGCCGCCCTCAGGGAGTCTTCCTCTTCCACCGCAGCGCTAGCCGACGCGCTCTCCTCCCGCGTCCGCCACCTTGACGCGGCGCACTCGCGCGCCGGATCTGCGCTGGCCCGCGCCGAGGCGGCGCTCGACCGCTCCCGCGCGCTCGATGCCGCGCGCCGAGCCCTTGCGGCCGACGACCTCACAGCCGCCGCCAGCGCGGCGCATCAGTTTCTGGCGATCGATTCGCGCTTCCCCACCGATGATGACCTCCGCCGCGACCTGCTGGACATCAAGCGCCGGCTCGAGGGGCTCGCGCGACGGAGGCTCTCTGCTGCAGTTGACGCCCAGGACCACCCCGCCGTGCTGCGCCTCGTACGCCTCTTCCCCCTCCTCGCTCTTGCGGACGAGGGTCTGCAGGTCTACGTCGCCTACCTCAAAAATGTCGTCGCCCTCCGCGCGCGTGCAGACTTCGAGCACCTTGCAGAGCTAATATCTGCAACAACCCAGCCTACTATCCCGGAGGGCCCTGATTTCGTCGGCTGCCTCACCCGTCTCCTCCAGGATATCGTGCTTGCTGTTGAGGAGAATGATGCGGTGCTTCGTGAGCTACGAGGTGAAGATGCTGTCGCTTATGCCATAA
The DNA here is from genome assembly GCA_012064385.1 of Puccinellia tenuiflora. Classification (NCBI taxonomy): domain Eukaryota; kingdom Viridiplantae; phylum Streptophyta; class Magnoliopsida; order Poales; family Poaceae; genus Puccinellia; species Puccinellia tenuiflora. Next base: position 35,392 of record QRDG01001366.1, read on the forward strand.
TTGAGCTGCAGGAGGAATGCGACACAAGGGGCACCCAGATCCTTCGTCGTTATGCTGATTACCGGAAGCTTGCCCGTCTTTCGTCGGATATAAACTCCTACACTAAGAACCTTCTCTCTGTCGTGGGTTCTGTCGCCAATGCTGCAGGTGGTAATGAAGGGCCTGACCCCAGGGAGGCCGAGCATTATCTTGAGGAGATTCTTGCACTGACACATGTTGGTGAAGACTATACCGAGTATATGGTGAACAAGATCCGTGGACTGAGAGATGTCAAGCCTGAACTCGGGCCACAAGCAATGAAGGCCTTCCGTAATGGTAGCTTTAATAAGATGGAGAAGGATTTGACTGGGTTTTATCTAATCCTGGAGGAGTTCTTCATGGTGGAAAACATAAGGAAGGCCATCCGGATTGACGAGCCAGTGCTCGATGGTCTCACAACATCAATGGTGGATGATGTGTTCTTTCTACTGCAGAGTTGCTGCCGGCGGGCAGCATCCACTGCAAGCATAAATTCGCTACTTGCTGTGCTTGGTGGGGCAACGAGCCTACTAAGCAATGAGTACCAGGAGGCACTACAGTGGAGAATGAGAGAGACAAACCTGGGTGCAAAGCTCTTCCTAGGTGGTGTTGGTGTTCAGAAGACTGGGGAGGAGATTGCAACTGCACTGAACAACATGGATGTGAGCTCAGAGTATGTGCTGAAGCTACGCCACGAGATTGAGGAGCTCTGTACAGAGATTTTTCATGCTCCTGCTGACCGGGAGAAGATCAAGTCCTGTTTATCAGAGCTAGGCGAGATCAATGCTTCCTTCAAGAAGATCCTTTATTCTGGACTGGAGCATTTAGTGGCATATGTCGCTCCCCGCATTCGTCCTGTCCTTGACATTGTTACCACTGTTAGCTATGAGCTGGATGATGCCGAATATGGGGAAAATGAGGTGAATGACCCATGGGTGCAGAAGCTCCTCCTTGCAGTTGACACTAATGTTACATGGCTCCAGCCAATGATGACATCGAACAACTATGATTCTTTTGTTCACTTGATCATCGATTTCATTGTCAAGAGGCTTGAGGTGATCATGATGCAGAAGAGGTTCAGCCAGCTGGGTGGCCTGCAGCTCGACAAGGATGTTCGTTCCCTAATTAATCATTTCTCAGAGATGTCACAGAGACCAGTCCGCGACAAGTTCTCAAGGCTTTCCCAGATGTCAACCATTTTGAACTTTGAGCGTGTATCTGAGATACTGGATTTCTGGGGCGATAATGCTGGGCATCTGACATGGCTGTTGACGCCTGCGGAGGTGAGGAGGGTCTTAGGGCTTAGGATTGACTTCAGGCCTGAAGCAATTTCTGCTTTGAGACTTTGACTTGTTTTGTTAAAAATGCACTTCATAATTCTTTGTATGTGATATATACGGTGAAAATGTTTTTCCCGTTTTGTTTAAAAAAATAAAATAAAATTGGGGGGCGGGCTGACCCCTTAATTCCCCAGATTATCTGGTTTTCTTTTAGAGATGAAGACCAGATTAGTAGTATCAGTTAGTTCAGCATAGAGCTGGAGATCATGCATCTGATCGATTAGCAATGTACTTCCATGCTAATCCATGAACACCATGCGTTAGCACGATGACCATCTCTTCCTGAACCAGTTACAGTGTCTCTTCGCCTCATTTTTATTTGTGAAACCTTCCACTCCTAGTACTAGATATGAAGAAGTCGTTCCTAGCGAAGGGATGCCGATCACAAGGGAGCCGTCTAAGAAAGGAAACCTGAGGATCAAGTTTCAGATCGAGTTCCCCACCTATCTAACAGCTGAACAGAAGGCAGGGGTCCAACAATTTCTGTCTTAGCTGTGTATAATGTGAACCTGAGTCTCTGGCTTTCACTGTCTTCATCCTAGTGTAAAAGACATTATTTCCTTGGTATGGCCAACTTTGCTCTTGATTGCTAACTGCTGACAGAGTAGCAGCCGTTCAACTGGCAGAGCTAACTTCTTTTCAGATTATCTCCTGGTTTTCAGATCGTCAGTTGCATATTTGTTACAGGCCATTAGTTCTTTGCCGTTTCTTGACAATGACCATATGGTCTTTCTCAACTGAATTTGCCATGCTCCTTACACACAGTGACGAAACCAGGTAGCTATTGACCTCGGTGTGTCTAGTTCTCAATCGACTGAGAATTAAACGAATTCTCAGTCGATTGACATAAGCTTGTTGATTACCAACTATTTTAGTTACTCCCGTTTCATTAGATACGTAAAGCGACTGTATTGTTTCTTTTAACGGTTTTGCTAATTCTCAGTCGCCTAAGAATTAGTTAAATCTCAGTCACGTACATTGCCGCCGGATCCGATACATTGAGATTCTTGTTTTCTTTTTTCCTGAGCTTTTTTCTGCTACGTATTGTGTGGTGCGGACTGTTTTCACTTCGCTGCTCTTTGGTGCTCCCGCGCGTGGAGGATTTTCTGGGCTTGTGGTCCTTTTTGTTCCTTTCATGGGCTGTAGGAGGACATGACATTCCTTTCTCTTTTTTTTTTCTTTTTTTGTTGGTTTGTGTTTTGTTCCCTATAAAAACAGGTGGTGTGTTTTTGTGCCCGCCTCATATTTTGTTTTTTGGGTTTTGTTTTTGCAGTGACTTAGACAATGAGCGTGAGAGATAGAAAAATACAATCAATCGAGTGATGGATGTGGGTGTTTCTCGTTTATTTTTATCCGGCACCAAAACAATATTTTTTTTTCTAAATATGTTTTCACTTTTCAAATAACATGGTTGTCGTATAGTATATGTCAGATTGTGTGAACCTGAAATGGCATAGTCGCAACCCGTGTGCAACTAAGTGGTCTAGTCGCAACCTGAAACAATTGGTGGGTCAAGTTGTCGCAACCCGTGTGCAACTAAGTGGTCTAGTCGCAACCTGAAACAATTGGTGGGGTCAAGTTTCACCTTGTACGCCGCAAGTTGCACCTAATACATAATGGTGTGCAATTATTTGGCTAGTTGCACTCCACTCAGAACTAGGGTTGAAAACGGTAAGAAACTTTCTGGTTGTTTCCGTAAAAAAAGGAAACGAAGAGCAAAAAAGGAAATGGAAACGGAATTTTGCGGAAATGAAACGGAAACGGAATATTCTAAAACGGAAACGACAAAGGAAACGATAAAGCGTATTCTGACGGAAACGGAAACGAAAATGAAATTCCGTAAAAACGAATAAGGAAAGTTTCCGTATACACAAGCCAACAAATTTTGTGAACTTTCGTGCTTGCGGAGTGTTAAACTTTGTGTGTGATACTTTATGTTCAACTGGCTTTTTTTATCGAGATTGTGAACAATTCCTTGTTTTCTTAGCTACTTCTTTATTTCTTTATGTGTGTGTTTTGGTGTACGAATCAACATATTACACCGCCATTATGTTCCGACAAATATCCGCTTTCGTATCGTTTCCGTATCGTATCCGTTCCGTATTCATTTTCGATGATTTCCGTTTCCGTATTCGTTTCCGGGATTTCCGATTCGTTTCCAGTTCCGGCGAGACAAGCGGAAACAAAACGATAAAGCATGTTTCCTTCCGTTTCCGTTCCGTTTTCAACCCTACTCAGAACTAGGGGTACCCGTTGCACTCGATGCGTAATTGGGGGTGCCTGTTTCACCCGACAAAAAAATGTGTGCAATTGTAGGACCAGTCGCAACTAATATGCAATGTTGATGTAATTTTGGGTCCAGTTGCACCCCATTCGCAACTAGAGGTACCAATTGCACCAATTGTGTGCAATTGTAGGTCCAGTTACACTCGATGTGAAATTATGTGTAATTGTAGGGTCAGTTACACCCGATACACAACTATGTACAACTATGGGCCATTTGCACCCGAAACGTAACTATGTGCAACTGTGGACCAATTACACCCACATAATTGGGATCACCAGTTGCACCCGATACACAATTGTGTGTAATTGTAGGGTCAGTTGAACCTGATGCGCAACTGTATGCAACTGTGGGCCAGTTGCACCCACACAATTGGGAGACCAGTTGCACCCTATGCGTAACTGTGCGCTGACCAGTTACACCCAATGCGCGACTATGTGTAACTATGTACCAGTTGCACCCGATGCGCGACTGTGTGTAAATATGGGCCAGTTGCACCCTATGCGCGACTGTGTGCAACTGTGGGCCAGTTGCACCCACATATTTGGGGGTGCTAGTTGCACCCGATACACAACTATGTGTAATTGTAGGGCCAGTTGTACCCGATGCGCAACTGTATGCAACTTTGGACCAGTTGCACCATATACGTAACTGTGCGCAATTGTGGACCAGTTGCACCCTATGCGTAACTGTGCGCTGACCAGTTGCACCCATTGCGCAACTATGTGCAACTATGTGCCAGTTGCACCCGGATGCGCGACTGTGTGCAACTATGGGCCAGTTGCACCCGATGCGCGACTGTGTGCAAATATGGGCCAGTTGCACCGATGCGCGACTGTGTGCAACTGTGGGCCAGTTGCACCTACATATTTGGGGGTGCTAGTTGCACCCGATACACAACTATGTGTAATTGCAAGGCCAGTTGCACCCGATGCGCAACTGTACACCTGTTGCACCCTATGTGCAAGTCTGTAATATTTTTTTCTTACTATTTTTCGTGTGTGTGGGATTTTCCGGTTACAAGTGAGATGAGACTAAGTATTTTCCAATTGTAATTGAGTTGTAAGTGGGAGAAACCATCACGGATTGGATTCGCATTGTGATTTGTAATCGTTGAGAGTTGCACATGGGTTGCAATTTAATACTATTTTCATGGTTTCTCTAAGATTATGGTAAAATTGTATCTCATGTAATTTAAATGTCATGCAAATATTATATTTTTTTTTACCATTTTCCTTTTAAAAAATCTGTTTTGTAAAGGGACACTTGTTTTTTTAGTACCTTGTAAAGGGACACGTAAAACTCCTCCAAGACACTAGTTAGCCCATCAATTTATTCAAATGAGTTACAACAAATTAAATAAGTAGCAACTAATTAACCTGAAAGCAAAGGCCCATGGGCCATGGCAAAAGCTCGTACAAGGTTCATGTCAATCACGCAAGGAAAAGTAGCAAATAGCTCGTACAAGGTTCATGCCAATCAGGCAAGGAAAACTATCGACCGGCCGGGAAAGAAGGAAAGAGCTGATGGCTTAAGAAATCGACTGAGAACTATTATTTCTCGGTCGACTGAGTACCCGAATGTGGCCTGCTCTTTGTCTTGTTGGCTGTTGGGCCTGGTGGTTCATGGGCTTTTGCTTAGTTTAAGTATTGTGCTACAACTTCTAAATCATAAGATATGACAATATTTTTTTCGATCGCAACTTGTGTCGCAACTAAGATTTTTCCGATTGCACATGCGTCACGATTGGGATTTTTGTTTGTTTGCACATGCGTCGCAACAAACAATTTTAACTGAGATTTTTTTCAGTTGTGGGTGGGGTTGCAACTGGGATCTTTCATTTGCAGGTAGGGCTCCAACTAGGATTGTTCAGTTGCGGGTGGGTGGGTTGCAACTGATGCATGCTATTTCAGGATGGGAATGGGCCGGGTCGACCCAACGGGTAACTGACCCGACCCAAAAAAGCGAGGCCAATGGGTTGGCTGGGTCGGCCTCAAATCGTAATTGGGTCAGTGGAGCCGGTACCTGTTGACCCGATGGGTATGGGGGGCCGACCCAATGCAAAGAAGAAACGCCGGGACGAGGACACAGGTCGTGGTGCATGAACGCACGGAGGCTGTCGGCGGTGGCAGACAACAAAACGGCCATTGTTATGTGTGAGAAGGAGCTAGAAAAGTTGTCTGCACTTACTTGAGTGAGATAATGAGAAAAGAAAGTCAGCCATGGATCAAAAGAGCTAGGATCACCGTGCGTGGTGAAGAACACACGGCTCTAATTACTGATCAGTAGCGACGGAACACCATCTCAGTGGTGGCCAGCATCCAATTCCTAATATGCGATACGCTGCAGTAGATGACATGCAATCTGCACTGAATTGCAAGGATACTCTCAGAAATTCGTTCGCATGTTTAATCCGGCATTTAAACCTCAAAAAAAATGTTTAATCCGGCACTGTTTAGAGGTAACCCACGGGTGGGTTAATAGCAACAAGCACGGGGAGGAGGAGGAGGTGATGCTGCATGTGTCATCTGACTCTAGGGCGCCGTGAGTATGGTGAGCAGCGTATGCCTCGCCGGCACTCACTTCCACGCCTCCAGCTCCCTCTCCACCTCCGCTTCGTCCTCGCCGCCGGCGCCTTCCACCTCTCCGCCGTGCCATTACCGATGCGCCGCCACGAATTCGTTGGGGATTTGGACTGGAAAGTTGGATGGCATGCGAGGAAGACAGGATGAGGGGGATGAGCGGCTGGGTAAAAAAAACTGGGTCGACCCACGATACCCGATGGTTCAATAGGGCCAGATATTCTAAATCAATGGGTCAACCCGTGGCCTTGTGAATTGGCTTCGAGGCCGGCGAGGCCAGTGCCAGGTCCAGGGCCGGGTCGACCCGTTCCCGTCCTGAATGCTATTAATTGATATCTTTCAGTTGCTAAAGAAAAAGTTGATATTTTCATAGTACATATTAGCATATCTTCAAACAGGAAATATATGACTAGGTGAGCACAGTAAATGGGTCAAGAAGTAGCATTGTAGGCTTTTATCTCATTTATACACCATATCTAGCTTGTATATTGTAGAAGAAAGATGGATTGATGTTTTTCCTACTTTTCATAGCACCAATACTAGTTTGAGCTTCTGAATCTTTCACTATTTCCTTGTCCATCCAACGTATCCGGGCCCACCATGCTTGACACTAAGCAAATGCTATGTTGTAGAAGTGGCACTCAAGGCCTTGCGACATGCGAACAATGCGTGCTTCTGAGTGCACTGCTTCTCTATTCGACCTTAGAAACTGACGTTTAGGGCATGTTTAGGGAGACGCTTAACGAAATAAACCTGTTTTAGTTTAAGCATTGGTGCTTATTTATACAACAAAGATTCTCAACTAGGCACCTCTCCTATACAAATAAGCACTAGTGCTTATAAAAAAAACTAGTTTGTTTTTGTAAGCACCTCCTTAAACATTCTCCATTGTACATGGCCTTACTTGGTGACACGAGCTAATGTGTGTGTTGTAGGACCAAGCGGGCCACCATATATTTACCATTGTCTCTTATTTTCAGACCAATCATGGCCTCGCACCCACACCTACTAAATTTTAAATTCCTTTTTTTTGTTCTCTCCATAATGATAATTAGTTTTAATTTTCATACTCTACAGTTATCCCTTGTTGGTGCCCTTGTCGGTGTCCTTGTCGATGTACCTCATGGGCATGTTTTCATATGCTTAAGAATAAGGGCAAGTTTGATGTCCTTGTCGGTGTACTATAGTTATCCCTCTCGTGTGAGCTTGACACACTTGTGTACCCTAACAAAATTTACAAATAGACATGGCATGTAACAACAGTGGGATAGTACAGTGCAACTACGTAATTACAGGGAAAAAACTATTGGCAATGTCTTGAAGCATCATCGTAGTCGTTGTTGACTCCAAGCTCTAAGCAATGGTCTCCCTTGGCTCCATTGTAGATTGGTGCATGCTAAAAAACAGAACGTTATATCAACTATTTTGAAGAAATACATTAACAAAACAGTAGAAAGACGTATTTCTTAACACACAGTATTGACAAAATACAACAACACATATCATTTCAAATTGATTGTGTTAAGTTATAGCTGGACTAGCTACAGATTTGGTATAGCTCCTTAGTTTAGTGTTAACATAGATTTATAGCAGTGTGGCATGTTGCGTCAAAAAATGCCCCCACATATAACATGGATTTCAACCATATGGCCCAAAAGAAATCTGCACAAAGTTCCATATTTCCAGAGTAATCCAATGGTTTGGCAAATTTTATTTTGTGTAATTGCTGAAATTAATGGCCGAGCGGCTTGGTTCCAGGAGTGTAGTTTCGTTTTTGAAAGTAGAACTTCGAATTTTGAAGCACACAATTTAGCTAAGCATATGATTTCATTTGGAGTTGGACGCCACCTGTGGCTTGGAACTCCCTATTCTGTAACCATACCTGTACACATTATTTCGCATCAATAAAGCTTGGCTGGTTGTCTCAAAAAAAATTGTGGATGCTTAGGTAAAAAGAAACACAATGAAACGACCGAACTAGTAGAGGCAAGCAATACTATTATTTTGGTGTTCATTGTAAAATATTGGTCCATCGGCACGGTAAATCATTTGAATCGAAATGGCTTAGTTCAATAGTCTAGGAATTCCATGCAAAACAAAAGGAATCCAAGTAGAATGGAAAGACAAATCTCACCAGGAAAGGCCTGGCATCACCAAGGTTCATGATGCCCTACGAGGGATTGCATCTCGACACAATGTTGTTGCAGATTTCATCTCCGTCTGTGAAAGGGAGCTGTTGGGCATAGCATTGTGTTGTGAGCTCATTGTGCGGAGGCGGGGATTGTTCGAATAGTTGCGACCGATACGTATCCAAAAAAGCTATGTTCGCACTTCGGCGGAGGATAGGATTGCTTGTCCAGCTCCGTGCTTGGTGACGGCGTCTGGTTGAGCCGTGTCGCGTCTAACCCTAGAAGTCAATTTGGGGGGAGCAACGAGGAGAGAAACGATATAATGGGATCGTGTGCCACAATAAGAAGAGAGTTTTTTTTTTTTTTTTTTGCATATGTGCCATGGTGGATGCGACTCAGGGCTGTGTTTGATCCAGTCCATTGAATTCGAATTAACAGGTCCAGATCATCGGGGAATCCTACACGAGTGAGGCACAGCACTATATATATATATCCTCTCGAGAAGCTTACACCTTTCGCATGCTTTCCCGTTCTCCTCCCCGTAACGGCCTTCCCCTCCCGTGGCCTAGCTCCGATCCAAATCTTCCACCGCCGGCCGACCTCCTCGCTGCAGCCGCGCACCCCAACCCCCAATCCAGCGAACCACGGTCTGATCCGGCGAGCACACTCCGTCCTTATCACGGATCTGGCCGACGGGAACTCCCCCGCCCGGCGCGTACCTGAAGAGATGACGGATTCCACGCCCCCGATCGACACGCCGCCGGAGCAGCACGGCTCGAACGACGAGGAAGCCGCCAGGGCGCCGCCTCCGCGTCGGCTGCAACTCGAGGTCAGCGAGCCCTTGCTACGGCTGATCAGGTCCATGCGATCCATGTCCGTGCCCGCCCAACCCGGCGGCGCCCCTCGCGCGGCGGTGGAGGAGGACCAGCTGCGCGCGCCGGTGCAGAAGGGCCGGCGAAGGCTGCGGAGGGTGGCCGTGCGGTCGCTCCAGCTCGGGGAACGCAAGGTGCGTACGTACACAGCACAGCTCGCTCTAATGTCTTCTTGCCGTGTTCCCTCCGATTCCCCTTTCGGCCCAAGAACTGACGGTTTCTTGATCGTTATCATCGACCCATGGCCGTAGATCGCCGCAACAGGCGAGCTCGAAATCGTGGCCAAGTTCCTGTACAACAAGCCCAGGAAGATCGTGTGTGAGATGCGCAGCGGCGACTCGCTTGTCAAGATCGACATTCTTTGGTCCAAGATACGGGCCATGTCCGCGTGCTTCGACGACCCGAGGTTCGATACGCTGAGGATCGAGGTGCGTTCGCATCAACATACACACAAAACCCCATTTTCTTGAACCCAGCCCTCTTTGTGTACTAGTAGTTTCACATGAACGATGTACGTCTGATGAATGAATGAATCGTCGATTTGATTTTCTTGCGCAGACTAAATCTGCGTCAGAGCAATACCGTGCCGAAAAACCTCCTTTGCGGCGGATGCATCTTCAGTGGCGGCGGTGCCAGCAGCTTACTATAAGGTACACCGACGATGAGTCGATGACTGATCTCAATATCTATCTGTCGTGTTTGCTCGATCATTTCTAGCTAGCTAATTCATTTAAGGTGAATCTCCAGGAGTTTCTGTCTCCAGTTTGACAAGGCCACACTGGAGATGAGCTACGGCAAGATGCTCTACACAGATCCTAAGCTGATGCTACTCCTGCCACCGCCGCCTCTTCCTCCCGGCATGATCACTGCTGCTGCTCCTTCTGTTGAGATGCCAAGCACCAGGATGGTAGGCTCAACAACAAACACAGGTAGATGTTTCTGTCTTCTCCAAGACTCTCCCAAGTAACTGTCCCGGCACAATTTTGTTTCTGCCCTTGAGAAATACCATATGGTTTTCGCACGATTCCGCAGGAGCCAATGCTGCGACGCACGAGGACCTAGTCGAACAATCCGAGTCAACCAGCACGAATGATAGATAGGTGTAACAGACGTTACCCATTCATACTATCTGTTCTCTGCATTCCTTGTGTACATAGTACAGCACAGACTGGTCCATTTGCCGAACAATGGATTTTGAAACAATGCTACTTTCTGTACAATGTTGAGGCTGACAATTTTGTTTCTGCCCTTGACTTCATTCTTGAAAATAACATACACTTTTCGCATGATTTCGCAGGAGCCAATGTTGCAACGCACGAGGAGAGGAGCTAGTCGAACAATCCGAGTCAACCAGCACGAATGCATCCTTCGTATAGATAGATGTAACAGCCGTCCATTCTCTGCATTCCTTGTATGCATAGTACAGCTCACACAGGTCCATTTGCTGAACAATGGTTTTCGAAACAGTACAACTCTCTGTCACAAACGGTGCGTAGAAACGAAAGCTACCGCTTGGGAACTTGTAAACCCTCCACTAAGATGATTGTACACTTGTCAAGTTTTTCAAATTTAGCAACCGAGAATTTCTCTGGAACTGCTGGTTTGCTACAGCTTGGAGGCTCTGGCTATGGCAATGAGCTCTCTCCACAAGATCTTGATCTTGCCTTCAGCATCTTGTAGTACGCGACCTGAAATGTGATGCGATTACAAGTGCGTCAGCATGGGTAGTGTGCAGTTGTTTGACCACAGGTCTTAATTTAACAAGGTCTGCAGCCAGCAGCCTCACCTGCATTTTAATGAATTTCTGGACATCAACTTGGGTTAACGAACTGGCAGATAACCGCACAAGGTATGCGATTGGAACTTCCCCAGCTTCAGTATCATGAAACCTAGGAAACAAGCAGAGTTCCAGGTCAAGGGAGAGGAGACAGCAGACCAACAAATCCGAACCAAGAACAATTCCTACTCAAAAGCGTTAGGTACTTAGGTAGAAACAACTAAATTTTACAAGGTGCAACTTACGTGGTAAGGACAGCATCCAGAATCTCTGGATGAGATAGAAGTTGTCCTTCCAGCTCAGCAGCTGCAGTCTACGGAGTACCAGTTAAAAGATCAGAGGTTTCTGTAAAAAGAACAAAGTAGTATGATGTATGTTCAAGCAAGAAATCACAAGTGAAAAAGGATGGGTTCTTATCACGATTGTTAGATTGGGCACTATAACACAGTAAGGCTACCAACAAAGTGTGCTTAACCTTCTGTGTTGTACTTCAAGTAACTAATCTCACTTCATTTTGCAAATGAAAACAGCCCAGCAGCGGCCACATATTAAATGCACCATGATTCTGTCGAAACTGATCAACGGAGTAATTGAAAGAACTTAGAGCTCGTTTGGTACCAATTATTTCAGGCCGGAATCAATGAAATTCATTCGAGATTGTCAAGGTGTTTGGCTGTCATGAAATTGGAAGCATCATTTCAATTGGAATGCAAGCAGATGTCTGGTGTGTTAAGACAATTCTTGTCCATAGCCCCGTAATTCTTTCGGAAATCATTTTATTTCTGCCAAATGAAATGAAATAAGGGGTGTCAAACGAGCTATTAGCATTAAGTTCCCCCCTATTTATTTAATTGGGCGGCTATTCAGACATAATTGTGCAGTGCACTCATAACCTTGTCTAGGTGATGAAAGCCAAATCCCACTTGCTGTGCACATGTCATGTATTTTTCTATTTTGGTTCCATTTTGTATTCTAGAAATGATTAAAGCACTTTTAAACCGACTATGTCCACGGACCATTAGAGTCGTAGAGTCCTCCTAAAAACTGGGGGGGGGGGGGGGGTGGGGATCCTGGTCATTCACATGATCATATCATCCTCTAGCAAAAGAAAAATGAGTATCATGAAAACCTTTCGAAGTTCTTGATGAAAACTTTCTACGGGTCCGCCCAATTGTGGATGATGTCCGAGAAAGCTATTTCGCCATCTCCATGTTGATCCTTCTAACATAATCGGGAGATAGGAGCTTCCACGCGTCCGTTGCCTCTAGATATGTTGATTTCGCCAAGGTAGTCGGCGGGCAAGGTTTGCGGCTTAGTGTTGCTGTTACAGTGTTTGATCCAACTATCCAAGCAAAAAATTGGTCGGGAAATTTTTACATCGGATCTGCTGCAGAAGCACAATAGACCGATGGGAAACATGTTGTCATCATCAGAGCATTTTGCATCATAAATCCGGTTTAGGTGCTCTCGAGCATCATAGAAATTGTCACCACCATCATCGCACTTGTCTTCGTACCGTTCTTTGCCTTGGCTTGCCGGGTTGGATGGCTCAAATTTTCTCGGTGCTGATGGTCATCTGAACGACGACTCGTTTCACGAATTGGCTCCTCGCCTCATGACGACGATTCCCCCTCGACTCGCAGCATGTTGACGATCATCATCGTGTGCTCAGGCGTCGCCGATTTGATGAATCACTCGGCTTCTCCATGCACGCGATTTTCTTACAGACGCGAACAATTATTTTTTACTGTATGAACATTTTCCCCCAACTTTTCGGAATATATTTCGTTTAAACACATTTTTTACATATGAATCCCATGGTTTATATGAAAACAAAACTAGGGCCACGCCACATGTAGCCCATCCAGAAATCCCATCATATAGAAGGGCCCGGAGGAGGACCTCTAAAAAAGGTTGGCGAACTGTGACAGAGGTTGTGGCCCAAAATTATAAGGCCCGTTTTCAATGACCAAACGAACCCATTACACTTTTTCTCTCCAGCCGAATTTGCTTAGCACTGAAATTAATCACTGCTGCTGTTCAGAATTCAGGTTGCCACGAAATGCATTTTCAGAATAGAACTGAAAGAAATTAAACGCAGCAAGTAGCTCTCTCAGTAAACACCCTACTACTACTACAGTTTTTTTTTTCCAATAGAATTTTCGAAATAAAACTTTCACATGGACAAGCAAATTTAACATCCACGAATGCGTGCTGGCTCTCAACCTAACTGAAGCCGGCGACCCGGCTTGATGAACGATGCAAAAAGTAACGATTATTATTACTTCACGGATATCGTAGACGGATAGGCGCCATCACCAACGTTTCCACCCACGAGCTCACTATCGGATTGGGACAAGCACGGGCGCAGCAGCACCCCAAGCTGTTCCACACAGAAAGGGCTAGGAGAAGACAATGGCCAGGCAAGCCAAAGAGGTAGCAGTTCCATCTTTGGAATGACCATAAGTTTGCGCGACTTTCATGCATGTTAATATGTTATATATGCAAATGGAAGGAATATGCAGTTGTCCAGATCAGAGTAAGCAAAGAGTAGTGAACATATATTCAGCTGAATCTAACATTTCCACATTCAGATGAACCTTGATTATTTTGCGCCGTTAATGTGATCCGGACCGATCACGGCTGGCTCATATATGGTCCAAGTGGGTTAATTAACTTGCTGTTTTGATTTTATGGGCACAGGAACAGACGAACTGTCCGTGCAAATTAGATTGCAACTGGAGCTGGAGAATGGACAAGACAACGATTGGGATGTGTCAATTTGCCACCAAAACAAAAACTTTCACTCACATGTGCATAGTGCAATATACTTGGAAAAAATAATAAAAAAGAATAGTACCAACATGGCAACATGTTTCTCGAACATACACTGGCAGTATATAAGCAATAAGGTGTGGGGTTGGCTTGAAAAGTTTAATGTTGTGACCAACTCTGCAGATTTAGCTACTTATTGTTGCCAACGATCGCTCCTTAGAGAAAAATCCATTGATGAGTGCCAAACAGCGACCGGCAGTGGTCAATGTGTGTCAGGTCCTTGTCACCACCCTAAGCTGAGCCGCCAGGGACGATAAGCTCCACAGATCACAAGGTTTTGTTCCATTCCTAGGCATAGCGCTGGACGAATTTGATAAGTTTCATGTTCGTGAACTTTTTCAAAGTTACTCATAGAGTAGCTATCTATGGTCGCCGGATCAAGATCTTCTCATCATCTTTGCACTTGCGCGAATGCTGATGCATCATCGACTGTTCTTAACGACAACATTTTTTCCGAAAAGGGGAAGCCTGGCCCAGCACTACGACGACTTGCATATTACTTAATTTTTCGGTAACCCGAGAAATATTCTACAAAAACAACTCGAACTTGATCTTGTTTGGGTGTGACTATAAAAAGTATCTCTTCTCTACTATCTTAAACAGTCGTAGTGTTCCATTTACCCTCAAGATGTGTTTTGCTCCGTCCTTCGTCCATCCTCCTACATCAACCACATTTTTTTTTCCACCAATGCTCAGTTAACACCAAAATTATATTCTTTTTTCCACACTACCAAATTACCAATCAATTGCCATAATTACTTCTATTTTTCAACCATAATTTACATTCATTTTTTCATACTACCAAATAAAAACCAACTCACGAAAAAAAACACACACGAGGGCGATGGTTAGGGCAACAGAGGCGCGGGCGGCAAATGGCAGGCTCACCCATAGCAAAAATGCGGGTAATTGTCTAGTTAGTTCTAGAGTGGAAGGTTTCATACTAATTGTTCTTATTGTGTATGGTACTGTATTATAACCTTACCTATTTTGAAAGTGGTGAAAATATCCCATTTCTGGGTGCCAGATATAGCTACATGTTGACAACCAAACAACACATGTGGAGACTGAAAGCAGGGAAAATGCAAGCAAAAAATAAGAACAACATCTATGTTGATAACGATGTGATGCAACTAACTAAACGAAAATGTACCAATCACGACTTTGTGTTTTATTTCCATAACAGATTAAAGTTCATGAGCTGAGTCATGTCAATTAAACAGTTTATACATGCTTATGGAAGAAAATGTATATAACTGATGTACACTGATCTTGGCAGGATGTATGTGGATAAGATAATTTATGTCTGAATCCGTTTTCTAATCCATTTTAAGGAATCTATATCTGATTTAAAAAAAAGGAATCTATATCTGGTTTGAATAAATTCAACGGATAAGTATATCCGATTTTGAAATTTATAGTCGGATGGTATGTCAACTAGCATCCGAATATGTATCATCGGAAAATTAATTAGAGTTATCCAATAAAGTTAAACCGAATAATCCAATATTAGTCTGAAAAGCGTAAGATAATCTAGCATAATTAATAGTTGGTGAGTTGTGAGTGTGGCACCCCGATCCAGATGATCGGACTACCCCATATACCAGTCCCAGAGAACACTGGATATATGCCAACTTGATAACAAAGACATAACCAAACACATACTTATGGCTCCGAGGTCGGGCGATTACAAGATACAACACGGGGTGAGGCTCCCGCGTTCACGCAACAGGCGCACACAACAGTATGTACATTATTTATCCAACATTTAGCCTCTAGCGGAAGTAGCAGCGGAAACGTAGATAGTAGCGTGGCAACAGCGGGCCTTATTCCACGGGGTCCTGCCTGGGATACGGGTTCCTAGTTCTCGTACAGCGGGTACTCGGCGTCGGGAGCAACGGAGTCTGGCCACATGAGAAGCCAGGTAAGTACTTGAGGTACTCGCAAGTCATTAGCCCAAAATCAAACAAAGTCTATCTATATGGCATGGCATAAGTTCAGAATGTAGCATGGCATGGATTTGGTTGCAAGGGTGAGTCCAAGCTTAACGGTTGGACATAACTTACCTACTTACCTTTGGAGGGGAGTTACATCTATAATGTTTTTACTCAATATCTCTTAACCACAACTAGGCCTTCCAGCCACTAGCCAACTCTGGCTGGTTTGTCACGTTCACTTGTTGCTAGGTCTCATTTAGTGAGTTCCCTGCTCGACCGGACTGACTCTTAGTGTGACTGGACCAAACTTCGTCCCATAACCTAGGGACAAGGCTAGATTCTAGATTTACACTCTCGAGAGGTTGCAACTTTTTCCCATACGCTGAAGCCTAGGTTTGTACCGCCGGTACCGAAGTACTAGAACCCATCATGGCGACAGCACAAACCCACACTTCCACCGCCATTTGTTCCACCCGGACACTCCCTGTATAGCCACCGACACGTCCTCTAGGACCACGTCTTATGACGAAGTGAATCCGGCACGTCCCCAACCAATGAGCGACGCCTAGCTCCGGAACCTTCGCAAGACTAGCCCCGACCACAAAGGTAACCGACTAAACTTGCCAAAAGGGTGGCGTCAAAGGAGGCTAGATGGGACACTCAGCCGTGGTTCGCCCACGTGAATGACGCATGTTGTGCCGGTGTGTTTGGTGAGTGGCACTACGTGACTCAATCTAGTCGAGGGAGGTGGTTATCTTCTTAGTCAAATTCTTATTTCAGTTTTCAACATGAATCAAGCAGCACAACATAAGTATATAACAACAATAGCACAGAATAACATAATACTTGTAAGCATAGATAACAATGCCATAATAACAATAATAATACCCGGGTGACTGTGGCGGGCAACCCGGCCGGTGTCACTCGGGGGTTAGTGTTCACAAAGTAATAGCGTAATATTTCAAACGGGTGACGGTGGCGGGCAACCCGGCCGGTGTCACCGTAAAAGAATGAACCGAAAAGCACTCATAAAAAATGAGAGAGCATCCATTCCACTCGAGGTTTATCCCGACGTGGTGTCAGCAATCTCGGCGAAAGAACCAAATGGAAAGTCAGCTCCCAAGCGTCGCAGTCCGGGTGGTCTATGCCACCCATATTTGACGGAGGGACAAGAAGCAAATAACTCCTTGGGCAAATGCCCCCAACTCCGAGGATCATAAGACGACATTCGTCCGCTCCTCACCTCGGCGAAGAGGAAAGAACCAAACAAAGCCCCGCAAATGCGAGACGCACAGTTGTAATAATTTTCCCCCATTCCCTTGACTAAGGCGGTAACACCAGCCCTTGCCCCGGGAATGTGAGTGTTGCGCGGACAAGTAGTAAGGGGTGCAATAATTTAACATGCAATATGACATGTGAGATGCAGCAGGTATTAAATCAGTAATCAAACGACTCCTAAGTTCGACCAAGCTTGAGATTGGGTTGATGGCTTGCCTTCGGGTTCGGGAACAACTCCTATTTCGTCGGGACGGTCGGAATCTATTCAAAGAGACATGACATAGCGTCAAAACACCCCCCTAGGTCATTGAATAAAATCCAAAGGAAATAAATTCCAAAAATTTATTTTCTGGTCCCAATGGAAAGAGAATTTCATAACAAAGCCAGCAAAATTGGTTTCACATTTTTCTGAGCATTTTTGAGGGAGTTATTAACTTCCAAAGTTCACCCATAATCTGCCTATTTTTAACAGAAAAATAAACAGAAAGTTAATTAGGAAAACGGTTCGAAAAGTTCAAAAATCTGACATCGGGTCCCACTGGTCAGTCTCAACCCGAATCGTTTTCTTCTTTCTTTTAAACGCGGGAACAGAGGGGGAGGGACGGCGGGGTCCCGGCGACTCACCGGCGGCGGCCTGCGGTGGCTGGGGCGAGGGAGAGTGGCGGAGAGGGGGCAGAACGGCTCGGGGAAGGGTGGAGCAGCTCGTCGGCGCAGTCGTGGTTCACGGGGACCTCGGGCGGCACCAGGGCGTCTTCCCCGGCGGAGGTGGCTTCGGGTCGATGACGGATGCGGCGATTCCGGCCACCAGCTACCCCGGCGAGCTCGGCATCAGCGGCTCTGGTGGAAGGAATCGGTCAGGGGGAGGCTGGGGTGTGCGAATTCGNATTTTTTGCCTCTGGCTGCTGCCGGCACCCGTCTGATCTTGGTCGATGGCAGCAACCTGGTCTGACCCATACCGGTAATCCGGCCTCTCTTCCCTTCTCTTTCCTCGGTAATCCGAGCGATCACCTCGCCGACCCGATCTGTCTCTGTCGACCGGGGCCAGTAAGGGCTGTGTCGGATCACCAAGCGCTAACTGTCAGCAATTGACATTGTCTCGGCCAAGGTGGCCGGCATTTCCTCTGGAGTCTCTGCCAAAGCATGGAGCCATGTCGGCATCCTTGCGCAAACCAGGCAATGGCTTGTGACTCAATCACTCCTTCACAGGAGTTCCGGATCGTGCTCCACCGGGTTAGATATTCTCGGTCGGTTTCGTCTTCTCGCTGCCGACACATGGACAGCTGCTGAGGTCGATTCGGCCTCTTGTAGGTACTGGAGAAGTTGCTGACAAAAGCATCAGAGAAGTCAAGCCAGCAGTCAATACTGTTCTCCTCCAGGTTATTCAGCCAGATTCGGGCTGGTCCTTCAAGCATTTGCGGTACATACCGCACCGCCCATCTGCGACTTCCGCCGGCAATGTGCACAGCGGTGACATAATCTGTCAGCCAGTCCTCCGGCTTGGTGCTGCCGTCATAGGTCTTGGCACCCCGAGGCAACTGGAAATTCGGCACAGGTGCCTGCTTCATGATCCGGGGTCCAAAACATGCGGACCCGGCGGGCCTTGCTCCTCCAGCAGTTCGGACAGATAGATTCTGTCCAGCTTGTTCCGGACATCGTGTGCCGGCAACTGGCGAGTTCCCAGCCTTGCGCCGAGTGCACCCTCAGACGCCAACTCTGTATCTTGTGTACCCGGCCCGCTCCATGGCCGAGTAACCATCATCATATCGGTCTGCGGCCGGCTCGGCATACCCGGCACCCGCTTGACGACGAGGTGGAATGGGTACCGGATACCGAGGTGGCTGACCTTGATTCGCCGGGATAACTTGGTTCTCTTCCTGCCTGCCCTGGGCGGGTCCTGACTTTCCCCGACCGGCATTGCCTTGCTCGGCTACTCTCTTTCCGGCATAGGCCGGATCGTACGCTTGTATCTGCTTGTTCTTGCCAGAGTTCACACTCTGGCCCTGCTCCTGCCGACATACGGCGAGAGGCTGTCCCTTGGACGCCCCTCCGGCTCCACCATCGAGTGAAGGAACCGAGATCCACCCGCATCCGGGTTAGCCTTGCGATAGGCCTCGTTCTGTCGGTTAGCGACAGCCACCAACTCATTGACTCGGTCCTGCTGCCTACTGCGAGCTTCACCGGTCAAACCGGCCAACTCGGCTATGGCTGCCCTGCCGCCCTAAGGTTCTTTCCGGGCGTGCTGTATCTCGGCTTTTCGGCCGACACATGACTAGCAGTTCTAGCAGATCTAGCTCTACCATCTCTAGCTATCTCTGCATTAAGGTCTCTACCTCGGGCACGGACCTCGTCGATGCGACTAACTGTGTTTGCTGCCGGAGTAAAACCATGAGCCGAGTTATACTCACGCATTGATATGTCGAACTCCTGCCTGACTCGGGCCACCTCCTGGGCTTCTCGGAGTATCTCCTGGCGCTGCTGCTCCAACTCCGCCTGAGTCAGAGCAACATCTGCACCCGGTGCGACTGGGTTGCCAGCTTCTGAATGCGTCCTGAAGAGGACTCGGCGTCACCGGCACGCTGGATGTGCTGGCCTGTGCCGCACGATTTTCCGGTTTCTCCAAGGGCGGACGCCCCGTTCTTGCCGACCTGGTGCCGGGGTCAGCCTCCCAGCCATGGCTTTGCCGGCACCGACACCCGGGGCGGTCATCATGACTTCCACGCAACTAGCGGGGCGAGCGGTACGCCGGCCGCGAGCTGCGCAGACTGCGGGTGGATCCGCTCCCAGCTGCACCCTTTCGGGGAACCTGCAAGGGACCTCGGTGGCGACGTAGACCGTGAGCGCGCCGAAGTCGATGAGGCATCCGTTCCGGGGCAGTGGCCTGCTGCCGAAACAGCCAGCGTTGTCGCTGACGACGTTGAGCGAGCCGAATCTGTGGACGAGGCCACAGAGAACGCGCTCACCCGACTCGATGAAGGAACCCGTCCGGATGAACACACCAGCCAGCGCCGCTGCTGACCCCACGGTGGGCGCCCAACTGTCGTGGGTGTGTCACGGCAGATGCCATATAGGCTTGATGTGGGGCCGGTTTGGACGCTGGAGGTACCGGGGAGGGCTTGCACGCACGGGTACAGACACGAACACGCACACACACTCACACACACACACGCGATTTACCCACGTTCGGGGCTCTCGTGAGGAGATAACACCCCTACTCCTGCCTATATGATCGATATATTGGACTATCACGGATTACAAGCTTGCTCCTTGAGCTGTGATGAAGAACAGCGGTCTAGGCTACGACCGAGTCTCGGGCTGCTCTCTGGCTCTCTTTCTGTTACTAAGGAAACGAGCAAGTGTTTGAGCGTGCATGCGCGCGTCCCTGTAAGAGGAGCCCCTGGTGCTCCTTATAAAGGGAAGCCCAGGGCACAAGTTAGGGCTGACATCAGTGCTGGCGTAATCCGGACTGTAGCCACGCCCGGTCCTCTGACCGCTTCCGTCACCGCGCCGTGGCACGTCCCATCTGTCTCCTCCGAGACACTGCTCCCTGGTACCGCTTCGGTCAGCGGCATGGAGGTCAGTCACCCTGGTCAAGTGGCCTCGTCCCATCGTGCAAGTGGCTCTGCGTCCTGACCCGTGATTGTAGGGACAAGACCTGCGCCTTGACCATAGCCCGAGTAAGCTTCCTTATTCGGCACAGACATGCCGAATCCCCTGTAACTCGGTTTCACCTCCCCTGCATACAAGAAGAGCAAAGAACGATCCGACATATAACTTGCGTGATCCGACAAACCATATGTCGGTTTAGCCATGACCCGGCCAGCTCCGAGTCAGCCGGTACAGTTATGTCGGTTTCGGTGATCCGGTCAACTCCGAGTCAACACTTATATCGGGTCTTGCCCCTATTCGGGGGTTGCCCCCCCGACAAAGGTTTAAGATTTAATTGATTTTCCAGGTTTAAATCAAATGAAGTTTTTAAATAATTAGAATAATGCCTTTTTAGAAAAAATTCAAAAGGGCCAAAATCGAGGATGTTACAGACCTTCCCCCCTTAAGGTGAATCTCGTCCTCGAGATTCCTGTGGCTCGCTGAATAGATACGGGTACTCGGTCCTTAGCAAATCTTCCCGTTCCCAGGTGGCTTCTTCCTCTGTGTGTCTGTCCCACTGTACCTTGTAAAACCGGGTGACCTTGCTGCGGGTGCGGCGTTCTGACTCATCCAAGATCCTGACGGGGTGTTCCTCGTAAGTCAGTTCGCTGCTTAAATCCAATTCCTTATAATCTGTCTGCTTAGTGGGGGTGAGATGCACTTCCTTAGCTGGGACACGTGGAAAACGTCGTGCACCCCAACTAACTCTTCGGGCAGTTCTAGTTGGTAGGCTACTGACCCTTTCTTGCCAAAATCTTGAAGGTCCGATAAATCTCGGGGCTAGCTTTCCTTTCTTGTGGAACCTCTTCAGGCCCTTGAGGGTGTGACTCGGAGATAGACGTAGTCGTTTTCCTCGAAGTGAATCTGACGGTGTCGTCGGTCGTAATAACTCTTCTGGCGGGACTGAGCTGCCTTGAGTCGGTCTCGAATCAGATGTACTTGTTTTTCGGCTTCCAACAGAACATCGGGTCCAAAAATCTTGCCGTCTCCAACTTCGGACCAGTTCAGCGGGGTTCGGCACTTCCTTCCATACAACGCTTCAAAGGGTGACATCTTCAGGCTGCCTTGGTAGCTGTTGTTGTATGAGAACTCCGCATAGGGCAAACTGTCTTCCCAACCTGCTCCGTAGACGAGTACACAAGAGCGGAGCATGTCTTCCAGAATCTGATTAACTCGCTCAGTTTGACCATCCGTCTGTGGGTGATATGCTGTGCTGAAGGATAGTTTTTGTCCCCATGGCCTGATGTAGGCTTGTCCAGAATTTTTGAGGTAAATTGCGTACCCCTGTCTGACACAATGGTCTTCGGAACGCCATGGAGCCTGACAATCTTGTTCACATAGAGTTGTGCCAGCTGATCTGAACGATAGGTCAGTCTTGACTGGAATGAAGTGAGCTACCTTTGTTAAACGGTCGACAATGACCCAAATAGAGTCATTTCCGCGGCTAGACTTGGGAAGTCCGACGATGAAATCCATGCTTATGTCATCCCACTTCCATTCGGGCACCCTAAGGGTTGGAGGTATCCGGCGGGTTTTTGATGCTCGGCCTTCACTAGATTGCATACGTTGCAGCATGCGACATGGTAGGCGATCTCCTTCTTCATACCGGCCCACCAGAATACTTTGCTTCAAGTCTTGGTACATCTTGGTGCTCCAGGGTGAATGAGAATAGGCAGACTCGTGGGCTTCTCGGAGGATCTGTTGTTTTAGCGCGGCCTTGTCGGGTACACAAAGGCGGTTACCGTAGCGTAGCACTCCTTGATTGTCCACGGTAAATTCCTTGGCTTTCCCTTGCGGTATCTTGGCTTTGATCCTAACCATGCCGGGGTCGTTGGCCTGCTCGGTTTTTATCTCTTCCTCCAGGTTTGATTTCACCTCCATGGTGCTTAAGTAGGCCTTGCTTCCTACGCATAGATTCAGCTTTGCCATTTCTTCCTCCAAACTTGGCCGCACCCTTGGGGGTTTCCTGCTTAGGGCATCTGCTACTACGTTGGCCTTCCCTGGGTGATAATGAATCCAAGATCGTAGTCTTGATTACTTCTAGCCACCTTCTTTGCCTCAGATTGAGGTCAGGCTGGGTGAAGATGTACTTTAGGCTTTTGTGGTCCGTATAGATCTCGCATCTTCGCCCAATAAGGTGATGTCGCCAAGTTTTTAGGCGAGTATGACAGCGGCCAATTCCAAGTCGTGCGTGGGGTAATTGAGCTCATGGGTCTTGAGTTGTCTTGACACATATGCGATGACCTTCCCTTCTTGCATGAGTACGGCCCCTAGCCCATTTCTGCAAGCATCGCAGTATACGGTAAAGTCCTTGGTATCATCGGGCAACACCAGAATTGGAGCGTGGTTAACCGGGTCTTCAACTCATGGAAACTTTTCTTGCACTCGTCGGTCCAGGCATATTTGCGATTTTTCTTCAACAGATCTGTCAGGGGTTTGGCTATCTTGGAAAAGTGCTCAATGAATCTGCGGTAGTAAAACCAGCCAAACCAAGAAAGCTTCGGATTTCAGACACATTGGTGGGGGTCTTCCAGTTCAGCACGTCGGAGATCTTATCAGGGTTTACGGCCACACCGGCTCCTGACAATACATGCCCTAAGAATTCCACTTCTTTTAACCAGAACTGGCACTTGCTGTACTTTTGCATAAAGTCGTTGCTCACGTAGCCTTCCGAGAACCATCCTGAGGTGTCTAGGCATGCTCTTCCTCATTTTTGGAGTAGATGAGGATGTCGTCGATGAACACCACTACAAATTTGTCGAGATAGTCCATGAATACCTTTGTTCATCATGCCCATGAAGTAGGCAGGAGCATTGGTTAAGCCGAAGGACATCACGGTGCACTCATATAGTCCATATCTGGTGGTAAAAGCGGTCTTGGGGATATCACTTTCACGAATCTTCAGCTGATAATATCCTGTTCGGAGGTCAATCTTGGAGAACACTTGGGCACCACGGAGCTGGTCAAACAGATCATTGATCCTTGGTAGCGGGTACTTGTTTTTGATGGTGACGTCATTGAGAGCACGGTAGTCAATGCATAAATGGAGTGTGCCATCACTCTTCTTTGCAAATAAAATCGGTGATCCCCAAGGCTGAAACGCTCGGGCGAATGAACTTCTTCCGAATTAGCTCGTCAAGCTGTTTCTTTAGTTCCACTAGCTCGGGACTTGTCATACGGTAATGCTTCTTGAATATTGGGTTCGTTCCTGGCACAACTTCAATGGCAAACTCAATATCACGGTCCGGGGGCATTCCGGGTAGCTCATCGGGGAAAACATCCGGATATTCACTGACTACATATACTTCGCCTATTTCCTGGGCTTGGGCAAGAAACACCTTTGCATTTATCTGGTGAGGCTTGTCTGGCAGGTAGGTGGTACGGACGCCTTTCGGGTTGGTGAGGGTGACTCCTCCGGTTGCACAGTCAATCTGGGCGGCATGCTGTACCAACCAATCCATTCCCAGGATGGCGTCAAGGCCGGGCACATTGAGAAGTTGAGCTGAGCCGGGAATTCCACTTGATTGATGCGACGATCAGATCTTGACAAACTGTGTTTGTCTTCACTTCAGAGGCGGGGGTTTGTATCACCAAAAGATGGCCCAAAGGAGAAACGGAAAAAAAACGGTGTTTGGCAACAAAATCTTTCGAGATGAAAGAGTGGGAAGCTCCAGAATCGAATAAAATCAGTGCGGGTTTAGTGTTGATAGTACACGTACCAAGCACTACATCTGGAGCCTCATACGCTTCCTCTGCAGACATGTGGTGAACACGGGCAACTTGAGGAGGCTTGGTTGCACCCGCGGGGTGGTTGTTGTTGTTGTTGCCGTTGCTGTTGTGGAGGGGGCAATCCTTGATGTAGTGTCCCGTTTTGCCGCACTTGAAGCATGCGTTGTCTCTCTTGCAATCATCCACTAGAGGGCGCTTGTGGTAGAATCCTTCGCGGGGATATCCCTCCTTCTTGGGCTGACCCCAAGTGTTCTGAGTGCGAGGCCTGGTCGCTGGGCTGCCAGGTGCGGGGATTTTGAAGTTCCCCCTTCGTGTCCGGTCCTTTCGTGGCTCAAACTTCCGCTTGTGGGAGTCATAAACGTGCGGTGCTCCTTTTCTGAGATTAGTGCGGTGTTGATCAAGGACTGGAAATCCTGGAAAACTGTAGAACACAGAGCTGAGTCTTTATAGTCTGATGCATCCATGAAGGAACCTGTCCTTTTTCTTCTCTTCTGTGTTGGTGTCCTCAGGTGCATAGCGAGCAAGGTTGTTGAACTTGGTCAGATATTCACTGATGGATTTGTTGCCCTGAGTGAGTGCCAGAAATTCCTGCTGCTTCATCTTTATGATACTTGAGGGAATGTAGGCCCTGCGATATGCTTCCTGAAACTCTGTCCCACGTGATTGGGGGTCCATCGCCCCTTGCGTCCTTCTGATTGTCCACCAAACACCGGCGGGGCCTTCAAGGTAGTGGGTGGCAAAGGGCACCTTGTCTTGCTCGTCCACTCGAGCGAGCTCCAGTTTCTTCCCATGGTACGGAGCCAGTCGTCAGCCTCAAGCGGGTCATTGGCAAAAGAGAAACTTGGTGGATGAGTACGCTGGAAGTCTTGTAGCTTTGAGCGGCCTGCAGGTGGGGTATTCTGTGCTTGCATGTACGTGCCAAACTCTCTCATGATCTGAGTCAAATGCTGGGTGTGCCGTTCATCCATCATCATCATAAACTGACTTGGGGTTGGTTCCTGATGAGGAGGTGACTGCGGAGGTCGTGGGATCCTCGCCCGCTTGTCGTGCGGAACGACGAACCGGGGTTCCTTGACTGCCACTTGCACCGCTATTGGGCCTCATCCTGGATTGTTGAATGTGATGGCGCGTATCATGAGCATCCATATGGGGAAGGTGTAACATCCAAGAAAAACCAAATGGAAACACGGTTTGTAAAACAACAAGCATGGAATATACAAAGGAGGGGGGTTACAGGGTCCTAGCATACGTTATTTTACAAAGGATGCAAGATAAAGGTACCAGCTACTCGTACAGGATACAAGGCACATAGCACCAGATGCAGAACATAACTCTACCCCTACGTTATTCAAGCACGTGATACACGGATGGTATACTACACTGGGCGGTGCTGTCTCTGAGCGTCTAGAACTCCATCTCGAGGGGAGTCGCTGGCGTGGCGGTGTCGATGAACTCCTCCGTGCGGCTGTAGCCGGGTGAAGCAGGGTCGTCTCGGGAGTCTCCGGAGTAGGAAGGTGGATCGGCACGGATACGGCGACGCTGGGACCGGACCGGAGTGAAGCGCGAGTAGTAGTGAGCAGCACTGCTACGAGAGCGGGTAGGAGTCGTCGGTGTGGGGGATGGGGAAAAGCGGGCGATCCCTCTCCTAATCTGCTCAAGGGAGCTGTGAGTAAAGGTGGGGAGGCGAGGTGGAACGCGGGAAGCTCTACCTCCAGAGGCTCGCGTCATCTCAGCCAGGGCCAAGTTGGCACGAAGTGAAGCAAACTGGAGAAGAGTGACGTGAAGGTACTGGTGGAGAAGGGCGGTGTACTGGAGTAAGGCTGAGAGGGGTGAGCTGGAGTCACCGGGGTTGGGAAAGAGAATGTCCCCTCTGTCTAAGTCTAACCTCGGGAAGTAGGCGTAGCGGTCGCACCTCCTCATGACGGGATCAAAGGTGCGGAGGAACAGGATGGCATCTCCTGCGGCCTCCTGAACAGCTCGAGTCGCCTGAGTAGTAACACCGGAGGTGAGAGCGTGGGAGCTCCCTGCGCTCACGGGCTCTGGGCGCAGGTGGACAGTGGCGGTGAACTCTGAGGTAGACCTGTCGAGACGGTTGTGGTACACGCGGTAGGTCGGGGGAGGTGCGCCTGGTAGAGGTGGTCCCAGATCTCCCTCAGGAACTGCGGAAAGCCGGTGATGTGCACGGCGGTAGTCTCAGCGACCAACTCTGCCATCTGTGACAGAGACAGAAGCGAAAGGTGAGCGTTAAGTTCTAAGGCACAAACAAGTAGAGAAACAGTTGGAAAAAGGCAACACAACGAGTTCTATCCTACGTCGTCCAAGAAACTAGGGTATCCTACAGGCAGTTAGGCTCTGATACCAAGCTCTGTGGCACCCCGATCCAGATGATCGGACTACCCCATATACCAGTCCCAGAGAACACTGGATATATGTCAACTTGATAACAAAGGCATAACCAAACACATACTTATGGCTCCGAGGTCGGGCGGATTACAAGATACAACACGGGGTGAGGCTCCCGCGCTTCGCGCAACATGCGCACACAACAGTATGTACATTATTTATCCAACATTGAGCCTCTAGCGGAAGTAGCAGCGGAAACAGTAGATAGTAGCGTGGCAACATCGGGCCTTATTCCACGGGGTCCTGCCTGGGATACGGGTTCCTAGTTCTCGTACAGCGGGTACTCGGCGTCGGGAGCGACGGGGTCTGGCCACATGAGAAGCCAGGTAAGTACTTGAGGTACTCGCAAGTCATTAGCCCAAAATCAAACAAAGTCTATCTATATGGCATGGCATAAGTTCAGAATGTAGCATGGCATGGATTTGGTTGCAAGGGTGAGTCCAAGCTTAACGGTTGGACATAACTTACCTACTTACCTTTGAGGGGAGTTACACTTATAATGCTTTTACTCAATATCTCTTAACCACAACTAGGCCTTCCAGCCACTAGCCAACTCTGGCTTGCTTGTCACGTTCACTTGTTGCTAGGTCTCATTTAGTGAGTTCCTTGCTCGACCGGACTGACTCTTAGTGTGACTGGACCAAACTTCGTCCCATGACCTAGGGACAAGGCTAGATTCTAGATTTACACTCTCGAGAGGTTGCAACATTTTCCCATACGCTGAAGCCTAGGTTTGTACCGCCGGTACGAAGTACTAGAACCATCATGGCGACAGCACAAACCCACACTTCCACCACCGCTTACTCTACCGGACACTCCCTGTATAGCCACCGACACGTCCTCTAGGACCAGTCTTATGACGAAGTGAATCCGGCACGTCCCCAACGAATGAGCGACGCCTAGCTCCGGAACCTTCGCAAGACTAGCCCCGACCACAAAGGTAACCGACTAGACTTGCCAAAAGGGGTGGCGTCAAAGGAGGCTAATGGAATACTCGGCTATGGTTCGCCCACGTGAACGACGCATGGTGTGCAGGTGTGTTTGGTGAGTGGCACTATGTGACTCAATCTAGTCGAGGGAGGTGGTTATCTCTTAGTCAAATTCTTATTTCAGTTTCCAACATGAATTAAGAAGCAACATAAGCACAAAACACAATAGCACAGAATAACTAATACTTGTAAGCATAGATAACAATGCCACAATAATAATAATAATACCCGGGTGACTGTGGCGGGCAACCCGGCCGGTGTCACTCGGGGGGTTAGTGTTCATAAAATAATAGCATAATATTTCAAACGGATGACGGTGGCGGGCAACCCGGCCGGTGTCACCGTAAAAGAATGAACCGAAAAGCACTCATAAAACTGAGAGAGCATCCATTCCACTCGAGGGTTATCTCGACGTGGTGTCAGCAATCTCGGCAAAAGAACCACGGAAGAGTCAGCTCCCAAGCGTCGCAGTCCGGGTGGTCTATGCCAACCATATTTGACGGAGGGACAAGAAGCAAATAACTCTTTTGGCAAATGCCCCCAACTCCGAGGATCATAAGACGACGTTCGTCGTTCTCATCTCGGCGAAGAGGAAAGAACCAACAAAGCCCCGCAATTGCGAGACGCACAGTTGTAATAATTTCCTCCATTCCCTTGACTAGAGGCGGTAACACCAGCCATTGCCCCGGGAATTGAGTGTTGCACGGACAAGTAATATAAGGGGTGCAATAATTTAACATGCAATATGACATGTGAGATGCAGCAGATATTAATTCAGCAATCTAAACAACTCCTAAGTTCGACCAAGCTTGAAGTTGGTTGATGGCTTGCCTTCGGGTTCGGGAACAACTCCTATCTCGTCGGGAAGGTCGGTATCTATCCAAAGGAACATAAGATAGCGTCAAACACCCCTCTTATGTCATCAAATAAAATCAAGGAATAAATTCCCAAATTTATTTTCTAGTCCCAATGGAAGAGAATTTCAAAACAAGGCCAGCAAAATCGGTCTCACATTTTTCAGAGCATTTTGAGAGAGATATGGATTTCCAAAGTTCACCAAAATCTGCCTATTCCAATAGAAAAATAAACAGGGAGAAATTAAATAGGAGAAAACGGTTCGAAAAGTTCAAAAATCTGACATCGGGTCCCACTGGTCAGTCTTAACCCGAATCATTTCTTCTTTCTTTTAAACGCGGGAATAGAGGGAGGGGACGGCGAGGCTCCGCGACTTACCGGCGGCGTCCTCCTGCGGCTAGGGCACGGGGAAGGGAAGGAGAGGAAGCAGAGTTGCTCAGGGAGGGGCGGCGCAGCACGTCCACGCACTCGTGGATCCTGGCGACCTCGGACGGCACCAGGGCTTCCTCCTCGGCGGCGGTGGCCTCGGGTCGGCGACGGATACGACGATTCGGCCACCAGCTACCCCGGCGAGCTCGGCATCGGCACCCGTGGTGACTAGGGAGGCTCTGGGTGGAGGGAATCGATCAGGGGGAGGCTGGGGTGTGTGAATTGGACTGAGGTCTGTGCGGCTCGGGTGGAGGCGATTCCGGCGAGGTGCGGCTCCTCCGGACTCGAGGCTGGGGCAGGGGGTGCTAGAGGGAGTGGGAGAGGTGGTGCGGCGAGGAAGTGGTGCTGGGGTGGCCGATTTATAGGGTGCCCGCGAGGTGGCCGTGGTTAATGCCGCGGCGAGGTGTCGGCCTCGTGTGGTGGCGACGGTGGCGGGGCGTTGAGGGAGCGTGGCACACAGGAGGTGCACGACGGTTACTCCCCCGGCGACGGACCGGTCCGTTCGGCGGAGGAGGCGCTGACGGGAGGGCCCCGGCCGCACAGGGCGTGGTCGTTGCGTCGGCTAGCGTCTGGCGCGTCTGGGCGGCCGCCGTCCGGCGCTTTCCCCGGCGACGCGTGGTGCAGAGAGGTGGAGAGGGAGGCTAGGGGTGCTGGGGCGTGCTGGTGCGTGCGGGGGAACAGGACGCCGGCGACCAAATCGGTCGGCGCCTCTGCGGCTATGCCCATGCCGGACTTGCATGGTCCAGTGCATGTCTTCATCGGCATCAGCATCGATCTCCCTCCTCCGTGGTCCAAACGAGATGCTGCTCGCGTCACTCTGCGCCAAAAACCAAGGTCTACAACTTTGCTGAACAAACTTTTTGCAAAATCGAAAGTTGGTCCGACCAAAATTTTCAAAAACAGTACTGGCCAAAACTAGGGTTATTGTTTGGAGGGGTAGATGATGTTAGATGGATCTCCCCTTTTTCCTGAGGTAGGAGGGGTAAAGGAGAGCCTATCCAAGCCTTGGTTTCATCCAGGAAAATTAGTTTGGTTGGATTATAAAAAGTTTTGAGAAAAGGGCAGTACACAAAAGAATTGTGTAGGGAAATTTTTCCTAAGGGGTGGCACCATATTTCTTGGAAAAGTGATCTACATCCATTAGGGAAGGCTCCCTAATTTTTGTAGAATTTTTGGAGACATAAAACTGGGGGTTCCTTTGTAAGGCCAGATAATAGAGAATTTCTAAAAGGGAAAAGAATTCTCCCTAAACATATATTGTACAAGGTCAAAAATCAAGAACACCAGTACCAAGTGGGAGGGAAATTAGAAGGCACAAGATCCCACTTGATTTGGCAGACCAGAAAAGGTTTAAGATTTAATTGATTTTCCAGTGGTTTAAATCAAATGAAGTTTTTAAATAATTAGAATAATGCCTTTTTAGAAAAAATTCAAAAGGGCCAAAATCCAGGGTGTTACAGCGGCCTTGGCCTTGACGATGTTGTCAGTCATGTCGCACTCGCCGGTGCTGTGTTTTGCCGGCTTGTCGGGGCGGCTGTGCCACCAGCTCGGAGCCGCCGTCGTTCTTCCGCTTGGTGGCACTCCTTGAGCCGCCCTTGCTGTTTCTTCCCTTGGAGGACCTTCCGACCACGTCTTCTCCCGAGTCGTCCTTCGTCGGGTCCGACTCGGCGTACTTGTGGATGATCTCCATCAGCTCGCTCATGCTCATGCGTCCTTCTTGGTGCGCTTGAGCTTTCCGCGGAGATCGACGAAGTTGGTGTTGTCAGCGAGGTGCGACTGCACCGTGTCGACGCTTAGATTATCCGACAAGTTGATGAGATCAGCTAGCGACACGGTTGTACCACTTGCGAGTGGACTCGCCTTCCCGCTGGATGCACCACTTAAGATCTTCTATGGTCGTTGGTCGCTTGTAGGTGCCTTCGAAGTTCTTGATGAAGGTCTTCAACTCGGCCCAAGAGCCGATGCTGTTCCTTGGCAGGTTATTTATCTAGGTGCACGCAGTTCCCTCCAGCATCAGGGGGGAGTAACGCGCGTGGACTAGGGTGCTGGCGTTCTGGATGTTCATGGCAACGGCGTAGTCCTGGATCCAGGTCGCCGGGTTCATGCTAGTGTTGTAGGATTTCACCTCCCGTGGCGCCTTGAAGCCAGGAGGGAAACACTCATTGCGGATCGCTGATGACGGAATTGATAAGAGTGTTCTTCTCCCTCAACTACGCCAACAAGCACTCTTGATACCCTGAAAGGAAAATAATATATGGGATAGGTTGAGCCTCCAAGTGCAGAGTATGTAGAAGTGGAAGTTTTTTCCCCACGAGGGTGACTCGAGGGTTTAATATCGAACTCTCGGGGAATCAGTAGTGGGATTTTATCTCCTTGTCCTTCTCTAGATTTCCTGCAAACAAAGTAGATTGCTTTGTGCCCTCAACCTCACCAAGTGGTTGTCAAGCACAAGGTGTGAGAATGATATTAAGATAATAATGAATGCAAAACAGTAAATAAATATGCAATGGTGGTAAGTAGTAATGCAAGGATGATAGTAATGATGATGGATGATATTTTTGGGGTTTTTATATGTGTATGCAATGAATAAAAGTGTTTTTGTATTTTCTGATTTTAAAATGGCTGAATGTAGAAATGCTTAAAAGTGGTTGGAAAGTTGTTTCTTATGATAAAAAATGGACCGGGGTTCATGGTTTCACACATGCACTCTCTCTTTAATATAGTGTGGCAAATAAGTAGACATAGGATTAACATATGAGATTGCAAACAAGTTTAATGACATGTTACTAATTATATGGGCATCACGTCCTAACATAGAGACCTTTTGATTATTAGTCTCACTTATACTCCACCAAGATGCAAACTAAATCATAACACCTCAGTAATTAAGATGACTCAGAGTATAGCCTTAAGATTAATGACATGAAGTGAAAATAAGAACATGCTGGATCTAGTCATAGGTAGAGGCTTGTCACCCCTCATACCTTGCAACATGGTATTTTGGTTTATCACTAGTGAGGCAACAAAGTAAGGTAAACACCCAATGGATCGCGATATTAAGTTTTCAGCTTATCACATCACCGCCCCCGTTACTCCAACTAATGCATACGTTCCCCCTCACACGCTCTCATAAACATGCTTGATCAAAACAAGGATACTAGAACGGGGTACAGAATATGCATCTACTTTCATAACTGAAATAAACATTGCAATCTCAACATATATTAACTCATAAAAAGATCCACCACAAAGGTAATACAACGATGACCGTAATCATGTTCAGCAGCTCATACGGTGCTAATTAGTGAAGCTCAAGAGAGAGAGAGATACATATGCTACTGCCACAAACCCATAGTCCAGAGATGGACTACTCCCTCTTCATCATGAGACGGTGGAAATGTCGATGGAGAAGAAGGAGACCTCTCCGGCAGCGCTCCGCCGGAGTTTCCCCCCTCCAATCTGCAGCCTCCTGGTCTCTGTTTCTTGTTTCTCTCGTGTGGCGGCTCTCTCCTCGAAAAACGTCAGGGGGCTCTTTATATAGGCGTTTTTAGGTCACGAGGAAGCTTCAGGAAGAAGGATCATCGCAAACGGGGCCACGAGGGCCAAAAGAGGTGGGCCCACGCGGCCCCTGTACCTGGCCGCGTGGGGCACCCTCTTTCGCCCCTCCGGCCTCTGTTTTCTTGCTTCCTTCGCGCCTAGATCTTCCTCCTTCCAAAAGAATGATCCTCGTAAATTTGCAGCTCATTATGACGTCGTTAAGGCCCTGAAATAAATAAGGAAAGAAATAGGGGTTTTCTGCCTGCGCAGGATTAATTCCATAAAAAGGGGAAATCATTATTAATTACCAAAAGTCATTAAATAACAGTAATATACCCCTTATATGATGCAAATATGAATGGAAAAAAAATGTTATAGTGCAAAGTTCATGTATGCATTTTACATGCATCACACGTGCCTTGGGGGGCAAGGCACCTCAGCCGCCGGCCCTAATAGGGATTGGGGGCGCACCCCCTTGCCCCCTCCACCTTTATAAAGGAGGGGTGCGGCACAAGGAGAAGGATCCCTCCACAACCCTAGCCACACCCCCTCCTACTTCCTCCTCCTCTTCCTCTTGCGTGGTTTTGCGAAGCCCTGCTCGCAGGAGTACTCCACCATCACCACCACCACGCCGTCGTGCTGCTGAGATCTGTCAAACCACTCCCTCCTTGCTTGCGAGTTCAAGAAGAAGTAGTCTACATCGAGCTGTACATGTGGATACCGAGGAGGTGTTGCTCGTGCGGCGCTTTATCGGATTGGATCTCGAGGATAATACATCTCCTCGCGACTAGACAAGTCTAGTTGCGGGGATCGACTAACCAACCCCTGCATCGACAAAACGTCACTAAAAGGTCACTTAATTTTATTTGTGATCTTTTTGTGACCAAAAGCAGTTGGTCAAAAGATGAGGGTCAGTAATGAAATTAAGTGACCTTTTTTAGAAATTGGTCATAGCCGTCTATGACCAAAAAAAAGGTCACAGATTTTGTGACCAAATAATTTGGTCACTGGCAATCCAGACATACCACGTCAGATCCAACGTGGCAGAGCTGACGTGGCAAAATAGTGACCAAATGAAAAGGTCACAGATCAGAATCAGCCCGGTCCAGTTCAATCATCGAAATGGGCCAAGCCCAATAATTCGGCCCATTCACCTATTTTTTCCTGTCTATTTTACGTGAGAACATGGGCCAAGCGAAGCAATTCAGCCTTTTTATTTTTTGGGCCGTGGCCTTTTGCAGTCCATTTAATTTCAGTTTTTGGATTAATTTTAGATAATGGCAAACAAGTGGGTCCCAATTGTCAGCTTCTACTGGACGGTGGGTCCCAATCATCAGGATTAAAAAATTCAGAGAAAGTTAATAACCACTAAATGAATCGAAAAGAAGAAAATACATGAAAATTTTCAATTAACAGCAAAACTGAGTTCATTACAATACTCCACACAATCACCATATAACCATACAATATCTTCAAATAACATCAAGATCAGCAAGTAAACAAAAGCTAGCTACTCTTTGATAGCCAGGAACTTCTTCATGCTTCCTCAACTTATTGACTATGTAGCTCTTGTAAAACTTTGATAGGAAATGCCACTTCCTCTTCCTTTGTGCACCATCAGCAGCCCATCTACAACACCTGCAAAGAGCACATCCATCCACAAATTACTGACTGGGTTCAGATTTCTAAGAACTTTGCAGCGCATGTCAAGACTCTACTTTGCTTACTCCACCAAACAGCAAGGACTAAGTTCACCTTAAATTACACAGTACAAGGCAATTTAACGTTTTAGTTGAAGGTTGTTCAGTAGCACAACAGAATATGGCATACACTAAAAAACTTGAACTAGTAATACACCGCTAAATTTGCTATTAATCAAGTTCAGGTTTATTATCCAAGGAAGGATGAGAAAATCTGCTCCTAAAATAACAATGCTATGTGCAGATTTGGAGAATGACATGACAGGTTAATTACTACTCCATAAGAACACAAGTAGTATTTGCATCAGTTCAACAACACGGGAAGGTACTACAAACATGGTATCTCAGCATTCACATGAACATCTAAAATGCTACCATGACACAACATGCATATGTTGCCAGATAGAGATGGCATTTGCATAGACCTTGAAGAAAAGCCACATGATGCTCCAGCACGACACTCATAGACAAAAACAACAAGACCATGCATCCAAAGGTAAAAACGACAAGCAATTCATCACAGTATAGAACCCTGTCAGTTAGGGTTCACGGCCAAACCTCATCGAACTGGAAGAGGCGCATAGCTGAGTACCATCTCGTCCAGCGTCTACGTGAGCCTCATGCCGCTAGCAGCCCACCAGTAGATCTCAAAGGCAGCCATCCCTCAGCGATCCCTTACCATGCAACATAAAAAATGTCACGCTTCAGAACACCACGACAAAAACAGTTTCATTAAGACGAACTCATGCTGGAGCTGCAATAATGAATCATCAATCTTCAGAACAGGGCACATGCATCAATTTTCTAAACTAGCCGGGAACAAAGAGATGACATACCCTGGGACAACCAAATACGGTGAAAGCATGATCTGCTTGTTCTTTGACACCTGATATTCTTACCATTGGTGCGTCCGTATGCTCGATGATAGGGTACCAATGCATCAAATTAGACCAATATCAAAGTAAACCAAGTTGAGAAAAACACTAAAAAAATTATTCATGTCATGCAGAGATCAAACCAAATAAACATATGCATGTCAAGGTTACATATTACAATGAAATCACACATTAGGTAGCAGGCATACAAACTCAAATACTACTGCATCCAAAGTTGAACAAAATCAAGCATCATTACATCATAGTTTAAAATAGAAGCAAAGAAATGAAACAGTTCATTAGTAAATATGACAATTCAGGTTACAAGTATAACAAACAACCAATAGGGCACCCAAAAAACTTATCTGATACTGAATAGTGATCTGATATGGTGTGTACATGTTTGGTTAAAATACTTCAGGACTACTAAGCAACACATCTAAGCAATATCTTAGAGAAAGCAACAGTCCAAATTACGTAAGCCCTTGATCAGATCAACTTAACCAGACCATCAAACAATAAGTAACTACCAAATCAGATCAATTCTCACAAATATATTACAATGCTATGGTGGCCTAGAACTTGTTACCCTAGAGCCGGGCATTTGAGTGCTTATTATCACAACAAAAACTTCATGGTTTTGAACCAACATGCTATTATAACAAGGGGGGGAGCCCATCAATACCTGAAGGTGTGCTCGAAGTTGCTACACAGCAGTGCCCTTATGTTGTAATGGACCTTCTCGATGGCTCTGTCCTGCCAAAGTACACCAACCTCAGATGGTTCCAAAATAATACCTAAGGATGGAAAATACATACAAGATAGCTTACATATTTGACCAGTACAATTGTGTAGAGGATGTTGTCCATATTTAAACACTACAATTGTACAGTAAGAAGCAGTAAACTAATTGTACCAAATTCCTAATGTAGATGAATACTACTATAGAACCAGTACTCGTTAGTCATTACAGTTACTATTAATGAGAAAATAAATAATATGCTTACTACTCATGTCCAAAATCAAGATCAAGCCAAGCACATAGCACTAACAGAAGTTATAAGAGACATCCAAGATGAAACGAAACCCATCTTACCATCGAATCCACTTCTGCCAGCCAAGCACAAGTATATTTACCTCCAATATGACTGAGACACACTCATGCAGTAGTTTTACCGGTAGCAACAGATGGATGTAATTGTCTCACCTGCAGCAGCTGAATAGGAGCGAAGTTGAGCACAATCAAGGCAGGAGCAGCTAGATGCCGTTTGGGGACATGGTTGGGGAGAGCGGAGGAAGAATGAGCAGCACGGTCGGCCTTGAGGTCCGGCGCCTCCACGGCTTGCCTGGCGTCGGGCGCCCTCTGGACACGTCGTCGGAGAAGGTCGGTGAAGCTGTGGCGGCCAGGATCGACTGTCAGGGTGGGGAAGAATGAAGACGGCCGTCCCTGCAGCGTGATGTAGACGACGACCGTCTGAGGATCCCGTCTACGTCATCGCCGTCCTGGTTGCCGGCTTGCCGTGGCTAGCGTGGGGGCAAAGCCACTGCAAACCCTAGGTCACGTGCCGCCGCGGTCCAGCCAGCTCGACGGAGCGGCGCGCATCGAAGCACGCGCGCACCGGCGAACCAGCCGGCCACGATGCCGTGGCTGCTGGGCAGCGGTGCAGCTGTCATCGCACTACTAGGGAAAAGGCTACCCGTGGCGCACCAAATAAGGCTACCCGTGGCGCAGGGGCCTGCGCCACGGAATGCCATGCCACGGGTAACCACACTTACCCGTGGCGCAGGCACAGATGTGCGCCACGAGTATTACCCATGGCGCACATGTCTACCTTGCGCCACGGCTAAGGGTAAGTACCCGTGGCGCACCTCTTACTCGTGCGCCACGGCTAGGGTGCGCCACGGCTACCTTCTGTCATGCGCCACGGCTAAGTTTTTCTGTATTTTTTTATATACAGAAAATACAGTATTTATACAGTTGTTAATACAGATGTCAATACAGATTGCAGAACAATATACAAAATACATAGATCACACATGTTTAATTACAACACATGTTCCATCCATTGTTTGAACATAACCTAAGACAAGCATAAGATAGCTAGGCGTCGACGGTCTTCGGGGCCGGGAAGGGGCGGTCGCCGTCTTTCATGAAGGGCCGGATGTCGCCTTGTGCCTTTATGCGCCGTTCCACCTCCGCATTATCGAGTGGAGCACCGTCGTAGTAGAACATGCCTGGGTCAAAAACGCCTAAGTCAAAATTTTGTTACAAAAGTAATATTAAAATTTACGAAATGCGAGAAGTTAACGATGGAAAGCCTCATATATCATTGCCGTGCAAAACAAGGCAAAAAGAGTGTGTACAAGACCATGTATTAATACAAACACTCCAATTGTATATACTACAAGGCATTGTAGACACTCTTCTTGCCTTTACCGTGGCATTGTTTAAATCATCGGCTTTGTCAATTCATAGAGAAGAAACAAAATGTTTCGAGTTTATGCCTCATACATAGATTGGACACACATTAATCAGGAACGGGGCAAGCGGACCAAGTAAGAGTATGCACAAGATGTTTATTTGTGCATATCACAAGGTCCGCTAGCACCTCCCTGAATCACATAGTGTGCCTTAATCATCGACATTCGGAAAGGGAGAGAAAAAACAAAATGATTTCGGATTTGTGACTCATACATATTTAAATTGGACACACATTTCAGAGACGGTGCAAGCGAACCAAGTAGGATGCACAAAATGTTTATTTGTGCATATCACAAGGTTCACTAGCTCCTCCCTGAATCATACAGTGTCACAACATTTTAATCATCGGCTTAATTAGAAGAAAAACACAAAACAAAATAAAAATGAGTTAGATTTTGCGCCTCATACTTAGGTCGGACACACAAGTAGACCTGCAGGATCTCGTGAGCCAAGTATGATGCACAAGACTTGGTACTTGTGCATATCACAAGGCTCACAAGACCTGCAGGCCTACCACCTAGTGCCACAACATTTTAATCATCGGCTTTCGAAGAAACAGACAAAACAAAATAAAAATGACTTAGATTTTGCGCCTCATACTTAGGTCGGACACACAAGTAGACCTGAAGGATCCTGTGAGCCAAGTAGGATGCACAAGACTTGTACTTATGCATATCACAAGGCTCACAAGACCTTCAGGCCTACCACCTAGTGCCACAACATTTTAATCATCGGCTATCGAATAAATAGACAAAACAAAATAAAAATGACTTAGATTTTGCGCCTCATACTTAGGCCGGACACACAATTATTAGTAGCCCTGAAGGATCGGTGGAGCCAAGTAGGATGCATAGGACTTGTACTTGTGCATATCACAAGGCTCCACAGACCTTCAGGGTTACCACATAGTGCCACAACATTTTTAATCATCGGCTTTCGAAGAAACAAACAAAACAAAATAAAAATGACTTAGATTTTGGGCCTCATACTTAGGTCGGACACACAAGTAGACCTGCAGGATCTTGTGAGCCAAGTATGATGCACAACACTTGGTACTTGTGCATATCACAAGGCTCACAAGACCTGCAGGCCTACAACCTAGTGCCACAACATTTTAATCATCGGCTTTCGAATAAACAAACAAAACAAAATAAAAAGACTGTCATTTCCTCATGGGGTAAATACAGGATAACAACAATGTCTTGCATACCAAAGCAAATCAGGCTTCTTACCGTTCCTATAAAAGAGAACAATAAGCGATAACCCGACTAGCTGACAAATAAAACAACAGCGTCATCGAAAAGAACAAAATCAAATGAAATAATCTGAACTCCCGAGCA
Source organism: Puccinellia tenuiflora (assembly GCA_012064385.1). Classification (NCBI taxonomy): domain Eukaryota; kingdom Viridiplantae; phylum Streptophyta; class Magnoliopsida; order Poales; family Poaceae; genus Puccinellia; species Puccinellia tenuiflora. The sequence goes on from QRDG01001366.1 coordinate 74,428, forward strand.
ATTAAGCACTGCACATACAAATGCAAACTTCTAGCTAAAGTGCAGGCCACGCTGGTCGGGAGCACGTGGAACTAATTCAACTAATTCGTTCAGAACGTTGCATTGATTATTTTGAAGAACTATAAATGTTATGATGGATCAAAAGGTGCATCCCGAAATACAATTTAGCAAATGCAGTGTTCTGATGATTGGGGCTTTTAAAAGATCTTAGCCCATTGTACCACATCATAGTATGAGCAATTAACATAGCTTTCTGTCAGGATGCTATCACTTAGTTTTTAGGTTCTGATATCAACATCTGAGTCACAGACCAATCAGTTAAGATGCACATATTAAGATGCACATATATCGCAGGAAACAGAGCTACAAATGCTCACAAAGTATTCAAACTGCACCTATACTTCTCTACCTAATCATATAAAAATAGGTACATCATCATACATTCATATATCTCTTCTTCGCTACCTAAGCATATGAAAATAGTAACATCATCATAAATACTTTCTCAGATAATAATATTTGGACAGATACCCTTGGTTCAGAGCTTACCGAAAATGCAGGTCCATTCACTCAGCGATCATCACCTCATTTGGTCAAATAAACACGTCCCGGAGGGAATGGGTAGGTCGGCAGTAGAGGGAGGCCTGCAGGGAGAGGCGGTGGAGGCGCCGGTAAGCGATATGGATGTAGCACTCTGGCCCGACGACGATTGCTGCCACAACAATGACCGGCCCGACGACGAATTATAAGCACGGAACGCATCATCTCATGTAACTCATGATTCCCCAGACACCCGATCTAATTCCTAACGCCTAGAACAATTCGAGAACAACCCAACCACGAGAAATTCTTCTACCAGCTCCAGCTCTGTGATCCCGCCCGGCTCGTGCTGCACGTTGACGACCAGGGCGTAGGTCGAGCGCCTTCTTCTACCAGGCGGGGCAGGACTCCGGGAGCCGGAGGACAGCTGAGATGCTGGAGGCGTCGAGGGCGTGGAGGTAGGCGAAGGTCTCCGTGATGTCACTCGGCCCGTGGTCCACGCGAGGGCCTCCGAGGTGTCGGCGACGAGGACGACGGGGCCGAGGCCGGCCGCGGGGCAGAGGCGGCGGGTGCGGGGAGGGACGCATACGCCCGTCGATCTAGGGTTAGGGGCGGGGTTCTGTGGGGGAGCAGGAGGGCAGAGAGGAGGCGGAGGAGGGTCAGGGGATAGGGGGGCGGGGAGGTGGCTTACCAGCACCGCCGTCGCCGTGGAGCAGCGGAAGGTCGAGCTCGAGAATCTTGGGGGTCCTCCTGCTCCTTGCGGTGGGTCGCCGTGGCGGGGAAAGCTGCTGGCTTGTCCAGCACCTGACGGAGGCGGAGGCGCAGGCAATCGGGAGTACGCGCGACTAGGTGGCGGAGGCGGCCGGGGAGGAGGCGGAGCCGGCGCGGGGAGGGAGGAGGAGAAAGGGGATCGACGCGCTGGGATCGAGCGGCGGCATGCGATGCGCTCTTATTTCCCCTCTGTGGGGTAAAGTTTTGGTGCACCGGGTCCCACACTTACCCGTGGCGCAGGGTATTACTGTGCGCCACAGCTACGCGGATACCCGTGGCGCACATGTTTGTGCCGCGCCACGCCTGAGTGCGCACAGGCCGGCTGGCCAGGGCCCATCTTAGCCGTGGCGCACATCTTAGAAACCTGCGCCACGGCTAAGTTGGTGTCTGTGGCGCAGCACCAAGCGGTGCGCCACGCATACGTAGCCATGGCGCACCACGCTGACAGTGCGCCATGGCTACGTGGCTTACCTATAAGCCTTTTCCTAGTAGTGTCGGTGAGGTTCAGCGGCGGATCTGGGATTATCGTCCGTAGATCGATGGGATGTCGCGAGTGGAAGATGGGTGGAGAGAGGAAGCTGAAGATGGGGAAGGTGGGCTGCGGATCTAGCATCGTCGGGCTCGCATCGATGGGCGGCTAGGGGCGGCGCGATGAAAGGAGAGGACCGAGAGGAGATGGGTGGTGGTGGCGTCGTGATGGGAGGGAACTAGGGTTTGGGGAATGGGGATAGCAGAGGGGGGGTACTAGGGAGGGATGTGCTCGTGCGACTCGTTTCTGAAATTTTTCGTCGACCCCTATTTTCTACTCACTTCCGCGCCTATCTGTAGAGTGGCTGTAGTTGGGACCTGCCACATCTTGACCCCACTGTACAGTCTCTAGTTAGGTGCTTTGGTAGTAACAATAAACTAGTTTCAGTGACATCATATATCTGCTAAAAATAGTTTATTTTCTCTATGTAAATGAAACAACATTAATACCGATAATTAATAGTTTCATTGTAAAACGAAAATTTCCACATGCTTTGTAACAATGTGAAATTAACGTAATATTGATAAATAGGCATAAATATTTTTAATTTATAAATAATACAAAAATTGTGTCTAGAATTCTATATCCGCCTTCAAAGGTGAGTTTATAAAATAATATTTATATTTAAAAATAATTCAACACTGTTCAAATCGAACCCACTTCCGAGAATTCGTTTGGGAATTTCTGAGAAGGTTTTTTTTTGGAAAAACTTACCTACCCCATGTTTGTTATTTTTACTAGGTTGTAGGTCACACAAAAGGACGTGACGTGAAGGCTTCCTATTTTTTTGATGTCTAACCCAACAACAGTTGCCTAACTACAAAACTACAGTAGCAGTTCTACCGGTAGCAACAGATGGAGGCAATTGTCTCACCTGCATCAGCTGACCAGGAGCTTAGTTGAGGCCGTCCGATGCAGAAGCAGGTCGGGGACGTAGTCGGGGAAAGAACGCAGGCAGAAGGAGCAGCGCGGCCAATCTTGAGGTTCGGCGAGTCCACGGCCTGCCAGGAATAGGGCGCCCTCGCGGAGACGCCGGCGGAAGAGGAGTTGAAGCAGCGGTGGCCCACTGCCAGGGTGGGGAACAACAAACAAGGTCCCCTCTACCGAGGATACGACCGACCCCCCTCCCTGCAGCGCGAGGTGGACGACGGCCGTCCGAGGATACCGTCGACGTCGTGCTTTTCTACTCCCGTTCCAGATAGGGTTTGGTAGGATCGTTGGATCGGTTGGGCCTGGACGGTCCAGATCAGCGATCCGTGGGTGGCTATTTTCTGGCATCTCATCAGAGATACACGAATAGTTTCGCAAGATTCGACCCCTAGCTAAGAACGGTCGTGTGGTCAATTTTGACCGCATTTTGAAATCGGCATAAAGAATTCAAAATAATCAAAATAATGGAAATCCTTCGCAATGTGTCATTATATGTGACCTAGTTTCGAGGCAAAATATGAAACTTGGAATACGAGAAATATCTTGAAAAAGTGTTCTCATAAATGAGCTACCATGAACGAAGATTCATGACTTTCAAGCCAAATGACGAATGTTATGATGACATTCATGCCATAGTTTGTTTAAATATGTCCATATTATACACAAGCGTGCATATTGGAATGGAGAACAATGTTGCCGAAGAAAGTTTTCACTTTCTTTGAACAAAAAAATCATTTTTCATTTTCCGAGTGCCGAAAATGGGTTGTTTTGTGAAGCAACTACCAAAAATATGTTATAAAATTGGATCACACCAATTTTATAAAATAATATACTATATTTAATGTACAAATAACCAAATATTTGTGTGTCAAAGGTTTCCATACGCGTCTCATCAAAAAGACAAATTTCTGCCGATTCGGTTGAAACCGGGTCAAATTTGAACTACATCTGCCTCGTAGTTTGCTCGTGATTTTTTGAGAAAATAATTTTTAGGTACACAACTATCTATTTCAATAGAGATACATGAATAATTTCGCAAGATTCGACCCCTAGCTAAGAACGGTCGTGTGGTCAATTTTGACCGCATTTTGAAATCGGCATAAAGAATTAAAAAAAATTAAAATAATGGAAATTCTTCGCAATGTGTCATTATATGTGACCTATTTTCGAGGCAAAATAAGAAACTTGGAATATGACAAATATCTTGAAAAAGTGTTCTCATAAATGAGCTACCATGAACGAAGATTCATGACTTTCAGGCCAAATGACAAATGTTATGATGACATTCATGCCATAGTTTGTTTAAATATGTCCATATTATACACAAGCGTGCATATTGGAATGGAGAACAATGTTTCCGAAAAAAGTTTTCACTTTCTTTGAACAAAAAAATCATTTTTCATTTTCCGAGTGCCGAAAATGGGTTGTTTTGTGAAGCAACTACCAAAAATATGTTATAAAATTGGATCACACCAATTTTGTAAAATAATATACCATATTTTATGTACAAATAACCAAATATTTGTGTGTCAAAGGTTTCCATATGCGTCTCATCAAAAACACAAATTTCTGCCGATTCGGATGGAACCGGGTCAAATTTGAACTACAGCTGCCTCGTAGTTTGCTCGTGATTTTTTGAGAAAATAATTTTTAGGTACACAACTATCTATTTCAACAGAGATACACGAATAGTTTCGCAAGATTCGACCCCTAGCTAAGAACGGTTGTGTGGTCAATTTTAACAGCATTTTGAAATCGGCATAAAGAATTAAAAAAAATCAAAATAATGGAAATTCTTCGCCATGTGTCATTATATGTGACCTAGTTTCGAGGCAAAATAAGAAACTTGGAATACGACAAATATCTTGAAAAAGTGTTCTCATAAATGAGCTACCATGAACGAAGATTCATGACTTTCAGGCCAAATGACAAATGTTATGATGACATTCATGGCATAGTTTGTTTAAATATGTCCATATTATACACAAGCATGCATATTGGAATGGAGAACAATGTTTCCGAAAAAAGTTTTCACTTTCTTTGAACAAAAAAATCATTTTTCATTTTCCGAGTGCCGAAAATGGGTTGTTTTGTGAAGCAACTACCAAAAATATGTTATAAAATTGGATCACACCAATTTTATAAAATAATATACCATATTTTATGTACAAATAACCAAATATTTGTGTGTCAAAGGTTTCCATACACGTCTCATAAAAAGACAAATTTCTCTCGATTCGGTTGGAACCGGGTCAAATTTGAACTACAGCTACCTCGTAGTTTGCTCGTGATTTTTTGAAACAATAATTTTTAGGTACACAACTATCTATTTCAACAGAGATACACGAATAGTTTCGCAAGATTCGACCCCTAGCTAAGAATGGTCGTGTGGTCAATTTTGACCGCATTTTGAAATCGGCATAAAGAATTCAAAAAAATCAAAATAATGGAAATCCTTCGCAATGTGTCATTATATGTGACCAAGTTTCGAGGCAAAATAAGAAACTTGGAATACGACAAATATCTTGAAAAAGTGTTCTCAGAAATGATCTACCATGAACGAAGATTCATGACTTTCAGGCCAAATGACGAATGTTATGATGGCATTCATGGCATAGTTTGTTTAAATATGTCCATATTATACATAAGCATGCATCTTGGAATGGAGAACAATGTTGCTGAAGAAAGTTTTCATTTTCTTTGAACAAAAAAATCATTTTTCATTTTCCGAGTGCTGAAAATGGGTTGTTTTGTGAAGCAACTACCAAAAATATGTTATAAAGTTGGATCACACCAATTTTATAAAATAATATACCATATTTTATGTACAAATAACTAAATATCTGTGTGTCAAAGGTTTCCATACGCGTCTCATCAAAAAGACAAATTTCTGCCGATTCGACTGGAACCGGGTCAAATTTGAACTACAACTGCCTCGTAACTAGGTCACATATGTTGACGCTACGCGAAGGTTTTCCATTTTGTTGAGTTTTTTTGACTTTCGTGTGCTCATTTGAAAATCTAGTCGAATTCGTGGTCGTGACCGTTTGTGTCTATTGGTTGAATCATGTGAATATTTTGGCGTTTCTCTGATGAAATGGATACTTGTGAACTTAAAAATGAAATTTAGGAAAAATAACGGGCAGGCTATGTGGTGGTTGCAGTTCAAAATCTAGCGGTTTCCAGCTGAATCGGCAGGGTACCTTTCAAATGGGCATAAATAGGTAAATACCTCGGAAATGCATGCCTTTCGGTGAATGTACATGGAATGATGTCGACTTTGTGACAAACTTGTATCGGTGCCATTTTGGACGACACTCTCAGTAGCCGCTTCACAAAAAACGCTATTCTAAGCACTTGAAAAATGAGAAGTGTTTTTTTTTTGTGAAACATGTCGAAAACTTTGTTCGGCAACATTGTTTGCCATCCCATAATGAACACATGTGCCAAATAGTTTCACAAAATTCAACCCCTAGGTACGAACAAAATGAAAAAAGATTGTTTAAATAATTTACAAACCCAATATAAAATAATTTATAAGCTTAGTGGTATTTGTATATTATTGAGATTAAAAGCACTTCCTAATAGTATATAAGGAGAGAGGTTATCTTTACAAAAAATTTGAAATATATTTGAGTTAAATTGGAGTTGAAAATCAAAAGTTATATAAGAAAATAGAAAAGAAAAAAGGAAAAAAAGAGATATCCAGCCGACCCTAGGTAATGTCGGCCCAGCCCAGTAGAGCAACCGAACTAGCCCAGTGGAGTGGGCTTTGTCTGAGGAAAATATAGTAGGTACAAAGAACATTTAGTGATAGATGTAAACACCAAGTAGAAGTTGGTCCGATGGTTAGAGGAGCTCGGTAGCGGGATGAGGTCTCGGGTTCGAAACTCCCCAGCAACATATTTCTTTTATTTCGCGCGTTGGCACCCTTGGTCAGTTCGGCCGGCGGGTCCCACGCATCAGGCAGAGTGTGGGGTTCCCACATGTCAGGCTGGGTGGGACGGGTCCCGCGCGTCAGTTCGGCCGGCGGGTCCCGCGCGTCAGGCGGTGTGTGTCGGGTCCCACACGTCAGGCGGGAGTGTGGCGGGTCCCACGCATCAGGCGGAGTGTGCCGCGTCCCACGTGTCAGGATGGGGTGGGGGACCCACGTGTCAAGTTGGGTGGGTGCAGACCCACGTGTCAGGTAGAGTGGGACCCACATGTTAGATACAGTGGTTACGGGACCCACCTGTCAGGGGGACACTGGGACCCACATGTCATGTATGTGCTGATGGTCCCACATGTCAGCGCTAGGTGAGGGCGGGTCCCACCGATCAGGTTAGTCAGTGCTAGTGCTGACAAATGGGTCCTACATGTCACAGCGACACATAAGCGAAAATGTCAGTGACACGTAGGCGAGACCGGTGAGTTGGTTGTCAAATCATAATGACACATAAGCGAAAATGACAAATAAGCAGCGACATGTAGACGAGACAGCTGAGTTGGCTATCTAGTAGTGTAAATGACCATTTAAATTGGTCATAGCGGTTTAGAAAAAAAGCAAAAAGCCAGTACTATCTAGGTTATGACCAATTCATATAAGTAGGCAATGACCTTTTTGACAAAATTGGTCATAATATTTTTGGGTTTTTACTCTCAAAGTTAGCGTATGACCAACTGGGTCCAAATGGTCATAGATCTATGACCAATATTTTGAGGGTCACTATAAAAAGGTCATAGGATAGCATATTTCTTGTAGTGTATAACACCTCAGTAATTAAGATGACTCAGAGTATAGCCTTAAGATTAATGACATGAATTGAAAATAAGAACATGCTGGATCTAGTCATAGGTAGAGGCTTGTCACTCCTCATACCTTGCAACATGTTTTTTGGTTTATCCCTAGTGAAGCAACAAAGTAAGGTAAACACCCAATGGATCGCGATATTAAGTTGTCAGCTTATCACATCACCACCCCCGTTACTCCAACTAATGCACACGTTCACCCTCACATGCTCTCATAAACATGCTTGATCAAAACAAGGATACAAGAACGGGGTACATAATATACATCTACTTTCATAACTGAAATAAACATTGCAATCTCAACATATATTAACTCATAAAAAGATCCACCACAAAGGTAATACAACGATGACCGTAATCATGTTCAGCAGCTCATATGGTGCTAATTAGTAAAGCTCAAGAGAGAGAGATACATATTCTACTGCCACAAACCCATAGTCCAGAGGTGGACTACTCCCTCTTCATCATGGAGACAGTGGAGATGTCGATGGAGAAGAAGGAGACCTCTCCGGCAGTGCTCCGCCGGAGTTTTCCCCCTCCAATCTGCAGCCTCCTGGTCTCTGTTTCTTGTTTCTCTCGTGTTCCGGCTCTCCCTTCGAAAAACGTCGGGGGCTCTTTATATAGGCGTTTTTAGGTCACGAGGAAGCTTCAGGAAGAAGGATCGTTGCAAACGGGGCCACGAGGGCCAAAAGAGGTGGGCCCACGCGGCCCCTATACCTGGCCGCGTGGGGCACCCTCTTTCGCCCCTCCGGCCTCTGTTTGCTTGTTTCCTTCGCTCCTAGGTCTTCCTCCTTCCAAAATAATGATCCCCGTAAATTTGCAGCTCATTATGACGTCGTTATGGCCCTGAAATAAATAAGGAAAGAAATAGGGGTTTTCTGCCTGCGCAGGATTAATTCCATAAAAGGGGGAAATCATTATTAATTACCAAAAATCATTAAATAACAGTAATATACCCCTTATATGATGCAAATATGAATGGAAAACAAGTGTTATAGTGCAAAGTTGATGTATGCATTTTACATGCATCAACATCCCCAAGCTTAACTCATGCTCGTCCTCGAGTATGAAAGTGATAAAACTAACATGAACTTTGCAATATAATAACAACATGGATATAAAAGATGATTGCTACTGCTACATAAAGTCAAATTATTCATTATTCAAAGAAGTAGCAATATGCAAACAGTTTATAAAGTGATATCAAGTATTCAATGCAAGGATGTTCAATGCTAGTTCACAAAGTGTAACATAAAAGATAGTAATATGGACCAAAAGTATGCAATATGATAAGTAAGAACATCCTACATTGGTTAAAGAGTGGAGATGAAAATCTAAAAGTAAAAGGTGGACACTTTGGAAAAGATATATAAATGAGTAGAGGTAAAACATGCATAAGTTTCATCTATCCTCCAAACTATTCTACTTGAGTTATTGATTGCAATGGTAATACTTGGTGTCAAGCTCTCATTCCCCTATCATAGCATCTTGAATGATTAAAGTTAAATGTGAAAGCAAATATGAGTAGTGGCCTTGATAAAGTAAAGGTTAGATGTCTCATGCCCCTTGAATACAAGTACCTACACCATGATTACTCATCTTGGGAAACAAAGCAAGTTTAAGTTATCTATCATTGTAAGTAATAATGGTATCATCAAGAGTCTCAACTGGGGTACCTCTTGTCCCATGATATGGATCAAGCCCACATCAAAAGAACAAGACAAACAAACATAATGAACAACCTCAACACCCTTTTTATTTACCACTTGATATAGCTTTTTATTGTAGGGTGTATCACAGAATGTTCAAAATAGCATGTAAGTAAATTTCCACCATGAATGATGCACGGCTTAGATTAGCGGCCCAGGTTTCTCTCTAACCATTTATACAAACTCATTTAAACTTACTCTATTTCCACATTATTTCACCATGATAGGCATCCATAAACAAAAGTACATGATATCAACTAAATAAATGATGGAACATGTTGAAAGCTTTGCATGTGACAGCACATATGGGCTAACTACCAACCTTAAACATTTATCAAGCCACTATCATCATAATATTAATCACAATGGTTCATGTTTATTAAATGCAATAAAAGTAAAGTGTGCATCAAGTTTGCGAGAGCTTTTTAACCAACTTTTCCATTACAATAAATAACATAATCATTTTCATTTAGAGGTATAGATAACACAAATAACATGGTAAACATACTTGGAATAGCATAAAGCTAATAGGTAGATATGGTGGACTCACTGGAAAAACTTTGGTTGTAGGTGTTGGAAACAAGTTTTTACTTGTTGGAATTTTTGGGCTAGCAAAAGGGAGAAAGATGACTATCTAGATGCATGCATGAGTGTCCATAGAACTAACTAATTCATGTCAAACAAGGTGAAATAACATACATCATCAAAACATGAATAAAAGATAGCTCATGATAAAGCATTTGCAAATTATTACTCATAAAGAAGCTCATGAATCATGCAACTATATGTGTCATTAAAAATCAACTTAGACATCCCTTTTCCCAATACAATAAAAGCATGCAAGATATTTAAAACCATATTTCCAGTATCTTTCTCATATATAAAAGATAGTGTGGTGGTCTCACAAAATAAAAATCAAAGCAAAAACAAACAAAAAGACGCTCCAAGTTTATGCGATAAAGTGTTTCAAATGAAAAACAGAAGTTAGACGTGTGCAAACCGAGAGCATGTTGGTTCAATGGGGATGTTCTCCACATACCCAAGCTTATGGTTTTCACCATCCTTGGATAACTCATGGTGCATCTCCTCCAATCCCTGTGAAAAAACTTCAAAACACTGTTTCTCCCATTTCTTTTCTGTGGGGTGATATTAGTAGAGATAAACAAATAGGCTTCTTGCTGCATATAATCCATGGAATAAAATACATATGAATTTTCAGAGAGTGTATAATATTGTATGCCTACTCATAAACTCAATTTTATAAAAAAGATTCAACTCAAAAGTTCAAACTATGCATAAAACAATATGGGACAGAATCTGTCCAGAAAAACAGCAGCAGAAAAACATATTTTTCTGTCCTACTTAAACTCGTCGAAAAATTATGAAACAATTCAGGCCTACAGAGGATGAAAAGTTTCAGTTACAGTTAAAATCTCAGCTCAATAGGAGTTACATAATAACAATAAAAAATCAAACCGTGCACAGACTTCGTGCTGGAATAAAATCTCCGAATAGAAATAGCAACTTTTTCAAAGCAAAATAGGTAAAACTTGGCACTTTATTAAAAACTCCAGAAACTAAGCTAAGAAAACAATCTCTTGTTACAGGAAGAGGACACAAAGAAAATCCAAATAAAAAAACAACCAGGTTGCCTCCCGTAAAGCGCTTTCTTTATAGCCATATAGCTAGGCTTCTTACTTGATGATCATGAAGGTTGAAGCTCATGAGGGAGCTTATATTTTGGTGTGTACCTCTTCCTTGGGAAGTTTTTCATGCAAATACCAGGATCTCATGGTGCTCTCAAGCCAATCAAAATAATAGTCAAATTGAAACCTAGTAAAGAGAAAAACAAAACACAAAAGTAATAACAACGAAGTCTAACTTTCTTTCTATGCATTGGCATTTTGTATATGAATGAATCACAATAAATAGAAATTTCACAATGCATATTAACAGTAGTTACTTGCAGCATATATTTATTTGTAGCATAAAGAGGGTTCTTATTACCTCCTCTTTTATAATAGTTGCAAGTAGAAGAAATAAATTCAACCATAGAATCACAAGAATCATTCAACTTAGATAATATAGGCACATAAAGAGGATAATTAAATTTATTTTGGAATTCATTAGCATGCTTCCCTCTTTCAAAATAATTATTAAGATCAATATAAAGTTTAATATCATGGTTGCAACAAATATTTGGAACTAAAGATAATTGCAAACCACATAAGTATTTCTCAACATAAGCAAATTTCTCCTCCATGGTGTAACTAGGAGAATTTAAGAACAAAGTAGGACTCTCATGAGTAAGAGTGCCATCACAAACTGCAAGTATATCATTTCTATCCTCACATAAATTTGTAACAACTTCTAAACATTGAGGATTATCAATAAGCATAGGACCATCATCTAAAGCATTATCATATAGCATATTTAAACAACACTCCTAATTATCATCAATAAGTTCACTAGTAGCATCATTAAAAAGTAAAGGAGCATTATTAGTTTCATCATAATAGCATGTGTTATCATAAATAACAAAACATTTTTGAGTTTGAGTGCTACTATCAATTGTTGATGGTGAAGTTGGGGGATCCAACTCTTCCCCAAGCTTAGGTTGGAACATGTCCATTTCAATCTCCTCTTCACTTTCTTCCTCTTCCAAGATTATGTTTTCATCATCCTCTTCCTGCAAAATATTAGTACTTTCCATGGAAGCAAGAATTCTTTCTTTAACATAAACATTGTCACTAAATTCTTTTTTGCAAAGTTGGAGAATAATAGAAATGTGTCCTTTCATTACACGAGCTTCATGACTAGTTGCAAAAAAATTATCAATAAGAAAGCCTATTTCATGGGCTGCAACATAAGCAATATATTTCTCAACTTGTTCTATATCAGGGCATGAAAATTTATTTTCACGATAACAAGCAATTAGAGGATCACTGTTGTGCTTACATTGATAGGGAGAGTGTTTATAGTCTTTTCTAAAGCAGCAAGTTACATCATGTAATTCACAAAACTCAATAGCCATATCATTGAGATGTTCAAGTAATTCAAGCATTCTATTTCCTTCTTTGGTTGATCGATATTCATAGTAAGCTCCCATATTTTTGACATAACCATTAGGTATAGAGATTCCAGAAAGTTTCTCCATATTTTAACACACATTCTTTTTTTGGGTTTTTATGATTATAAATGAAAAACTTAAAGTAAAATGACACTAAACAATGCAAACTGAAATAATAAATGCAACACAAAATGCAAAACTGAAAATAAAATATGCAAACCGAAATCTAAAAATGATATGCAAGACAATAACAAAACAAAATAAATTGCTTGAAGGTAAAGATGGACAAGATGATGCTGACGTAGGTGCAACCTCCCCAAGCTTAGGTGTTAGCACAAGTTAGTGATGAAGTTGACTTTGTTGTGATATCCTTGGATAAAACCTTCCAGCTATGATTCCCCGGCAACGGCGCCAGAAAAAACACGTGATGACGGAATTGATGAGAGTGTTCTTCTCCCTCAACTACGTCAACAAGCACTCTTGATACCCTGAAAGGAAAATAATATATGGGATTGGTTGAGCCTCCAAGTGCAGAGTATGTAGAAGTGGAAGTTTTTTTCCCCACGAGGGTGACTCGAGGGTTTAATATCAAACTCTCGGGGAATCAGTAGTGGGGATTTTATCTCTTGTCCTTCTCTAGATTTCCTGCAAAGAAAGTAGATTGCTTTGTGCCCTCAACCTCACCAAGTGGTTGTCAAGCACAAGGTGTGAGAATGATATTAAGATAATAATGAATGCAAAACAGTAAATAAATATGCAATGGTGGTAAGTAGTAATGCAAGGATGATAGTAATGATGATGGATGATATTTTTGGGGTTTTTATATGTGTATGCAATGAATAAAAGTGTTTTTGTATTTTCTGATTTTAAAATGGCTGAATGTAGAAAATTCTTAAAAGTGGTTGGAAAGTTGTTTCTTATGATTAAAAATGGACCGGGGTTCATGGTTTCACACATGCACTCTCTCTTTAATATAGTGTGGCAAATAAGTAGACATAGGATTAACATATGAGATTGCAAACAAGTTTAATGACATGTTACTAATTATATGGGCATCACGTCATAACATAGAGACCTTTTGATTATTAGTCTCACTTATACTCCACCAAGATGCGAACTAAATCATAACACCTCAGTAATTAAGATGACTCAGAGTATAGCCTTAAGATTAATGACATGAAGTGAAAATAAGAACATGCTGGATCTAGTCATAGGTAGAGGCTTGTCACTCCTCATACCTTGCAACATGGTATTTTGGTTTATCCCTAGTGAGGCAACAAAGTAAGGTAAACACCCAATGGATCGCGATATTAAGTTGTCAGCTTATCACATCACCACCCCCGTTATTCCAACTAATGCACACGTTCCCCCTCACACGCTCTCATAAACATGCTTGATCAAAACAATGATATAAGAACGGGGTTCATAATATGCATCTACTTTCATAACTGAAATAAACATTGCAATCTCAACATATATTAACTCATAAAAAGATCCACCACAAAGGTAATACAACGATGACCGTAATCATGTTCAGCAGCTTATACGGTGCTAATTAGTGAAGCTCAAGAGAGAGAGAGATACATATGCTACTGCCACAAACCCATAGTCCAGAGGTGGACTACTCCCTCTTCATCATGGAGACGGTGGAGATGTCGATGGAGAAGAAGGAGACCTCTCCGGCAGCGCTCCGCCGGAGTTTCCCCCCTCCAATCTGCAGCCTCCTGGTCTCTGTTTCTTGTTTCTCTCGTGTGGCGGCTCTCCCTTCGAAAAACGTCGGGGGGCTCTTTATATAGGCATTTTTAGGTCATGAAGAAGCTTCAGGAAGAAGGATCGTCGCAAACGGGGCCACGAGGGCCAAAAGAGGTGGGCCCACGCGGCCCCTGTACCTGGCCGCATGGGGCACCCTCTTTCGCCCCTCCGGCCTCCGTTTGCTTGCTTCCTTCACTCCTAGGTCTTCCTCCTTCCAAAATAATGATCCCCGTAAATTTGCAGCTCATTATGACGTCGTTAAGGCCCTGAAATAAATATGGAACGAAATAGGGGTTTTCTGCCTCCGCAGGATTAATTTCATTAAAAGGGGAAATCATTATTAATTACCAAAAAACATTAAATAACAGTAATATACCCCTTATATGATGCAAATATGAATGGAAAACAAGTGTTATAGTGCAAAGTTCATGTATGCATTTTACATGCATCAATTGCGGAGACGAAACAACGCGGTCCGAACTCATCGTCAGCGGTGAGTGCCGACTCGGCTCGCCTGTTGTTGAGGTGACCCCGCAAGTCGGGGGCGGAGGCGTTGGAGCGGCGCTGCGCCTGGTTTTTTCGTTGATGGTGTGCCTCGCATCGTTCGGGGCGAGACGCGGATCGGCTGGAGCGGGACGACGTTGCTTGACGCGGCCTGCTCGTCGCGTGCCCTATGACGAGCGGTGTTGGGCCCTCCGTCACCTTGTTCGACACGACGTGGGGTTTACTCGGCCTTCTCGCTGATGTGCGATCTGGAGTACATCTTGCCGCTTTTGGTGGACATGTTCTCCTATAGCTCCACCACCTTGTTTACCAGCTTGATGGCGGTTTAACACCAGGGATGGCCTGTTATCTTCATTTTATTGAAGAACGTGGCGGCGGCGACCACGCAGTTGACTGGCGTGTTGAAGACCGCCAGATTAGGATCGTTCACCATGGCCGGCGACTTAGGTGGCGGGGGTGGCATGTGCCCATGCGGGTCTTCTTGTCGGGTGCTGTTGTGGCGGTTCCGCTCCCGTTCGCGTTCGAGTTCCGTGTCTTCTCACGCGAACGCGTCGTCGAGTGCGCGAGTTGGCGCGCCGAACTTGAGGCGTGATTGCTGCTTCTTCCGGTACTCCGTGACGGCGGATAGGGCAATCTTCTGTGTTTCAACGAGTTGATCCTGGCGGCGGATTTCCGCCTTCTACTTCTCCATTGCAGCACAGAGTGCATCGAGCTTCTTCGCCTTCTCGACGGCATTTTCTGGGGTGATTGGGGTAGAAAGCGGGTCGTTGTTGTTGTTGGCACCCATTGTCGTGTTGGTGTTCCCCGCCATGCCGACCATGGCCAGGGTTGCCGATCCGCTAGACACCGAACCCGCCGAACCCTCGGACTCGTAGTCGAGGACGGGTAGGATAGAGTCAGTGATAGTGTCATTGCCGTTGCCCGGGCCATGGAGACGATCTGAGTTAGACTCGGGGTCCACGGCCGGGTCGCCGTTGTCGATGCAGTTGGCGGTGTTAACGTAGTCTGGGTCGTAGATGGGAAGCGTCGCGTTGTCACTGTTGGTATGGGCGACCTCCTCAGGCGGTGACGGCGGTCCCAAAGGGGATGAGCGCGTAGCGCGAGATCGGCGTGCGCGCCAGCGCACCATAAGTGTGGGCGTCGAGTACGTAGACGACGCTGTTGTGCTCGTGGTAGATGCCGAAGATGACATCCTCGGCGGGCGGGATTGCACCCTTCACAAAGTAAACTCCAGCTGTCGCTGGCCCCACGATGGGCGCCAACTGTCGAGGGTTTCTCGAGACAGATGCCATTGGGTGACTTGAACGCGTGGAGCAAGGCAACATAGGAATCACGAGGCGGTCGACACACACGAGTTTACCCAGGTTTGGCCCCTCTTGGTGACGTAAAGACCTACTCCTGCTAGATTATATTGGATTGATGGGGTGTACAAGATGTGCCAATGGCGGGTTGCGCGGGAGCATAGATCGGCTCCGGCGCAAAGTGTATAGGAGGTGGAAAAAGGTTCTCCCTTAGGGTTTCCCCCTAGCCGCCCTTATATACCGAGTCGGCTAGGGTTTACAAGATGTATCCGGGTCGGTTTGGAGCTTATCCTACGGCTGTCGATGAAGCTAGGTTACTTGGAACGTAATCTTCGTCTCCACCGCTGTCTTCTACCGAACCCGGGTCTGAGTCGAGTTGGCCTACCAGGTTGCGGGCCTGGCCTTCCCTTGATATGATCCCCCGGGTGGGCTGCTAGTCCACCCGGGTCTTGTGGTCCAACTCGCACGTCTGGACCTACCCGGTTGGGTATTCCCCCATCAAGGGGGGTGGTTGAGCTAAGCAGAGGATAGGACAAGATCAAAAGAAGCTCAAGCGAAGATTAGCTAGGGCCAAGAGGCTAGAGCGAGAGGTGATCTCCTTCGAGTAGGATCTGCTCGTTGTCTACCTCTAGCCACCACCTTCCGGGTTCTCACCCGAGACCACCCTTGTAAGCCACACCATGATGATCCACTCAATCCAGACATGCAGGAGTAGGGCTTTTAGCCTCCGGGCAGCCTAAACCTGGGTATACTCTCTGTGTCCCTTTGCTTCTTGCCTGTACATGGATCGCAGAGCTTGGCGAGGTACCCCCGGGGAAGGTGTCTTCCAGCCTCCTTCGTGCCCCGTGCCGAACCTAAAAAGGGTGTATCCTTTACTCCCGGTGTCCGTGATCCGAGACACGACACTTCTGGTGAGACACCACTAGTTATCTGTGGATTTCGGTCCTATTTTCCTACATTTAATAGCTTTTCGCACTCATTTGCTCGCTGGTCATATTTCATCTTCATCATATCTTACATCCACACATTTATTTCTTTGTGTTTGGCAAGCCGGAGAGATTGACAACCTCTTTGGGGCAAGGTAGTTTGTTGGTGATTGTGTGCAGGTCCACGTCAATTATCGTAAACGGCGTCGTTGACACCTTGCTAAGCCTTCTCCAAGTCCTACTGGATCTGACAACCTTGGTTTTGTAATCAAGGGAAAACTGCTGCTACGCTGGATCATACCTTCCTCTTGGAGTTCCCCAGCGAACGTGTGATCCACGCCATCAATCCCCGGTACATGGCTTTATGCTAGCAAAGGCTTTATAGCAAACATATAGTGTTGAGAGATAGCAATCAAATATACTACTTAAACTATCACTCAATTATACGACATTAAGTTGTCCTCTTTGTCTAGCACAATACTTTTAACAAGAAAACATCAGACTTAAAAGCTATCAAGCATGAAAGATGTAAAAGATAATATATTTGCATGCAAGTCTCTCTTCTCTACTTAAGTGTCAAAGAATTATTGCTAATGACAAAAAACTATGCTTGCCAATGCTAGATAAGATTTAAATGCTACACCCAATGTCAAGCCACCACTTCTGACAAGATCAGCATATAAGAACGACTGCAACAAAATAGAATACAAAAGTGCGGGAAAGTAAAAAAAGAAGACTTCTCATTAATATTCCATTATAAACGACTACACACCAACGGATACATAGAACACTCTAATGGAATGATACAACACATTGCAATCGACCATACTATATGATAACCACTTGATACGTGTTAACGTATCTATGATTTTTTATTGATCCATACTTGTTTTGTGTCATTGTCACATATTTTTATTATTTTATTATATTATTTTTAGGTATTTTATTGGACTAACCTATTAACAAGATGCCCAGTGCCAGTTCCCTGTTTTTGCTGTTTTCTATTTAAAAAAATCTACTTCTGGAAATATTCTCGTAATTGGACGAAATTTTACGGAGAATTTTTATTCGTCAGAAGGGATCTGTTGGGGCCACCTAGGGGCCAGGTGTGACCCCTAGCCGCGGCACCACCTTGACTTGCGGCCAGGACCCGCCCCTGGTCCTGGTGGGTCTCCTCGGCCCCCCTCGCCGCCTATAAATTCCTAATTTCCCTAATTTTGATGGGGCGGTGATTATTTTCCACGAACTCCACCCGAAGCCGCCGCCACCTCGAAACCTAATTCGGGAGATTCTGAAGTTTTTTCCGGCACGCTGCCGGAGGGGAGATTGATCCCGCAGGGCTCTGATGGTAGATATTGAAGAGTTGGGTGGTGCCCCAAGTAAAGGCGTGGATGTAGCAAATAGCAGTTTTTCCTCAGTGAAGAACCAAGGTTTATTCGAACTACTAGGACGGAAATCAACAATGAGGTGAACGTCAACGGTCTCTGGCGCTTAACCGTCAACGAACGTGGACCTGCACACACTCAACCAATTACTTTGCCCCCAACGACAGGAAGGTTGTCAATCTTCCCGGTCTGATGAAAATAAAGCGGTTAAATGCATAGTGTAGTGAATGGAAATTATGGAAACGGACTAGCGAGTAAGTTAATATGAAAAGCAAGTAAACGAGGTTATAAATCTTGATCCATAATTCTAAATCATTTTCATGGAAAAAAACTAAATGTTTTTATTATAAATCTTGATCCATAATGCTAAATACAAAAAAATGCATCTTTAAAATATTAAGAAAGTTTTTAGTAATTCAAATGAATCTATCTATCTATTATATACTTAAGACAATAGAAAAAGAAGCTACCACATTAATCCACATAGGCTAGAAAAATATATGTCGTCGATCTTAATTTTAATGGCTGAGATTTAAAGCAAATAGATGTTACGCAAAAGTTGTCACGATACAAACCTGTTACGAAAACTTAAAACACGTACCATACACGGGCAGCACAAAAATAAGAGAAAGAAAAGTTAACAAGATGTGCTACGAGCAGCCAAAAACGCGTAGGACAAGGTGTGATATAATACGTGTTGGACAAGGACACAACCCATCCGATTGATTTTTATTTTGCCAAATCTGACCGCGAAGAACAAACAAAGAGATGTACACATAGGAGATGTCCTAGCAGGGTAATCTCGGGCAAAGCTGCCGCCGCCGCCGCCGTTCCGATCCCTTATAGTGTCCTCAACTGCTCAACCTGGCATGCAGGCATGTATGATGGGTCGATCGATGGTGCCAGGATTCCTCTCGGCTCCGGCGCCGCTGCCGATTCCCGACTGGCTACGACCCCAAAAGCAATCTCATGTGTTCAACTGATGGATATTGCATCAATTGAGCTTACGGCACAGATCAATTAGCCCATCTACCAAGCTTTAAACAGTGCAGCAGATGGACCAATCGATCAATCAGGCCAGCTTATGCTTTGCTAATACACGTACGGTTCCCGTCTGGCTACGCCTCCAAGAAAGCAATCTCAAAAGGTTCAGCCCATGCATGTTGCTATACAGATCGATTGGCCTATCTAGCTAGCTTAGTACATGAGCACAAGATCGATCAATCTTTCAATCAGGCCAGCTTTAAGCTTTGCTACCACGTCCACGTTTTGTTTCGGCCAAAAGCACCCGTGAGCTGAAAATCCCTCATAATGGTGCACATCAAACAAGCTTTTGCAAGCTCACCTTGCCGGAAAGTACTGAGCAAGTCGAGCATGTGCCAAACAGAGGATGCATGAGCAAGGAGGGCACGTCGAGATATCAGATCATTATGTTCCATGCGTACTTCACATCTTCCTTTATTGTTTTGGTTAGCATCTTTTAATAATTTACCTGTTCGACGTGCAGTTCTTACTCTAGAGCTGACTCGGCGCGTCGACCATGTGCAAATGGAGGAGGCGTGAGGAAAGGTGGCACATCGGGATACCAAGGTATAGTTTGCTTCTTGCTTTATTGTTTTGGTTGCATCTAGCCATTTTTAATTAATTTACCTATTATATCTTAATTTTTTGCCACAAGAAAGCCATATGCATAATCTAGAAAATAGACTGCATGCTTACTGAAATGTACTTTAAATCCAACGTTAGTTGAGCTGCACAAATGTTAGTGGGTACACTTGGCTTAATTGATTACAACTAATATTTAAACATTATCTGAAACATCTATTTTGTAGAGAGGACAGGCTTTGCGGATTAAGTCGTGGAGTAAACCCACTTAATCTGGACTCTCGGACTCCTATATTGACTCATATGCATTTTCCGAGAAATTGGTTCGCCTGGGATATCGAACTCAAAAAATAACAATGGTACCTAAAAATTATGATATTTGTCCATGTGAGAAAATAGAGATGTATAATCTCTATTTATCACTTGCTCCTCCATTTTATGATAGTGTATACTCTTCCCTCATTTCTAATAGGAGCATAGAAATATTATATAGCACATATACATTATTAAAATAAGTAGTTGCGATGACTTCATATATATTCTATATTTCTACTTTCTATTTTATTTCAAACAAATTGATTTTATATAAACTTTCTATCGTATGTGATTTAGCAGGATTTTTTTTTTTTTTTTTTTGAGATTGCATACTAGGAAGTTTTCAAAATGGCTATCCCGTGAGCTCCTACCCACCATCTGGGCAAGCCACTGTTCTGTTAAGAGTTATAACTAGAATGATTTATGATAATCAGTTGACGAATATGAGGAATACACTAGGATGAAATGATTCCTTGACCGAGCAAAGTACAAATGCAAGACCCTTTGTATAACCATAGTATTAGATTTTTTTTCCTTTGCGGGGGATAGTATTAATTAGATTGAATATACCCCAAGTCTAAATAGGTGACAGAGCAAACTACACAAAAAGTAACATGTGTAGTTAATCTAGCCCCGAAATGCGCGTGCGGCAAAAGAGCATATACATGAAGGTAACTATTTGGCCGATGCATATATAAAACAAGTTAATTAATACTTGTGTAGCCTAGAGCATGCACGTTAGATTGGCCATTCACAATAATACATTATCCAATTTTGTAGACTGCTCAAACGTGTAATCAAGCTAGGAAAATTCTACTTCTTCCGATCCATGAAAAGTGTCGCTCATTTTAAACTAAGTTGGTACAAACTTTGTACCAAGTGGGCGACACTTTTTATGGATCGGAGGGGGTACGAAAAGAGAAGTGCTGCAGCAACTACCAAAACTGTGTTAAATTTTGGCAAAAGCCCGGTATATTATATCAGGATTTCTTTTACCAGACTTATGTCAGGATGATAGCATAGAGGCAGTCTTAGGCATTTTCTTTTTTGAGGAATTACAGAAGGTGAGGACCCTACCGCTATATAGAGAAAGGGAAATAAAATGCACGTACAGGGCTATGCCATTTTCTACCTAGAGGAGAACTAGAGGATTACAAGTGCAGAATAAAATCACGGTGCTTAGCGTAAACTTTTGTAATTATTACTGTGTATTCCTCATCAGTACTTACATTGTTGAGGTTGGCGAAACAAAGAAATATACATGTTATTCCAAAGTACCATTATTTTTATTTAAATATTGGAAGAAAATTCTACAAAATTGTTCACGGAATTGTTGAATAGAAACGGGTCAGATAAGAGAAAATAGATTTTACTATGAATCTTTTTAGTTTCGCATAACCAGCAGCAAGGAATTCCAACAAAGTTCTGGTTTTGTAAGACGTACATATCATGTAATTGTTTCTCCATGAATATATCTAAGGTGACAGATTAAATCATAAAATGATTTGTATTGTACCAATAATTACTCAAGAGAAATATGCTTAACAGCTTATGCATACTTTACTTTGCTAAGGATTTTCTTTAGGTCCATATGTGTATCTATTAGCTACCAACATGGCTAAACCAATATATAAAACACAATAATTTAACATGAAAAAAAATCTAGCCGCGCAATTGCGCGGGTCACCATGCTAGTTATATATTTTAAACAATAGAAAATAAAGCTACCACGTTTGTCCACATAGGCTACAAATCTATATGTCATCGATCTTAATTTTAATGGCTGTGATTTAAAGCCCATAGGTGTTACGCAAAAGTTGTCACGTACAAACCTGTTACTAAGGTATAACATCGTACCTGGCCACGTACAAGCATAAGAAGAGAGGGAAAAAAGAAAGAAAAATATCTAAAGATGTGTTACGTACAAGCGGTACAACAAAAACGTGTAGGACAAGTTCTAATCCTATAGGTGTTGGACAAGGACAAGACGCGTCAAATTGATTTTTTTTTTTGGTAAATCTGATCGAGAGAACGAACAAAGAGACGTACACGTACAAACTCTGAGGTCTCCTGTTTCTAAAAAAAAGATCGTCTTGCGACTAGGGATTTTCAATCAGATAGATCAAAGTTAATCCTTTTGTCAACAATCACCATTGAAGCTCACGTAGCGTTGCTGGCTGCCGCCGTCGCCGTATTCCGATCGCTTAGCACGTCCTCAACGATTCAAGACGATCGACCGACGTAATCAGGCGACGACGGCGAGAGTCTCAATCTGCCTCATACACGCAGGAATCAATATTGCCTCATGCATACAGCATGGAGACATCCAAGATGATTGATCGTAGGAATCTGACGACGACGGCGATAGTCTCGATCTGCCTGACACACATAGGAAGATGACACTTACATCGACGCATCGTCTCATCTAAGAGCTCGAAGAACCACGGCTAACTTCATCTGATCTGGAGCTCGCCAGCCCTTTTCTTTTGCGATGACTCTTGGATAGCTTGGTCTTCTAATTCTAGGCCTTCTTCTCGCTATGGCCTTTTGCAGTGGGAATCATTGACGCCATCCTCCATATTTTTGGGAAGTTATTGTTAACTGATTGTGGATCACAGCATATATACTTTGGGCTAGAGCCCCCCCCCCCCCCCCCCCCCCACTAGTCCCGGGTCAGTTACGACCCGGGACAAAAGGCCCCCCCCACGTGGTCCATTCTTGCGCGCCTGGTGGAGGACCTCTAGTCCCGGTTCGTAATACGAACCGGGACTAGAGTTCTTCCCCGTGGTAGCCTCTGGCTCACCCTTTTTTGTTTTCCCGCCAAATCTCAAATTTAAAACTAATTAATTAGAAAACAGAATAATACATATAGCATATCAAAATGTTCATAAAAAAAATATCTATCTGATAAAAATATAATTTATTCTTTATGATAATTAAGAATTTTAATTACAGCGAGATCACAACCGGGGCAAAAGCCCGTATAGCTATTCGATTACATGGAGATCATAACCGGGACTAGCGCCTCTTGTTGACATTGTATTTTCCCTCAGGGTTTATGACGTGGTTCAGCAAAAATCCCGCAATTTCCTCTTGAAGCGGTATGAAGCGCTCCTTTGGTTGCATTTTACTCCGCATTTTATCCAACTATAAAAGAAGGAGATCAATATGAATATCAATCATCATAATAATTATGAATGACACTCAACAATGGTAATAAAATAAAATTGTGAATATATTTGTTCACGTACCTCTATAAATTTCTATGGATTCCGCTCACTGACCTCCCCGCGAATCCACTCGTAAACGAAGAATCCACACAAATTGGATGACGATGGCTGCCTCTCGCACTTTACGAGAATAGAATTCAATAAAATAATAATCAAGCATGATATAATGGTATTGAAATTAGAATTAAAGAGATGCGCGGACCTAGCTCGTACTACTTACCTTGACTTTATGAAACGAAAGCTCTTTTTGAAAATCACCAGTTGTCATCTCGGTGAAAGCTTTCCAAATCCTGCCCGGCAAAAAAAATGAATAAATGAGTTATTAGTTACTTGATATCTCAGGAAATGAACAAAAGAGACCGATATAGTGCGATAATGATTGAAATTACTTTTGGAGCACATCTTTAATGATTTGGTACTTCTCTTCGGCTATATCCAATGAGTCGTGGAGTTCAACTTTTCCAGCGTCAACTTCAATGATTAGCAGAATGTAATGGAAGCTGCGGACACGATTATATACGTCGGTAACTCATCAGTTGCAACTAATTACATTCGAGTAAGCAAAAATTAATGTGTGCAAGACAGTAACAGTCTTACCCGAAGTTGTAAGGAAACAGTATCTTCTTTTTGTAATGTTGCCTTTGTATGAATCTTAGCAAGTTCCTCTCCGTTTCCTGAGGTTATTGTAGTAGCAATTTTTCATTAATTCGTACTGGGTCAACGAACCCAATGTCAAATATTCTTTTTACGTCACATTCATGACTCTTCATTCTGAATAAATAGCGTAGTGAGCATAATTATAGGCAATAAACGAGATGTGCTATAGACTTTATTATGGAAACAAATGAATTGAATCACTTGCAGACACTAGTTGCTTTGCACGTGCAACGCACGTCTGTAAATGAGCTCAGGAAATTTCAAACTTGCAATCATCGTGTTGCTTAACTTTCATAATCGACCACTTTTAGAATTACAAAAAACACTTGAATGACCTGCAAACAGTACACATGAAATGTCATTTGCTAAATGCAATGCAACCATGATTAAATCGCCTTCATCCAGCTACAAGAGATTCACATCAAAACTGAAATATTTTTGCAAGGAATTATTTAATAGTACGTTGCTGCTACTTTGTAGCAGGGATCGATGGGATTAGAAGCTGCGCGGCCATCGGTACATACTACATACGGGAGGATGTAGAAGGAGAGAAAAAACATATAGCTTTATAGGGGATAGTGAACGTGCACATGCACGTGCAACGCACGACCGTACAATCGATCAATATATGGTAAATGAGAAAAAACACATAAAATAGAGCATTTTCAAGATCAACATCTTGAAAACTGGTAAAGTACATGAAAACTGGTTGCTATGTACCGTGTTCTACAAGATCAACATCTTAAAAAGCTTGTACATTCCATAGTGAGATGGACCTTATATCTGTGTTGCCGCTTGCGCCCTTCATTGAGGCACTGCTGTCGAGCAAGTGTCCTGCTTCCCCCGCTTACCGTCGGTGTCATTCAAGGGATCAGTGAGCTGCGTGACCTGCTATTCTGGGATAACCCCGAGAAGAAGGCTATCAGGACAACGTAGAGCAACATGTCAACCAACAACGATTGTCGGCTGGAGTTGCCTCCAAACTGGAGCTGGGAGAATGGACTCTCACACATGAGTTGCCGGAGTTGCCTGGGGGGCGGCTCCCTGACAACCAGCGAGTGCTCTAAGTCACACCCGTCAATAAACAAATAGCATTGTCGCATACGACAAACTAATAATACAATATGAACATGGATGTAGAACACTCCTGGCCGATAAAGCTCGACGACATATGGGCTCTTTAGTTCAAGTTCCTTGAACACATCCTTTGCCCTTCTACAATGCCTGCAAATATTGAAAACTTAAACATGACGTTTCTTGCGACAGTACGGCACAAACTAAATGTGTAAATTATCAGTGCTACAACAGTACAACTACGGATATTATCTGTAGATTCGTTAAACATGATATTCTCGGTAATTCATCATTCGTATCATCTGCAATATTAGAGCCTTCTCATTTCATATCATCTAAACCATATCAGTACCGTCCCACGTAGCCATACTCCAGTATTCAACTTCATACAGACATTTCAGTTTAGCTTCTTTCATTAACCTACTCTGGTGAGCTACCAGATTCAGTTCTACCTGACAAAACCAGCATACTGACCTCATAGAGCACAGAAGCCCCTCAGCAGGCCACAGTATTACTATCTTTGATCTACCAGCATGAAGAAATTTTTATATACGATATAATATGCATCATAGTACCTCAACCATGTTTTTATTTGTAAGTAAATTGGGGCCAGGCTAAATGCAGCATATTACATAGCGGGAGATGCAGACATTTAGCATGAGCTATACTACAGTAAAAAAGAACGGTTTCTAAGAACATTTAAATGGGCATCAGTAAAACCATCAGCTATGCCACAATGCTATTGAACTTTGTTTTGCAACCAACTATATACAATGCATGCACACCGAGCTAATGTGTCTGATTTTGCAACACACAGTATTGTTACATCTTTAGATGATTCTTATTCTTGGTGCAGATCTCATCATATTAGCTAGAAAATACGCGCACACTGAGCTGCTGCATACATGTGTAACAAGTAAAAATTCATCAGTTCTGGACTACTCGATTGCATCATCCAAGTCTCCCACATCCTGATGTCAGAGTCAGACAAGATGAAGCTCAACATTCCAATGAAACGGCCATGTAGTTGGTACTGATACACTCTAGTTAGTGTCCAATCGAAATGTATATTAAGCTGTGTAGAATCTAGAGTGTAGATTATGTAAATAGAGCAATTTCAATGTACCGAAACTCTAACCACACAACCAATTGGTTACTGTACTTGTACACTTTTCCTGATTTAGTGAAACCAACCCTAAGCTATCAATAGTACGTTACGTAGGAGAAGCAGGGTGAATTACCGAGAGAGCCACAAGGTCAAAGATCTGGTCCGTGAAGGAGAGGAGCAGCAGGTTCTCGGTTCTATTCTGAGCAGGAGCCGCGCAGCTGGGAGGAGCCACGCATTACCAGGCCGGTCGACAAAATCAATGGCACGTGGAGCAGGGTTGGGGCGGAGCTCGCCGGTGTTGGACGGGTTTGGACGGAGCAGGCCTGCAAGGTATGGATGTCCGAGGAGGGACGGACAGGGGCGAAGCCGCAGAGCTCGCCAGCCAGAAACGGATCATGGGCGGAGCGCGACGAGCAGGGATGGCTGGATGGGGGCGCGCAGGTGGCGGAGCCGCGTCTCGTCGACCTCCAACCGCCGCCGCTGGGGCCGGGTAGCTCGAGATTAGGACGACGGGCCTGGCGACGCGAGCTTGGCAGCGAGAACAATGGCGGCGGCGCTGGCGTGAGATTTGTTTTGCGTTTTGTTTAGGGGTCTGTCTAAATCTCAGCTAGCTGAGAATTAAGCTAGTTGACTGAGAATTAAGCGCTGACTTCAGCTAGCGTACAGTCAATGTCTCTGTCTACTACCGACGCGAGAAACCGACGCGAGAAAGCAGGCAAATCAAAAGTGCGACGTCCACTAGTTGTTCCGTGGCCATGCTCACTTTTATTTTGCTTAGCCCAGTTAGTCTAGTGTGCCGCCGTTGCGCTCGCCCCGAAAGTGTACGCGCACATGAATACGTAGATTTTCTGACGAATCATGCAGCCAAAATCCAAGCATTTAGGAATATTTTTTTTCCTCTGGTGTAACCACATTTGTAACTAGAAAAAAAAATCAGTTACAAGAAAAAAAAGTTGTAACTCCGCATGCAACTCAGCTGCGACCGCACTTAAATCTGAAAATAGACTCGATTCTAATTTTGAAAAAAGTCACCACAACAAAATAATATCAGTTGCAACTCTACTCGCAACTAGAGAAATCTCAGTTGCGACCGCACTTGCAACTGAAAAATAACCCGGGTAATAACATTTTTGAAAAAACCTGCACAGTAAAATAACCTCAGTTGCAACTCTACTTGCAACTGGAAAAATCTCTGTTGCGACCGTACTTGCAACTGGAAATAGTTTCAGTTACATTTGTCAGACAGAAAAAACAAAAAAATAATTTCAGTTGCAACTCCACTTGCAACTGGAGAAATCTCAGTTGCGGCCACACTTGCAACTGAAAAATAATCCCGGATTTTTTTTTTAATCTTCACAATAAAATAACCTCAGTTGCAACTCCACTTGCAAGTGGAAAAAACTCAGTTGCTACCGTACTTGATACTAAAAATAGTTTCAGTTACATTTGTCAGAAATAAAAATCTTCACAACAAAATAATCTCAATTGCATCTCCACTTGCAATTGGAGAAATCTACCATACTTGCAACTAAAAATAGTTTCGGTTACATTTATCAAAAAGAAAAATATGCACAACAGAATAATCTCAATTGCATCTCCACTTGCAACTAGAGAAATCTTAAAAAATAATTTTAAAAAAATATTCATAAAAAATAATCTCAGTTGCAACTCCCCTTGCAACTGGAGAAATCTCAGTTGCAACCGCACTTGCAACTAAAAAATAACCCCGGTTAAAAAAAATAAAAAAATCTCCACAATAAAATAATCTCAGTTGCAACTCCACTTGCAACTGGAAAAATCTCAGTTGCGACCGTACTTGCAACTGGAAATAGTTTCGGTTACATTTGTCAGAAAGAAAAATCTTCAGAACAATATAATCTCAATTGCATCTCCACTTGCAATTGGAGAAATATCAGTTGCGACCGTACTTGCAACTAAAAATAGTTTCGGTTACATTTGTCAAAAACAAAAATATGTACAACAGAATAATCTCAATTGCATCTCCACTTGCAACTGCAGAAATCTTGAAAAAAAAAATTCTAAATCTTCACGAAAGAAATTTTTAGTTGCAACTCCACTTGCAACTGGAGAAATCTCAGTTGCGATCGCACTTGCAACTGAAAAATTATCTCGGTTACAATTTTGAGAAAAAAGTCCACAACAAAATAATCTCAGTTATAACCCCATTTGCAACTACAAGAATCTCAGTTGCAACCTCACCACAACTGAAAAAATCCAGTTGCCAGCACAACATCAAACTGAAAAAGAAAGTATTTCAATAATCTGATTGCAACCGCACATGCAACCGGAAAAAAAATCTTAGTTGCAACCGCAAGTGAAGTATTTATAATTTTCAAAAATAAAAATAAAAGATTAAATAAAGTAAAAAATATGAAATATAAAACACATATCATTTAAGGTGGTTATGCACAAAATCAAAAAAGAAAATACAAAATAAAACAAAGTGCGAATGTTATACAGTAAAAACAATGATAAATAGAAACACAGCAAGCATCTCAATGGCGTGGTGGTTACGTACTACAGCCGCTACGCTGAAGGTCCTGTGTTCGAATCTCATTAAGAGCAATTTCTTTCTTTTCTTGCTGAGCCGGTTGAAAACAACAAAAACGAAATAACAAAACAGCAAAAAGAAAAAAACACGAATCTCCGCGTAGCATCTAACGGCTGTCGAGTTGACTGAGCTCTAAGTTAGTTCTCAGCTAGCTGAGAATTAGCAAAACCGTTTGTTTAGCGGGGCTCAGGAGTTACGGACGTGGGCGGTGAGTTTGTCGTTCGGCAGAGTTTCCGTCTGCTCTTTGTAATTGCTAAGTGCACACAGGGAGCGGATTAGATTGATCTTAGCCATTCGACTTAATCGGTTGGGGCGGATCCGGTGGTGCTGGTTGCCTGTGTACATTTGTTGGGTGTCCGTAAGAAAGAAAATGTTCGCTTGTTTAATAGTAGTATAGAATAGGTACTGATGATACTCAAGTCGAGGGCATCAAGCTTGTATAACTGATAGAGTTCTTCAAAATCAATCGTCATCTCGTCTTTACCAATGAAATGCTCTTCTGTAATTTTCACAGGGATCATTCTTCAGTCTTCCTTTACGACTTCCAAGTACCAGTCATGCAGTATTCGCATTTGTGTTGGTAGACGATTGATCTGATCAGGTGGCACCAGCGACTTCCCGTATATCCATGGCCATACTCTTCCCAACATAGGCCCCATATCTCCGCCGTCTATTCCCGCTTCCAGTTGAGTAAGAGAACGAAATACCAGCGTCTGCAGCAAATACCGCCCTCATATGGGCTGGTACAGCTGCAATGTCCGCCGCCAAGCCCTGATTAGTGGGTAACACCTTGAGCGGGGAGATCGACTGTTTTGCCTGTTGTCCGAGCTGGGCAACGTCTCTTTTCCCGCTGGCACTATGTGGTGACCCAGCACACCACTGCATGTTGTAGTGCGCAAGTCGTTGACATAACACTCACAGAAGGACTTATCCGTGAATATTACATCCCTCAAAGTAGTACAACAGAAACATAGCAGGTCCAAGGTAACACTATAGGATTACAACAATATTTAATACAAAATCTTGAGAACCTCCTTTATATAAAAGCAAGTCTCATACAAATGAAATCCAGAAAAGATCCAATTCATAGCACTAAGCTGGAGATTACCTCTAGCTCTATTCCTAATCCACTACTACTATTGTCATAGCCCTAATCTACTCCATCTGGAACATCTTTATCCAGGGTTGTACTCCTCCTTCCAATAGATGTTGTCTCCTCCATTGGCAGTGTGGTCTTTGTGTATGCCATTGACACTGCTGTCATTGCCCCTCCATTGCCATGGTTGTCGTCATTCTTCCGTTGGTGAAGTAGCGGTCAACTCCTTCAAGCTCCACCAGGTCGATTTGATTCCTTGTGGAAGACCTCCTCAACATCGTGATGGATATCTGACATCTCTTTCGATGGCTCCAAAAGTCTAAGCAGGGGGTCAAATAGGAAGGGGTGAGCAACAGCGTTACTCAGCAAGCTCGGAATATATATAGAGATAAGGTGTTTCATGCACTAGCTACTGCCAAAACCTCGGGTCTTTGGCATAGATGCAAGTTTTTGCAAACATTTCTTCAAAGGATAGATTTTATTCTGAAAACTATGTCCCAGCCTCCACCGGTCTTGTGAATCCAAATGGGACTCTATTCCGGCCTCGATCTCGTAGTTCCATTCCGGGAACACGGTTGTGATATCACAAATTTGTTGTTTGACTCTGCAGAGTTGCATCACTTTACCCAACAGTTGCCTGGCCTTATATATGCTCTCTTTACACTCCATGAGTGTTATAGCCAAGACTCAGGACATCCAGTCATGTGGAGCTCTTTCCCTCATAACGCACATCCGCCCCTTTGTGACGCTATAGGTGAAACACGATCACCTCATACCCATCACCCACTCCTAGCTTCCATACCAAACACCCCGTCGGATGGGAAGTATATGCGCTTCCACGCTGGCAGTCGAACATGACGATTAAACCTGGTACTGGCCTGCCGTAGATGTGCTCATGAGGAAAGAAGCCTCTGACTGACCCCGCCCATACAAAGTCCGTTGGTTGATGCTTCACTANGACACAAGTGCCCCGTTGGCTTCCCCGACCGTTGCAGCAACTAACCACTAGGAACTTATTTTCAACTTAGTAGAATTCATGACACATTAGCATTGTTGACTTAGGTTGTTTAGTTTAGAAAAGTACGGCTCCACGCTTGAATAACACCTCTGCAGTAATTAGCTCTAACACCATTAACCAACACATTTTAACCATTAGTTATTTTAGTGCCTCAAAACAATTGAAGGGTATCAAATTATCCACATAGTGATCTACAAGACTATGCAGGTTTTTCTACTTCATACCACTGCCACATGCATAGCATTTTTCTACCAAGCAACCGAAACAACTCTTCAATAAATATAAGTGAAGAACAAGTTAACTTAACAACTAGCAGATCTAAACAAGATAAATGCTAAAAGCGAGAGCTTACTAGAAAACAGACAGTAGCTAAGAATACTCAAAAAGATATAAGCGAAGCAAAGGAGTATTCAAACGAAAAAGCGGAGCGTGTCTCTCTCCCACACAAATAAAGCTAGAATCCAACAAAGATATGACCAGCAAACAAACAAACAAAACTGAAAGTAAAAAGACGCTCCAAGCATAGTATTCAAACTGAAAGTGATAAAAACAAAGTTCAACGAAGACGACCTTATGATAGTCGATGAAGATGAGGGGATGCCTTGGGCATCCCCAAGCTTTGACTCTTGATAGTTCTTGATATTCATAGGGGGTGCCATGGGGGCATCCCCAAGCTTGAGCTTTGATCCATCCTCGATTTCTTCATATTCCTCTCCTTTGGAACTTAAAAACTCCCTTCACACAAAACTTGTCATAATTTGATTAGAGGGTTAGTGCTCATAAATTAAAATGCACATGTGTTCAACTCATGAAAAATTGCAAACCAACTTCATTAGACATTATATACTGTTTACTAAGCCTCAATGTGGCACTCTACCCCTAGAGTATCACATATGACGATGGTAAAGAGACAAATGCAAAATAAAAGCAGAATCTATCAAAATCTGAAACAGTCTGTAAAGATCGAATTTTTCAAGGCACTTCTGAAACTCAAATCAAAAACCTTAAAACTAACTAAAGATATATAAAATCATCATACTTGATTTCAAAAATTATCAGAAAAAATAAAATTCTGGCGATTTTAGGATTTTCGTGCAACAGGCGCACAGAATCTGTTTTTGGACAGCAACACAATACCTCGCACTTTCAATGCATTAGAGACTAAACTTGGCACAAAAACCAAAAGAAAAGGATACAATGAAGTTGATACATAGGTAATAACTTCATGACTCAATAAAAGCAAAAAGTAAACTGAAAATAAAAGATGGGTTGCCTCCCAACAAGCGCTTTTCTTTAACGCCTTTTAGCTAGGCGCAATGCCAAATATCAAGTTTTTTCGGAGGCCTTTGCAACATCAAGAGCATAGCTTGACCTTATGATTGATTCAAAAGGAAACTTCTTTCTCTTTCTAGGGAAGTGTTCCATCCCTTTTTTAAGGGGGAACTGAAACCTTATATTTCCCTCTTTCGTATCAATAATAGCACCAACAGTTCTGAAAAACGGTCTTCCCAAAATAATAGGACAAGAAGCATTGCACTCAATATCCATAACAATAAAATCAACGAGAACATAATTATCATTAACAACAATAAGGACATCATCAACTCTACCCAAAGGTTTCTTTTTAGAAGAATTAGCAAGATGAACATTTAAATAGCACTCTTCCAAAGGATTTAAATCAAGCATATTATAGAAACTTTTAGGCATAACAGAAACACTTGCACCAAGATCACATAAAGCATTGCAGTCAAAGTCATTTATTTTCATCTTAATAGTGGGTTCCCAACCATCTTCTAGCTTCCTAGGGATAGATGTTTCAAGCTTTAGTTTTTCTTCCCTAGCCTTGATAAGAGCATCGGTAATGTGTTTGGTAAAGGCAAGATTTATTTTACTAGCATCCGGTGTCTTAGCAAGTTTTTGTAGGAACTTAATGACTTTGAATAAACTAGGAGGATCCTCCTAGTTTATTTAAAGATGACTTTCAATTCATGTCCACTTAAGGATCTTTGAATTATTCACATAAGAAAATCTTTTCAAAACTTATTTTTGAAATTAATTCAAATCATATCCACTTAAGGATCTTTGAATTTTTCACTCAAGAGAACTTTTTCAAAAAAAATGAAATAAAAATCATATTTGAAATCCTTATAAAATTTTGAGTTGAACACATATTTTTAACTTATTATTGGGAATTTATATGAAGTTGTTGTTTTTTAATTTGAATTTGATTTAAATTTGGATTGTGAAAGGACCAAATTGCCCTTGGTCTAACTTGGTTGAACCAAGTCAAAACCGGCTCGGGTTAGTCAACCGACCGAGCCACTCTCTCATCTCTCTCTCGCGTGCTCTGCTCGATCCACTTCTCCTCTCTGGCGATGCCGCCGGCCGCCACCCACGGCTCTGGCCGTTGCCGGCCGTCTCCTACGCCTCCGGTCGCCGGTACGCCTCCGCCTGGGCTTTCTCCACCGATTTCCTACTTACTCCCTATCCTTTCATGCTCCAGTTGGTCGCCCCTTGTTGAACCCTAACCCTAACCCGACACCGACCGGTGCTGCTCGGCCTCCTCCGCTGGCTCTCCATTAACGCCGCCTCTGCTGGCTCTCGCCACGACTATGGCCTCTCTTCAAGCCTCCTGCTTGATCCCCTGCTCCATGGCGTGTTCTGCCTCCGGCTGCTCCCGCTGCCTCACCTCTGCCAGCTCGGCTCCCTCTCGAGCTCTGCTCGGTCACGAGCTTCTGCGCCTCCTCGCTCAACCTCGATTTCGACGGGATGGTGCACAGACGCAATCCGGCATCGATTTGGTGTTGTTGCTGCTCCTGGTTTTTTTAGTGGTGGTGCTGTGATACTGCGGCTGATATGGCTACGATTCCGACGCTGGCGGGACGGCAGTACAATGACTGCAACCCCGGCATCGCCTCCTTCGTCTACTACCTTAAGATCACCTCCTCCAAGCTCTGCCTCGGCTAATATTCAACAAGGCGAGTTATTCTTTGGTGACTGGCCATCGAGCCGATGAAATGGTTGGTCTGAGATGGTCGAGCTATTATCCCAGTTCATACTGGTGATGGACGCCTCCCTCTAGGTGTGCTACGCTGTGTGGTGTGATGCTCCTGTTTGGATGGTTTCCTAGTCCAAGCATCTGTGATGAAAGTGATAACTTCACTCTAACGAAACTAAATCTATACTACACTGTTAGCTGAAGAAATTAAGTTATACTCATATTTGTCTGCCGGTTGAGTTTAGGTCTGGTAACTTATATGCTTGATGGCTTGCTGGATTTGTTTGTGAGCTTATTATTCTTTGTTGGATATCTTCCATCAATTTGTGCCCATGTGCTTATCTGTTGAGCATATTTCAACTTCCTGTGGTGCCTCAAATGAGTGTGCACAGGGTATAAATACATGTTCAGTATGATCTAGTGCATGTGTGGTGCACTGGTGCTTGCTGGAATTATATTCATATGACCAGTATGCATAATTTTGTGATGTAGGAATATGGAGATGTATTTCTGGACAGATTTGGTGGTGGCAACTGATAAGAATAGATGTTGTGCTTGATTTATTGGCCTAGCCGATGATGCAAAGGTTGAGGCACAATTTGATAAGAACAGATTCTTACTAGTGTGTGCTTTAATTCTCTATGATGAGCTATACATAGCACTTCTATGCATAACTGAGAGATACACTTCTATCCTCCTAATTGAGATATAGTTGAAGGGTAATAGGAATGATTTAAAGATGTATTTTGGGATAGATCTTGACGTGTTGCCCTGCTCTCCTCTCTTTGTAGCACTGTCCTGTCAATTACAGAACTTGCTAGCACCTCTCCTCTGCCTAACACACACAAAGAATTAACCTACTGTTGTTGAGCAGCTTGGTCTTCTGGAAAATGATGATAACCTGCGTCTTGTGGCTAGCCTGCTCCTCCTCGCTGCTTGACCTATTTCCTAGTTGTTCTAAAGATTGGGCATGGTTTGGTGGTGTTCTTGGTGTTCTTGAGATGATATGGCTGATATGGAGGAGTATGTTTAGCTGCTGATATGATTGTGTTGATATGAGAAGAGTGTGGTGCAGCTGGTTGTTTCTTTTAATTGTGGGAAATACCATGGAGAGCAAATTCGAATTTTATGTGTGGCAAGCATGTCCTTATATAGGCCTAGCATGAGGATTACTTGGGGTTGAAGTAATAGTAGATATTTTGCTTGTGGATAGACATGCCTAGTCATTGTTCTTATCCCCTTATGTGGCATGCTTATCTACTCAAGTTTGATCATTATCTCTTGTAGGATTTATTTTTGGGCATGCCAAGTGGATTTTGTTACTAGATGGGCTTGTGGGCTAATTCTCTTATATGGGCCTTGGAATATGGATGGTGATCCAGTGGCTTTGAATTTCAGATTTGTGGGTTTTAATGATTTAACTTTCTTCCTTGGTAATTTAATACCATTGGAGAAATATGAGAATGTGAGCTTTCTTTTTATTAGGAACTTGACTAGATTAGAGGGATTGACTAATTGCCTTTGTTGCCTAAGATAATAAATATGGATCAATATTAGTTGCCTTTGTCCCATGTTGCCTTTGTATCTTGCTCCAATGGATCATGTCCCTTGTTGCCTTCTTGTTGCCTAGTTGATCCATGATGTCTCAAATGATCCAAATAATCCATTGTTGCCTTTGATTTAATATTGATCCCTCTAGTCAATATTTGGATATTAGGGCAAGTTCCTAATATCCATTAGTTAAGTTCCAAGATTTAATTGCCTCACCCTTGTGGTGAAGGCAAATATTTTAATCATAAGAAACTTTCTTTTTTGTCCTTGTTCATTTTTATTTGAAATTCAATTGCTTTTATGCATACAAAAAAAAATCTGTTAACAAGGTAGATAATCTTGTTACCAAACTACTTCTATATAACACAAAGCCTTTCAATTTCACCCAAGTTTAACTAGAGAAGTTGTTAAGAACAACTTTGGGTTTTCTTTCTTGCTTGCTTGTTTTGTCTTGCAGGAATGGATTTGAGAAGATTTGGGAGATAAGAAGACCCAGATAAGTTGAGAAGGTCAAGTTGAAGATTTGGTTTAGGCTTTCCCTTTCTTCTTTGTATTTCTTCTTTTCTTTTGGATGAGATATGTACATTTCTATAAATGTAGTAATAATTATTCTTTCCATTTAAATTTGTATAGTTTGTATATGACCCCATTTGATTTGTTGTATCCAATTGGACATTTATATTTGAAGTGGTAATTGAGATGTACTTATTCTACATTGATGTAATATTACTTATTCTTTCAGTTTGGGGAGTTTGTAAGATTTGTATAAGATCATTTTTGTATTCAATGGACTTTGGACATTATGATTCTAAATGTTTATGTAATGAGATTTGTGAGATGGATTTGAGATGATGTGTGTATGAGTTAATGATATTGTAGTGTAAAGATACTTGTAAGATCATGAATGAATGATGATGTTTGATGAGATAATATATGTGTGAGATGAGAAATTTGTTTATGATCATGTATATAGAATGATAACTTGATATTTGTGTTTTGTATTCAATTGGGATGGATATATTGTCTTTATAGAAATTGATAAGAAGTGTCGAGAATTAGGAAAGGTCATGTTCGATTTGAAGGGGTCGCAGCATAGAAAACAAAAAATTTCCTACGCAGCAAGCGGAATAAACCCCAAGGATCTAGATCTATTAGACAAAGGTAGCGAAGATGAGATCCAATCTCTTACGCTTGAAGATCAACAAACGCGTTTTGTCGGTGCAGGGGTTGGCTAGTCGATCCCCGCAACTAGACTCATCTAGTCGCGAGGAGATGTATTTCCTCGAAGTCCAATTCGATGAAGTGCCGCAAGAGCAGCACCTCCGCGGTATCCACACATACGGCTTGATGTAGATATCCGCCTTCTTGATCCCGCAAGCAAGGTGGAGATGGCTAGATGGATCTCGGCACCACGATGGTTGTGGTGGCGTTGATGGTGTAGTCTCCACGAGCAGGGCTTCGCCAAGCCAAGCAAGAGGAGAGGGAAGAGGAGGACATGGTGCAGCAGCCCTACGGCTAGGGGTGGTGCAGCAACTTTGGTGGAGGAGATGGTGGCAGCCCTACGGGGAGGGGTGGCGCCAAGGGGAGGTGGTGCGGCAGGGGAGGGGTGCGGCGGCTAGGGCAGGAGGGAGCTCCAGGGGTGCGGCAGCCCTCCCCCAGCCCCTCCTTATATAGGTGGCCAGGGGGCTGCGCCCCTTGCCCTCTTAGGGCCGGCGGCTGGGGAGGCTTGGCCCCCAAGCCAGCCCCCTAGGGTTTTGGCCGCCCCCCACTTGGGCCTTTTAGCCCGCATGGGCCCCTTTGGGGCACGTGGTGCGGCTGGCCCTTTAGGCCAGTCCACCACCCCTTTATCCCATGTGGGCCCCATACTCCTATGGGCCCCACTTCTAGACTCCTCTAGAACCTTCTAGAACATTCCGGTAATGTGTTTGGTAAAGGCAAGATTGCAATTATCAAAATCAATTTCATCATATTTAAATAAACTAGGAGGATCCTCTTTAGTGGTTTGGATAGTATAAACTTTAACAGTTTTCCTATTCATTTCAGTAATTCTAGCTTCTACAGCCTCTCTAGCCCACCTAGCTTTCAAGAGAGACATCATCCTTTCATTTTCATTAATTTGAAGAGAGATAGCATTTAAAGATTCAATATGTTTGTCTTGATTTTGAGTGGTTCTAATTTTCAAAATTTCAACATCATGAGCAAGAACGTCTACTTTAGAGACTAGACTATCCAGTTTTTCCAACTTCTCTTCAACAGTTTTGTTAAAAGATTTTTGTGAAGTGATAAATTCCTTTAAAACATTTTCAAGATCAGAGGACATATTCTTATTAGGATTATAAGAATTACCATAGGAATTACCATAAAAGTTGCCATTATTGGGAGGATAAGGCTTATAGTTGTTACTACCAAAATTATTTCGATAAGCATTATTGTTGAAGTTGTTTCTATTAAGAAAATTAACATCGACTTGATCCTTTTCTTGGGAAATTAATGAAGCAAGTGGAACATTATTGGGATCAATATTGGACTGATTGGTAGCAAGCATAGACATAATCATATCAACCTTATCACTCAAAGAGGAGATTTCCTCGACAGAATTTACCTTCTTACCACTTGGAGCTCATTCGTTGTGCCATTGTGAATAATTTGTCATCATCTCATCCAAGAGTTTAGTTGCGGCACCTAATGTTGTGGACATGAAGGTGCCTCCCGCGGTCCAGTCCAAAAGGTTCCTTGAAGAAAAATTCAAACCTGCATAAAAAGTTTGGATAACCATCCACATAGTTAATCCATGCGTGGGACAATTCTTAACCATAGATTTCATTCTTTCCCAAGCTTGAGCAACATGTTCATTATCAAATTGTCTAAAGTTCATAATGTTACTCCTTAGTTGTATGATTTTAGCAGGTGGATAATATTTTTCATTAAAAGCATCTTTGTATTTAATCCAAGAATCAATGCTATTTTTAGGCAAAGACAATAACCATTCTTTTGCTCTCCCTCTCAAAGAGAAAGGGAAAAGTTTCAGTTTTATGATGTCACTTTCTACCTCTTTATACTTTTCATATCACATAACTCAACAAAGTTATTTAAATGAGAGGGGGCATCATCAGTACTAGCACCAGAAAATTGCTCTCTCATAACAAGATTTAGCAAGGCAGGTTTAATTTCATAAGATTCCGCTTTAGTAGCGGGTGGAGCAATTGGAG
The DNA here is from genome assembly GCA_012064385.1 of Puccinellia tenuiflora. Classification (NCBI taxonomy): domain Eukaryota; kingdom Viridiplantae; phylum Streptophyta; class Magnoliopsida; order Poales; family Poaceae; genus Puccinellia; species Puccinellia tenuiflora. The sequence continues at coordinate 113,066 of QRDG01001366.1, forward strand.
AGCATATGAAATCATTGTAATTATTGCTAGTGAAGTCACACAACTTGGTGTTTTCAGTAGAAGACATAACGATAAGATAAAATAACAAGACAAGAATAAAGATTACACTAATTTTTTTGGGTTTTAAATTTTGAAACAGGAAAATAAGCTAAACGAGATATAAAGCAAGAAAGACAAAAACAAAGTAAAGAGATTGAGAGTATGAGACTCTCCGTGCTATAGCTCCAAAGTCCCCGGCAACGGCGCCAAAAAATAGTCTTGATGACCCACAAGTGTAGGGGATCGCAACAGTCTTTGTGGGTAGTTTGACCCTAATTTATTGATTCGACACAAGGGGAGCCAAAGAATATTTATAAGCCTTAGCAGTTGAGTTGTCAATTCAACCACACCTGAAAAGGATTTCTCTCGAAGCAATTCATCAGTACTAACAGTGAATTGATAGCAGCAGTAAAATAGTAACAGCGGTAATAAAATAAAGACAGCAATGATGACGGTAAAAGTAATGATTGTAAAAAGCGGGATTAAAACACCGTAGGCATAGGGACAGATAGACGGGCGTTGCTTGAATAAGATAGCTCATGAAATGAACATAACTAAGCATGAAGCAAATAAATATATAAATAGCATCCAAGTATCAAACAGTCCTAGGCATGTATTCCTACTTTAGCCTTACGTGCTTGCAATAAGAACTTCCACGACATCTTTTGTCCTGCCATTCGGTTTCAGCCGGGCCAATTAAGGAACAAATGGAAATTAAGGTGTTCCTTTTAATAGAACACCGGATCAAAGCATTAACACACAATGAATACATGTAACCCTTGAGTTGCCAATCATTCCCATCGATGTCTGTCACTCGGGTTCTCCGGTTCCGGTTGACAACAAGTGCATAAAACTGGTAGATAGGATCCAAACAACAATTATACTCATGCAAACATAAGTGTTCAGATCTGAAAACATGGCACCCGGGCCCAAAGTGACAAGCATTAAGCATAACTAGTTGCACAAACGATGAATAACACAAATAGAGGATACTAGGCATCGTGCCCTAACAATTTGGCATCGAATTACATGAGCAATCTTATTCAATCCCTTCCATCCCCTTGCCTACAGCAGGGAACTACTCACACATGGAGGGGGACGACATGGATGGTTGATGGAGAGGCGTTGGCGGTGATGATGGCGGCGATCTCCACTCCGGCAGGGTGCCGGAACAGCGATCCTGGACAACGAATTTAGGGTTCGTGATGGCGGCGGAGCTCCGTAAGGTTTCTGGAAAAAGTGTTTGGGGGCCGTCGTTTTTAGGTCATGAGAGAGCTTATAAGCGAAGGGGGGTCGAGAGACGAGGGCGGCCTCCTGCCGTGGCCTGGACCCCACCCGCGGGTGGGACCTGCCCCTGCTCCTGGGGTTCCCCCCCCTCGCGGTCCTCTGGCCCTGTGGCTCTTTTCCCACAAAAATACTTTTTATAATTTTTCTGGAATTTTCCGCGAACTTCTGAACCCTGCACAAAAGAAAGACACCAAATGCAATTCTGCTGAAAACTACGTCAGTTCGGGTTAGTTCCAACCAAATTCATTAATAATTAGAGGCAAAACAATAGCAAAGTGTTTGGAAAAGTAGATATGTTTGCGACGTATCAAGCTTATAAGTGAAGGGGGATCGCCAGAGGAGGTCCCAGGGGCAAGGGCGCCCCCTGCCGCGGCCTAGGGGCCACCCATGGGTGGGGCCCGCCCCTGCTCCTGGGGTGGCCCCTCTTCGGGGTCTTCCGCTTCCGAGGCTTATTCTTCTTCAAAATCCTTTTTATAATTTTTCTGAAATTTTCCGCGAACTTCTGAACCCTGCACAAAAGAAAGACACCAAATGCAATTCTGCTGAAAACAGCGTTAGTTCGGGTTAGTTCCAAACAAATTCATTAATAATCAGACGAAAAACAATAGAAAAGTGTTAGATACGTTTGCGACGTATCATAGCTTCACTAATTAATTATGGACAATTCCGCCACACCTTCCACCACTTTTCCACACTCATGGTTCTGTTACATTATGTCACTTTATGTTACCTTATTGCTGCAGCAACTAACATTTGCTTTCTTGTTCTTTGTTAGTTTCATTTTATTTCCTAGATAATGCAAACATTTAGTGCGCGTAGAGTTGTATCAGTGGTTGATAGAACTTGAGAGAATACTTATCCTACCTTTAGCTCCTCGTTGGGTTCGACACTCTTACTTATCGAAAGGCTACACGTGATCCCCTATACTTGTGGGTTATCAGACACCACCTCCTCATCTTCAACGGCTCGGGATCCAGTTCCACTGGGTGCCTCCACCGTGCCTTGGAAGATGGACGCTGTCGTCGAGATTCCAGAGAAGTAAATCTCCGCCTCCCCAGACATCGCCCTGTGATCTACAGAGAGGCGGGGAATGGAGCAAAGAAGGGAAAGACGAGAAGATGTGCCAAGGAGGCTGGGGGCTGGGGAAGCTTTTATAGGCCTCCCACTCCCCACCTACCCCTCGGCGATACGACTACTATGGTTATGGGAGCTCATTTTGCAAAAAACCGTAATCATTCACACCATTTCAACCCGAAGGCCAAGCTACTACAAGGAGGCAAGTTCTTCGTCATTTCAAGAGCTACAAAAGGACCTACTTTTTACAACAAAAGGTATGGTTCCTAGCGAACAAGGAGCACCGCCGCACAACGGAAGGCGCTACTTCCAGAAGTACGTCGACGAGGCCACCAAGAAGGAGGTCAAGGAGATCTTCGTGGCCACCGCCTCAAAGCTCCGCGCCCTCAGGAAGACGAGCTCTCCTTCACCTTGACGTTGGGCGAGTCTTCCTCATCCTCGTCAAAGCTGTGGCTGCAGCTGTTGCTGTCGCTCTCCACGCAGCACTCTACGTGCCCTCCGTCAGCGCGATAGATCTTCACGGAGAGCGTCATGTCTCCATCATACTCGAACGCCAAGTATTGCCCCCGGATCAGGCGGCGGGAGTGGGAGAACGACTTCCACCCCTGGCCCAGGAGCATGGAGTCATCGACAGTGTACTCCACTTCGGCCCAGGAGGGGCCATTGGAGCAGCCGTCCACCTGAAGTCAGAAGCCGGTGGGCCTATAGCTTTCTGAATCCATCGCCATCGGGAAGGAGTCCGGTAGGTGGAACCGGCCGCAAAGCCTGCAGTCAAGATCTACGATGAACTCGAACGACAGAAAGCCAGAATGGGTTATGCTCCAGGGAGGAGGGGAAGGAGATCCCCTAGCCCCACGACCACCGCGGCCACGCCTCGCTCGGACTCGAAGGGAGGCCCTCCCGCGGCTGCTGGTGGCGGCCTCCGCCACCACTGAGGAAGAGCGAGCATGCCCGGCTCCCCTCTTCGCCCTTGCCATTGATGCCGATGATAGGATGTGGAGCTGGGATGAAGAGAAAAGACAGATGAAGATGCGAGGAGCTCACCCCTGCTTTTATGGGGCTCGGCTGCACCCTCACCGGTTATCTCCCACTCTCCTCCATTACCGATAATCGAGGAGGCAGATGCAGTTATTTCCCCAAGCGGAATAACTTCAAGTCCCACCCTCTGACGGATGGGACGGATCAGTCAAGACAAGACGTCGGGGACCCACTTTGACTAACCTTTTTTTTCATGGCCCTGGCAGATGAAGAGCGTACCCGTCGGGACTATGCCCGGGGGCTGAAAGGGGATCGTATGAGCACCTAGAGGGCGGGTGAATAGGTGCTACCCAATTTTTAATTCTTTTTCAATTTAGGCTTGACACAAAAGATAAATTCTCTAGATATGCAACTACGGTGAATTTATCTATATGACAAGTACAAGAACAACTAAGCAAGAAGCACAATATAGGGAGATAAGGGAGGAATGAGATAACCGAAAGGGAAGCACGCGGAGACAAGGATGTATTCCCGAGTTCCTCCTTGTTAAGGGAGTACGTCTCGTTGGAGGGGTGTGAGTTCGCCACAAAGGCCTACTCAACGCCACGAAGGCCTCACCCTATTCTCTGATGAACTTTGCCACAAAAGCTTAGTTCACCTTCCACTATCGGAGCCCTTCGAGGCGGATTCCGGAGCCTTTACAACGGTCTTGGGGCACACACCCACAACTTAATTGGGGGCTCCCAAATCACAAATCTGTAGCAATTACAACAAGTGATAAGAACAACAATCTAGGTCAACACAAGGCTAACACTAGAAATGAGATCCTTCAAATGAATGAAGGGGAAATGAAAAACTGATCGGTGGAGTTGTAGATCAGGGCCTTCTCCTTCAATCCTCCAAGAATCAATGGATTTGGGTGGACGGATTGGGAGATCTTGCGAATTTGGGCTTTGAGCTTTGATGGCATTAATGGAGGAGATAGAGTGTGCAAAGCTAGCTCTCCAAAGATAGGTGAAAGGGTATTTAAACCCCTTCACAAAATCTGGCCGTTGGAGGTCTTGGCAGCCGCTCAAAACCCGCAGCACCGGAAGTACCGCCAGGAGGGCCGGTACTTCCGACCTGCCCTTCTTCCTTCAGTCAACGGATTTTTTCAGATGCGCTCCATCCCGCATGACCGGAAGTACCGCTGAGGCGGCCGGTACTTCCACTGTCACGGTAGTACCGGGGCTACTTCCGGTCCAACAACTCCGAGACATCCAGTACCTAAAAAAATAAGCGGAAGTTCCTCCGGAAATTTCCACCGGAAGTAGGCAACGGAAGTACCGCCAAGTTCGCCGGTACTTCCGGTGGACCGGTACTTCCGGTTCTACTTCTGGTCCAAATTTCGGGGGAACTCACGGTTCCAGTACCTGCAAAAATAAGCGGAAGTTCCTCCGGAAATTTCCACCGGAAGTAGGTAGCGGAAGTACCGCCAAGTTCACCGGTACTTCCGGTTCTACTTCCGGTCCAAATTTCGGGGGAACTCACGGTTCCAGTACCTGCAAAAATAAGCGGAAGAGGGACCGGAACTGGGCACCGGAAGTGCCCAGCGGTAGTACCGGTCCAGGGACCGGTACTTCCGGCCAGCAGTGTAAACTGGCATTTGGCTCAACTTTTCGCGACGATTCTTTTGGGGTTGGTTTCCTGCACATTTTAGACAAAGTTAGAGCACATGATTGTATTGTTGTCAACATCAAAACACATGGGGATAGTAAATGTTCTTTCAATCTCCCCCTTTTTGGTGTTGACGACAATACAACCAATAAGTAGTTTTGTTTCCAAAAGACAACCGAGCTCCCCCTAAGGGGCTCCCCCTATCTTTTGAAAACCAAGCATAATAACAAGATATATATAACAACGGCTAGCAATAGATATAACAAGATAGATAGCTAGCAAAGTAAAAAACGATGACAAGGAATTCCACAAAGTTTTACATGCTCACATCATGCATAGTCTTAAGAAAAGATAACGAAACCGGGACATGATAAAAGATCCAAATGAAGAAACAAGATAATCATGTCCCACCCATGCAAATCCCGATGGCTAAGAAAACTATGCCTATACTTCTCCCCCTTTGGCGTTAAGACACCAAAAAGGAAGGAGCGAAACTACACGCCCCAAGATGGATCACTCCTCATCCTCATCATCACCATCACCACCATCTTCAATGTCGGACCAAACAACACCACCATTGGAGAGCCACTCGTCCTTGGGGGTGATATCTTCCTCAGAGCCGTCAGACACTTCAATCTCTAACTTGCGCATGATCTGCTTCTGGCGGTAGCGGCTCTTCTTCTCTTGCACATGAGCATCATACATGTGGTTGCTTATCATGCAAAAAGAGTCACGGAGCCTTGTCTTCACCCTTTGGAACCAACCCGGTTCCGACACAGGAGCATTGTCCACTTTCTTTCCCTTTCCAACGGTCCGGTCCTTGGGAAGCACATGGTTCTTCTTGCGTAGCTTTTTCTCAAGATAAGGCACCAAAGGAATACCGGACTAGTCAATCCTCTCACGGTGAAGGAGAGCCCACTTACCACAAATGAGCTTCATGATGTAAGGGGCATAGATGGGCACCCTCTTGTCAGCAATAGCACTCCAAAGCTCCTCAAACATCACATCCATGACATCCAGCTTCTCACCCGAACCTCTCCTCAAATAACACTGAAGCAGCAAATCGATGAGGTAGCTGTGCACTTGATCCCAATTGCCTACCCGAGGAGTAAGAGTCTCCCTGAAGATGCGAAACATGATCTCATAAGTGGGTATGAGATCCTCGGACTGACCAGGAGTACCACCAGGCATAGTACTGGGCTCAAGCACCTCCTTGGCACTCGGGCGGGGCAAGTGGTGCACCGTCCAACCATTGTTGTCTTGAGTACGCGGGTATCCCAGCAGTTGACAGAACTCAGACCACTTACAGTCCACATGCTCATCCCTGATCATCCAATGCAGTCGAGGATTGGCCTCAGTGCCCACGAAAATAGTGGCATAGAACTGGGCCACAAGCTCTTCATTGTAGTCTTGATGAACCTCCATAATCTTCAACAGTCCAAACTCCTCACACATGCTAAAGGCCTCGGCAAAGTACTGAGCATACTTGGGAGAAGTCATGTGAGCAATGTTGAGGCGGTGTTGGAGGACCACGGCATTCCTTTGCCCTGAGTAAATCTGATTATAGACATGCTCTTGATCATTGGTGTAGAAACGAGAATCCGTGACATTATCTTGGCGAGGAATGAGATATGGGTTCGTCTTCCGGTAGTCACGGTAGTCCCGGTCAGGTATTTTGGCAAAAGACACATTCTTGGGCTTCTTCACAATAGTCTTCTTACTAGAACCACCTGCAGATCCAGCAGCCTTCTTCTTCTCAAGGTTGATTTGCCGGGCAGACTTGGTTTGCGGCAAAATTTCAGCTTCTTCTTCAAACTCATCTTCAATGGTGCGCTGCTTCTTGCGAGAGGCTAAGGAGATGAACCCTAAGAAGTGAGCACAAAGAAGGGAGGGAAACAAGAAAAGACAATAAATTCAAACAAAAACAACATAGTTATCAAGAGTGGTATAGCCTTGTGAATCTAGGGATATACAATAGCACCGAGGGAAACCCCGGGGACACCCCACGGCACATCCAAGCAATGAGCCTAAGTGTGATGGGGAACTAGGGTTGCACTAGGTACTAGGGATTTCTCCAAGATCTACAAGAGCAAACCACTCTTGATAACTAATTACATCTAGCAAAGGTCCTAGACATGCTCCAAACGAGATTGACCAAAAGCAATCATGCATCTACTACTTGTCCAACATCACATCTAGATTCAATTTTTCGAACCTAGAAAAAGCGTGGGGGAGGACAAATACCGGATGCCATGGAGGAGGATGTCGAGGGGATCGATTCCCTTGGACCAGATCTGGCGGGGGAGCACCGGAGGAGCAGCAATGGGCTCCCAAGGTGGCCGGTGGCTAGGGTTGGAGAGAGAAAAGAGATGGGGCGCGTGGGGAAGAAGAAGAAGTTATGTTCCTTCTTCCCCCCGGCCCTGTAACTTGTCCCGCACCAGCCCGAGCCACTGGAAGTACCGGTCAAAAGGCCGGTACTTCCGCCCGCGCGGAAATTTTCAGCCAGGAAAATTTCCGCCGGGCCGGAAGTACCGCTGCCTTGGCCGGTACTTCCGCCCGCTCGGGATTTTCAGCCTGGTGATAAAACCGCTGAAAATTCTGAGAGGCCGGAAGTACCGGTCAAGACACCGGTAGTTCCGCTCCAGTCAGAAAAACTAGATGCATGTTTTTAGAGAGAATTTAGAGTTTAGATACGGAAAGGTTTTTAGGGAAGAGTTTGGGCTTGGGATGAGATAGCACACTGTCATAAAATGGTACCTCACTCATGATTGCAAGATGCAATGTGTAACGGCCAACTATGAGTGGTTTCCCATTGCACACACATAGTGACACATATAGGTCTAGAAACTCCAAATGAACACCAAATAAGATCCAACTTCTCACATGAGGAGGTCGGTGGCCGAAGCCACCATATATGAGTATGGAGGAGTGAGACACCGCGAAGATGTATCTTGGGTTCTCACTCACAACTCATCATTTAAGCTCATAATTCATGAATTGAATATAGAGTAGAACAATGAATGCATTAATCTAGGCATAATGGGGGGTGGAAGAGCCCAATAGTAAGGACAACACTCCCCCTATGTCCATGCCTACACCTAAACCCAAATAGAGAATTGACCTATAGGTGTGTATGCAAGATGGTCAAGTCAAGCTCCTCGAATCCACGATATTTAGTTCATTCCTCAAATAAGTGAATCTTGCTTCATCAAGTGGCTTCGTGAATATATCGGCAAGTTGGTCATTGGTTGGCACATAAGCAAGCTCAATGTCTCCACGGGCAACATGATCTCGAATGAAATGATGACGAATCTCAATGTGCTTGGTTCTTGAATGTTGCACCGAGTTGTAGGCGATCTTGATAGCACTCTCATTGTCACACAAAAGAGGCACTTTGTCACAATTGACACCGTATTCCTTTAAAGTTTGCCTCATCCATAACAATTGAGTGCATGCACTAGCGGCGGCCACATACTCGGCTTCGGCGGTGGAGAGAGAAATACAATTTTGCTTCTTAGAGGACCAACTCACTAAGGACCTACCAATGAATTGGCATGCCCCGGAAGTTGATTTCCTATCATCTTGATCACCGGCCCAATCCGAATCCGTGAAACCCCGAAGAGTGAAAGATGAATCCCTTGGATACCACAAACCAAACCTTGGGGTATGAATTAAATATCGTAGGATTCTTTTGACTGCCAACATATGGCTTTCTTTAGGAGCCGCTTGATACCTTGCACATACACCTACACTCAACACAATATCGGGTCTAGATGCACAAAGGTAAAGCAACGAACCTATCATGGAGCGGTAGAGCTTTTGATCCACATCTATACCCTTTGGGTTAAGTTGTAGATGGCACTTGGTATCCATAGGAGTCTTATTCTCCTTAGCATCTACCATATTGAACCTCTTGAGCATGTCTTGGATATACTTCGCTTGGCTAATAAAAGTCACTCCTCTCAATTGCTTGATCTCAAATCCAAGGAAGAACTTCAACTCGCCCATCATAGACATCTCAAACCTATCGGTCATAAGCTTTGCAAATTCATCATTAAAAGCTTTGTTAGATGAGCCAAAGATAATATCATCAACATATAGTTGGCATACGAAAAGCTCCCCTTTAACCCTCTTAGTAAAAAGAGTGGGATCGATTTGCCCAACTTCAAACCCACGGTCTAACAATAACTCTCTAAGGTGCTCATACCACGCACGTGGTGCTTGCTTAAGTCCATAGAGCGCCTTATCAAGCTTGTAGACATGGTTAGGGAAGTTGGGATCCTCGAATCCCGGGGGTTGCTTAACGAATACCAACTCCTTTAAAGGACCATTAAGAAAAGCACTTTTAACATCCATTTGTTGCAATTTGAAGTTATAGCGAGATGCATAAGCAAGGAGGATACGGATGGACTCAAGACGAGCCACGAGAGCATAAGTCTCTCCAAAATCAATGCCTTCAACTTGAGAGTACCCTTGAGCCACAAATCGAGCCTTGTTCCTCACCACCATGCCATGCTCATCTTGCTTGTTCTTGAAAATCCACTTTGTGCCAATAACATTGCGGCACTCCTTTGGCTTCTCAACTAGCTTCCAAACTTTGTTGCGCTCGAAATTTTTGAGCTCTTCATGCATTGCTAGCAACCAATCCGGATCTTCAAGAGCTTCGGCAACCTTCTTTGGCTCAAACATAGCAATGTGAGCTTGATGATCACTAAAATTTGCCAATTGCCTCCGGGTGGACACCCTGCTTCTCACATCACCAATCACCTTGTCAAGGAAATGTTCACAACGTTCCATGGTTCTTGCAACTCGAGCTTGACGACGGGCTTCGATATCCTCATTGCATCTTGGAGGTATCACTTGATCTTCTTGATCATTTGAGTCCCCGTCTTGACCGGTAGGTTGACCTTGATCATCAATGGGCTCGGCTTCAACATTTGAAGAAGATGGTTGAGCAAGGTCTTGATCTTGGCTAGCGTCAGGAGATGGAGAGTTTGAATCTTGCATAGCAACTTGATCAACGGGTTGAGGGTCTTCAACTTGTTCTTGGGTTGGTGCAACATGCTCTTCTTGGGCAACGGTTTCTTGTGTAGATGAAGGCTCCACATGAGTAGAGCATTGTCCTTCTCGATCCACCACAAGGGGTTCCTCAATGGGGCGGAAGAATCCCACACCCATTCTTCTTATGGCTTCTTGAGGTATTACATCATCTACATCGGAAACATGAAATTGCGCCACTTGGGAGCCGTCATTCTCTTCGAACACCACACTACAAGATTCTATGATGCGCCGTGAAGCTTTATCATAGATTCTATAAGTGTGGGATTCGTCACCGTAACCAACAAAAATACCCTCTAGTGATTTAGATGCAAATTTAGTGAGGCGACAACCTTTGATCAAATAGAAACACTTACAACCGAAGACACGGAAGTAGGAGATGTTAGGCTTGTTGCCGGTGAGGATTTCATAAGGAGTCTTGTTCAATCCTTTGCGGAAGTAGAGCCGGTTGGATGAGTGACATGCCGTGGATATAGCCTCCACCCAAAAACTTAACGGAGTCTTAAACTCCGCAAGCATGGACTTTGCCATATCCATAAGAGTCCGGTTCTTCCTCTCGGCTACACCATTTTGTTGAGGGGTATATGCGGTGGAATATTGATGACGAATACCCTCTTCACTAAGAAACTCATTGAGGGTGTAGTTCTTGAACTCGGAGCCATTATCACTTCTAATAGCCAATATGGGGACATTGTGTTGACGTTGCATTTCAATGGAGAAGTCGATGAAGGTTTGTTGGGTCTCACTCTTCAACTTGAAGAAATAAACCCAAGTGAATCTTGAATAATCATCGACAATCACCAAGCAATACTTCTTCCCACCAAGACTTGCTTCGGGAACGGCACCAAAAAGATCAACATGGAGAAGCTCCAAGATCCTCTTGGATGAAATGATTGTCTTGCTAGGGTGAGGAGAATCATGCATCTTGCCTTCAACACATGCCCTACAAACACGATCCTTGGCAAAAGAGACATCTTCTTTTAGTCCGAGTATGTGGCCACCCTTGTGGAGACTTTGCAAAGTTCTCATGTTGACATGGGCTAGGCGGCGATGCCACAACCAACCCTTGTCGGCCTTTCCGAAGAGGCACATCGAATTTGTAGTGGTTTTCCCCGAAAAGTCAACCACAAACAAATCATCCTCGACGTACCCAACGAAAGCGACCTTTAGAGTCTTGCTCCACAAGATGACCACAACATCAACATCAGTAAAGACGGCAAAACCCATCTTATTAAGAGCACGGACGGAAAGTAAATTGTAACCAAGGTTTTCGACAAGCATGACATTTACTAAGGTGACATCCTTAGCAACTACCACCTTGCCTAAACCCGTTACCTTAGATTTTGATCGGTCTCCAAATTTGACGGTTGCTTCATTTATACTTGTTCTCAACTCCGTCATGATCTCTTTGCTTCCGGTCATGTGTTTTGTGCATCCACTATCAAGCACCCATTTTGACCCGCCGGAAGCATAGTCCTACAAGGAATCATTGCTTTGATTTAGGTCCCCATTTTTCAATGGGTCCTCTTTTGTTAGCAACAAGGGTCTTAGGAACCCAAATAGAGCGGTAAATAGGCACATTTCTAGGACCAACAAATTTAGCATAGACATCCCCATAATAATCAACATATAAGATAGAGAAGGGGTTAGTCCTTCCCGCAAAGTTTCATGAAGGTCTTCTTTTCTTAGCAACAAGGTTTGCCCCTAGTGGCATCACCACTAGCAATGTTGGTCTTCTTAACTTCGGGGGTCTTCTTTGCTTGGGGAGCCTTCTTTGTTTGAGGGGCCCTAGCATCTTTCATGAAGGACTCCTTCTTCTCCTCCTCAACGAAACCAACACCACCTCTCCCCTCTTTGGAAGGGACAAACGACCTCTTACCACGGGAGATGGCATTAGCAAGATTAACTTTCAACCTAGCATTTTCCTCAATAATATTCGCATGATCACAAGTAATAGGAGTAGAGGAGCTAGGCACATCAATTTTAGATGGTTGAGCTTGAAGTTGTTCATATGACTTTTTGAGGGTGGAGAGCTCACTCTCCAAAGCCTTGTGATCATTAGAGAGCTTCTCTAACTCCTCGGTTAGTCTAGAATGACCAACACCAAGCTCAACCTTTTCTTTCTTACAAATTTTATGTTTTGCTCTAGCATGATCACGTTCCTTAATGAGCTTAGCAACAATTGCATTATTAGTTTCTTCTATGGATTCTAGTTGTTCTTGAATAGAAACTCTAAGCTCATGTTCTTCTTCAAGATTATCTTTTAGAGAAGCAATTTCCATGGCATCATCTCTTTCTATTTTACCTTTTACCTCTAGCATCTCAAGAGCATCATCATATTGACTCATAAGATTCTCAACATGCTTCTTGGTTTCACCTTGCATGTTAGATATAAAATGATCCAAGGCAACAAGTTCCTCCTTAACTTCAAGGCTAGTAGGATCATCTACATTACTCATGGCTTTGGGAGTTGAAGAAGATGATACCTCATTGGCCTTGGCCATAAGACATCTTGCGGAAGAGGTTGAGACATTTTCATTGGGGGATTCAAAGAGTGAAGGGGTTGATGAATATGCAATGGCGATCCCGGCCACTTCACTCTTGGTTTCTTCTTCTTCTTCCCCGGATGAGTATTCCTCTTGAGCAATCAACACCATTCGTTGAGGTTTATTGTTGGTGGCATTCTTCTTGAAGAATGGCTTCTTGTTGGGGATCTTGGGCTTAACCTTACGGACAAGTTTGCCTCCATGGTGTTCACGGTTTTCAAAGGGACATTCGGCAACGAAGTGATAGTGATCTTGGCAATTGTAGCACGAACGCACCCTTTGGCCACCCTCCTTCTTTCCACTTGACTTGTTCACAAACTCTCTGGCCTTGGATGGACTCTTCCAAAAATCCTTGTGCGAGTGAGACAAAGTGAGAGCCGAGTAGTCCTTGAGGGTGTCCTCAAGCTCCTTGGGATGCCAATTAGACACATCTTCTTGTTCTTCATCATCATCGTCTTGTGTAATCATCTTGGCCTTCAAAGCTAGGGGAGAACTCTTGTGCATTCCAATGGCTCTAGCACGAGCATCTTCGGCGTTCTTGGCGGCCACCTTGAATGCGGACATCTCTTGCATGACTTCCATTGATGACATAAGGTGATAGTTGTGCCTTCCTTGGAGACTCTTCAAGTCGGTTGACTCAAAGGGCCATAGAGCACTCACATACTTCCTCTTGATCCTTGCATCATCCACATGAGTTGCCCCAAGTGACCGAAATTGAGTGGCAAGGGTCTTGAGTCTTCGATACATGTCTTCATGCTCTTCACCTTCTAACATGAAAAAGACCTCGGCTTGGTTGCTCAAGGACTCAAACCTATTCCTCTTCATGCTCTCATTGCCGATGAACTCATTGGTGAGAGTATCCCAAGCTTCTTTGGCGGTGGTGGCAAGCTCGATGTGGGACATGTGCTTCTCCCCCACGGCGGTTTGGATCATGTTGAGAGCCAAGTCATTGAGTTGACAATCAACAACCTCTCTTCTTGTCATGTTGTTGGGGTCGTGGGCCTTGAAGCCAACCTCGATGATCCTCCAAAGCTCGATTGAAGCACTCTTCATATAAGATCTCATAAGAAATTGCCAATTAGAAAAACAAGATGGATTAAACTTGGGTGGGTCACCCCTATTGTTTATATGAGGATGAGGGATAGGTGGGTCGGGGGAGTATATGTGAGGAACCTCACTATACTCCTTCCCACTAGCAGTTTTAGATGGGGATTCTTTAGTTCCATCACTACCCTCAACCTCCGTTGCTTGCGCGGCGGAAGAATTAACATCTAGCGGTGGTGGTGTGGGTCCTACTCCCTTAGGAAGGAGTTGCGCGATCATCTCACGCAATTCCTTCATTTGAGTGTCCATGGAGGATCTAATACGTGTTTCCAAGCTATCAAGATCCTCCATGGTCACCCCGGGTTTAGGATCCGAACCATCACCAGTGACACTCATACTCTCTTAGGCGGTGAAGCCTAGATATAGATACAAGGCTCTGATACCAATTGAAAGGGGATCGTATGAGCACCTAGAGGGGGGGTGAATAGGTGCTACCCAATTTTTAATTCTTTTTCAATTTAGGCTTGACACAAAAGATAAATTCTCTAGATATGCAACTACGGTGAATTTATCTATATGACAAGTACAAGAACAACTAAGCAAGAAGCACAATATAGGGAGATAAGGGAGGAATGAGATAACCGAAAGGGAAGCACGCGGAGACAAGGATGTATTCCCGAGTTACTCCTTGTTAAGGGAGTACGTCTCATTGGAGGGGTGTGAGTTCGCCACAAAGGCCTACTCAACGCCACGAAGGCCTCACCCTATTCTCCGATGAACTTCGCCACAAAAGCTTAGTTCACCTTCCACTATCGGAGCCCTTCGAGGCGGATTCCGGAGCCTTTACAACGGTCTTGGGGCACACACCCACAACTTAATTGGGGGCTCCCAAATCACAAATCTGTAGCAATTACAACAAGTGATAAGAACAACAAGCTAGGTCAACACAAGGCTAACACTAGAAATGAGATCCTTCAAATGAATGAAGGGGAAATGAAAAACTGCTCGGTGGAGTTGTAGATCAGGGCCTTCTCCTTCAATCCTCCAAGAATCAATGGATTTGGGTGGAGGGATTGGGAGATCTTGCGAATTTGGGCTTTGAGCTTTGATGGCATTAATGGAGGAGAGAGAGTGTGCAAAGCTAGCTCTCCAAAGATAGGTGAAAGGGTATTTAAACCCCTTCACAAAATCTGGCCGTTGGAGGTCTTGGCAGCCGCTCAAAACCCGCAGCACCGGAAGTACCGCCAGGAGGGCCGGTACTTCCGACCTGCCCTTCTTCCTTCAGTCAACGGATTTTTTCAGATGCGCTCCATCCCGCATGACCGGAAGTACCGCTGAGGCGGCCGGTACTTCCGGTGTCACGGTAGTACCGGGGCTACTTCCGGTCCAACAACTCCGAGACATCCAGTACCTGAAAAAATAAGCGGAAGTTCCTCCGGAAATTTCCACCGGAAGTAGGCAACGGAAGTACCGCCAAGTTCACCGGTACTTCCGGTGGACCGGTACTTCCGGTTCTACTTCTGGTCCAAATTTCGGGGGAACTCACGGTTCCAGTACCTGCAAAAATAAGCGGAAGTTCCTCCGGAAATTTCCACCGGAAGTAGGTAGCGGAAGTACCGCCAAGTTCACCGGTACTTCCGGTGGACCGGTACTTCCGGTCCAAATTTCGGGGGAACTCACGGTTCCAGTACCTGCAAAAATAAGCGGAAGAGGGACCGGAACTGGGCACCGGAAGTGCCCAGCGGTAGTACCGGTCCAGGGACCAGTACTTCCGGCCAGCAGTGTAAACTGGCATTTGGCTCAACTTTTCGCGACGATTCTTTTGGGGTTGGTTTCCTACACATTTTAGACAAAGTTAGAGCACATGATTGTATTGTTGTCAACATCAAAACACATGGGGATAGTAAATGTTCTTTCAGGGGCTACTGTCGCAACAGTGGAACATGAGTGCGGCCAAAGTGGGCCCACCACCTTTGGGCCCACCAAGAAGATGGACAAGGCAAGGAGTCAAGACCGGCAGGTGACCGGATCTCGTGCTGCCGCCACCTATCTCTCCTCCCCTTTTCTTTCTTCCCCCAAATCACCTCCATGGCCGGAGCATGCTCTCATGCTCGCCACCAATCCTGACCACCCCCTTCCTTGCCTCCATGTCTGGGAGGTAGCACCAGACGTTCTCCTCCGATTCATCACCTTGGAGCCACCGGCTTCCTCCTCTGCTGCTCGCGAACGAGCCCGCCCCAGTCGTGCTCTGGAGCGTCATGGACGGCCGCCGTCGACGTCCCCGCCGGTACATGCTGCCCCGAGCCTCCAAGCCATGTCGAGGAGCTGTGCCGCCGTCGTCTTGCTCGACTACTAGGAAGGAAAGGAGCCGGAGCTGCCTGGAAGGACGCCAAGGACGCCGTCCCCGTCGTCGTCTATGTCCATCCGTGAGGAGCATGGCGCACGTCCCTTCCCGCCGCCGTGGTCGACCTCGTGCTTGAACGCCTACACCAGCACCCTCACCATGAGCTCCTGCTCCTAATAGCCATCCTTTCCCCTTCGATCTGTCCCCGTAGCCTCTTTTCCGCTCGTCCCCGAGCTCCTGTCACCCATGGCTGAACCAGCTCGTTCATATCCTGTTGCTTCCGTACTCTGCATACACGCTGCCCACTCTCCTCGCACACACTAGCACCACACCCACCTGCAGCTGGTCACCAGCATGTCGCACCCAGCTGCACCATCGGCCTCCAGATCGAGCGGAGGAACCGGCCTCACCATCGCTGGATCCGTCCGTCCCCGTCCGCTTCTCTCCTGAGAACATGAAGTGTGAACCTTTGCCTCTTAGGTTCTAACACCTCGCCCTTTGTTCCCGATCCGAACACAAACAGCACCGTAGCCCAGTGGCTTGCTCTCTTCTCCTCTGTACAGATCGGCCCAATTTCAAATCCACGAGGCTGCAATGACCCCCTCCTTTTCTGTTTTATTTTTATTTTTCAAATTATGTTTTAAATCATATCTTCTAATCTATAAGTCCAAATTAAAAATAATATATATTAAATTTTATCAGAAAATTGTGTAGAATTTGAATATGCCATCTATGCTCATGTTTGCATCATGTAGGTTGCACTTTAGTTGTATTTTTGTATAACACGTAAATAATTAAATATGGAATGTGAGGGGAATAATTTAAATAATGTCCCCGTCCCATTTAATTTTGTGTAGCTCACCCAAACCTGGCCACCGGGCCGGGCTTTTTGCGGCCTAGCACGTGGCACGTGAAAAAAGCCCGGCACCAGCCCGGCCCGTGGCGTGCCGTGCCCGTGCCGGCCCGCGATAGCCCGGTGTCGTGCCTGGGCCAGGGAATGAGGCCCGCGTGCCAGACCGGCATGGCACGCCAGGCCGCGCGGCACGCCAGGCACGCATGCTGGCCCGCTTGCACGCCGGGGCCCGTTAGTGGGGAGCAGGCCGGACGACCGTTGGCGGGAGCGGGGAGCGGGAGCGGGGCCGGGGAGCGGGTCCAGCAGGAGCGGGGAGCAGGCCGGAGTGCCGGACGAACGAGTCGACCGTTGGGGACTAGGGGTGCTCCCCTGATTCCTTTTTTTTGAATTTCAGCAAAATTTTACTATAAAAAGGGCATCACACCCCTCTCATTCTTCACACCATCCAATCCAACAACTCTCTCATTTCATACACCAACACATGGGTGATCCCAACCAATATCTCTTCCGTGCTGATGAGTTGGGGGTCGAAACTCCTCCCGACTTCAATCTTCATTCTCCCTATCTCGACAATGACAACTTCCATCATTCCCAATCTGAATATCCAACACCAGAAACCACAGATTCTCCCAGTAGTTCCACTTCTTTTAGCCAAACTTCCACCAAGCAGCGGAAAAAAACCTCGAAAGTTTGGCAGAACTTTGAGGAAGTAGAAACTGTTGACGCCCATGGTGTCACGAAGATCAGAGCTCGATGCTTGCATCCGAATTGCAGTAGCACATTTGCTCTGCAGAAGGGAGGAGGGAACGGCGACCTGAAGAGACACGTAGACGGCCACACGAAGCATGATGGAGCTGCTGCGGCGATCCAGAGCAGGATCAACTTCAACCCCGACGGCATGCCCCGAGGTATCTTTGTCTATGATGCATCTCGTCAAAGAGATGCTCTTGCAAAATTAATTGCTGTGAATGATTTACCATTAGGATTTGGCGAATCTCCTGGTTTTGTCGAATATATTGGAACATCTCACACTCCTTCTTTTACACCGGTCTCTAGACAAACTACAACTAGGGACATGAAAAAAATAGCCAAAGAAGGTCGTGCCGCCGTAAAGGAACAATTAGCATTGTCAACTTTTTCAGTCGCCATAACATCTGATATTTGGAGTGGTCGTGCACATCAAGATTATATTACTGTTGTTGCTCATTATGTTAGCTCTAACTGGGAACTAAATAAAAGAATAATAGGATTTGAGTTAATTGATGTATCACATAATGGTGTGAACATTTCTAATGCTGTACTTAAAGTTGTTACTGAGTTTGGTCTTACCGACAAGATATTTGCAGTAACTTTGGATAATGCTTCTGCAAATGCTAGTGCAATGAATAACCTCATTCCTATATTCGAAGTATATGCATCAAAGTTTCTACTCCATCAACATTGCGCTTGTCATATAATTAATCTTATTGCTAAAAGTGCTATAGACGATCTGTTTCCACACATTGAGCGACTGCGTATGGCAATTTCATGGTTAAATGCTTTTAATTCTAGACTTGCAAGTTATAGAAACTATTGCATCCTTATTAATGTACCATGCCATGGTTATCATCTAGACATGCCTGTTAGATGGACCTCTACATACCTTATGATTCAGTTAGTTCTACATGACAAGATTCAATTTTCCGCATATGTTAATCAACATTTTCCGCAAGAGGACGGGTATGTTCTACTTGGTGACGATACTTGGCACGTTGCTGAATCGATCATTCAGTTTCTAGCAACATTTTATGATTCAACCGTTAGTTTATCTGGGGTTTATTATCCCACATCTCATATGATTGTGCATCAAATCTTAGAAATTGCCCAACACCTGAAAGAGTATGAAAATGATCCCACTTTACTAGTAGTTGTCCACCACATGAAAAAGAAATATGTCAAATATTGGAAAGATATACCTTTGCTCTATTGTATCGCATTTATTTTGGATCCTAGGGCTAAAATGGAAGGGTTTAGTGGTGTTCTTTCGCTCTTAAGTCTTACCGTAAATGTTAGCTATGCTCAATTTTCACTTGAGGTAAAGGATAAGCTACAGGAAATTTACAGTAAATATGAGATTAAATATGGTGCAACTTTGGTGTAGAGACCTCCGGTAGTGCCGCCAGGCGGTAAGGGTAAGGGTAAGAAATTGTGGGGTAAGATATTTGGTACTTCCTCCACGTCGGCCCTCTACCACACAAACAACCATGCTTCAAGGTGGCGGGGAGCTAGCAAAATATCTAAATAGTGCAGTTGTCGCTACTAATGATGATGATGAAGATGAAGAGGAGCCGTTCGACATACTGCAGTGGTGGCATGATAAAAGGACAACATATCCGGTGCTTTCCATATTAGCATGGGATGTGCTGTCGGTACCCATCTCAATGGTCTCATCTGAGTCTGCTTTTAGTCTAGCTGGAAGAATCATTGATGATAGAAGAACTAGTCTCACCCCAGATATGGTGAAAACACTAATGTCCGTAAAAGATGGAGAACTAGCCAGACGAAGATCCCAACACACCGCCGAGGACTCAGAACTAGTAGCCTCGTTCGAAGCTTTGCGATGGACCGAGGACCAAGAAATTTAGTTGTACACTTTGTCATTTTTTCTTTTCTTTTTTGTAATTTTTTATCCTTCTGTAATTTTATTTTCTTTTTGAAGCAGCTGTACTCTTTTTCCTTCCCAGGGATGGAAGGTTTTAATGAGACAGCAAATAATAAAGCTCAATTTTATCCCATATACCATTTTACGTTTTTCCCTACTTCTAATTTCTGAAAAATTACGGCGGCACGGGCGCAATAATAAAGCAAATAATAAAGCACGGCGGCACGGGCGCACGGCCGCACGCCGCATCGAGCCAGCTTTGGCCTTGGCCAGCAGGCCAGCAGGCAGCAGTGAGCCAGCGAGCGAGGCCAGGGCCAGGCCAGCACGCAGCTTTGGCCACAGGCATGCATTGCATCGCATTATCGCATGCTGCATGCATGCATGCACCGGCCAACGAGCTAGCAATGGGAGCCAGCTTTGGCCTTTGGCCAGCACGCAGCCAGCAGCAATGCAACGTCTATTTTTTTCAAAATTTAAATTCTGCTGCTGAGTCAATTTTGCCTATAAAATGGGTTGTCCAATTGTCATACACAACCACAACCACAACCATGGCTGAACCACCAAACCACCAAGTTCCTGCAAGAGTTAGACCTCCACGGCGTTCCCGGGTGTGGCAATATTTTGATCAAGAACTTGTTCATCAGGCTGGCGAGGAGGTCATCAAAACCAGATGCAAATGGCCTGGATGCACGCTCCATCTTTTTGTCGGAAGAGGAGGAGGACCAATCGGCCATTTGCAGAGGCACCGCGATGCTCACATCAGGAGATCACAAGTCCAAGATGGTGAAGGAAGTGGTGTTGATGAATCCTAATTTAGTCGTTTAGAATAAAGTTCTACTCTTTTTCCTTCCTAGAGATAGAAGGTTTTTTAATGAGACAACTATCAATAAAGCTATTTTATTATAATTTTTGCAGACTTTGTATTTTTTTACAATTGTTTACATTTTTTTTGGACTGAAATAAAAAAACCGGAAAACAGAAAAAACAGGCACGCGGGCCAATTTTCCAGCCCCGCGGGCTGACGTGCCGCGGGCCGGCCCGTTTAAGGCCTGTGTCGGGCCCGTGCCTCACTTCCAGGCACATGGGCCAGCCCGGCAAGGCACGCGTGCTTCGCGGGCCAGGCACGCCAAGACCATGTCGGGCCTGTGCCGGGCCAGGCCGGCCTGTTGGCCAGGTTTGAGCTCACCAACGCATTATTAGACCTGTTAATGAACATTTAATTTGGACGGTTAGAAAAATAATTTGAATCATGTAATTATTTGTCGGAATCCGGTTCCGTTTAATTTGGTTTAAATGCATCTTCTCATATCTTGCCATGTCATGCATACATGTCATCTACATGCCGGTTCTTTTGTCATAGTGGTAAAATGCATCTTCTGCGCTTCTAGTGTTCCTTGCTTCTTCGGGAATAGGACGATGAGTTTATGTGAGTAACGACAGGTTCTGCTACCTCTACCGGATTGCAGGCAAGTGATACTCCCTTGCTATCTTTGCTTGTTTTCTGTCTCTTACTCTTCCTATCTTTTGTTCCTTGATAGCCTTATGTTACAATGCTTGTGTCTCGATCCTATTTACATGTTTACCTTGCAGCCATGATAAGCCACCCCCCCACATCCTATTACCATGTTGCTTGTTTACCTTGTTAGCCTTGCGAGTCCTAGTGCATGCTTAGGTGCTTTGCTTGAGTCCTGTTATCTCGTTATCTAGTCTTGTTGGTAATATGATAGCTAGGCTCAACTAAAATGGTAATCTTTAATTTCTGTTGCGATGGGAATAATATAATAAAGATAAGGCACCGGCGGAAGGCCAATCATGGTGTTTTGTTCTGCTAGTGTCGCCTAGGACCCGAGTTCTTTTCCGACGATCCAAGACTGAGCGAACTAACCACATGTGGGAGTTTTATGGGCCTACCCGCAATCTATTACTGGATCTTCAAACCGGTCCAGGAGCCACAACTTAGTTCGGGTGTTTCCTTTTGCGCGCGTATTACGATGCTGATGTGAAGTTAAGAAGATGATGGATATGTGGTTACTTTACGGTAGGGTTTGCGGCATGGGCGTTTACCGCATGTGGAAGGAGGGCAATCGTATGAGTGTTCCTCCCGAAGCCGTGCCCGCAATGGTTAGGCCCACCTCGAAGCTTCGGTCGGACTCTCAAGGTGGATCAGACCTAGCTAGGTGGCTCCCTGGACTTGTTTGTAGAGAAGGGAAGTATTGTGTCGAATGCTCCGCCAGTACACCTATAAGCGAGTGTTTCGATGCATGTGGGTTCATTGGTGCATCCCTGCAGGGTTAAATCTTTTCGAAAAGCCGTGTCCGCGGTTATGGACGACTTGGTGAAATGCGCTGGCTAAAAAGATCATAGACAACTTGCACCTTATGATGATTATAACTTGACTAGTAAGATAGATTACATGAATAATAACCCATAAAACTGTCAACTGTGTGAGTGCCTTTGGGCTTGGTGCTCGTGGTTTTAAACGGGCTGGTAAGGAATTGGCTGGGTTATGTTTGGTGATAAAATAGTTGGTTCCTTATACGCTCTCTTACCTTGTCTCTTTTAGACGAAAGTGGTAGTGCGTCTCTATAAGTTGTTAGTGCTGCTTGCCGCCGCTTCAATCGCTAACCCTCTTCCCCCGGATTTCCAGCTTTGATATCTTGTGAGTATTACTTGCCAGTACTGTTTATAGTACTGACCCCTTCGGGGCTGTTATTCCAATGCAGCTGGCAGGTTTGAAGTTTGACAACGTTAGCGTGGGAATCCCTTCGGCTTGGCCTGGGCAGGGATATGGTGCCTTCATTTATCTTTAGGACTCTTAGTCCACATTTGTATTCTTATCCGTAGCCGGACAGTATTTTGCTTCCGCTGTTCCTTGGTTCTCTATATTGTATCTTTTGTATTCTTGACTCGGTGAGTCGTTGTTGTATATATATTCTTTTGTGGGTTCCATCGAGAACTATTGTAATGATCATCACAATTCCACCCGCATAACGTGTGTGTTGCGACGTGCACGTTACGCCTGGTGGGCGTCCTAGGATCGTTATTATGCGTATTTGGCGGTAGCGCTCAAATCTACATAGTACCGATCCGGGGGGCGTTACAAAGTGGTATCAGAGCTCGGGTTCTTCGATACCCCGTGGGTCCAGTCTGCCTGTAGGATACCCTAGCTAATGGTCATTGTTTGTAGAGTGTCCAAACTATTTTACTAAAACTTATTTGGAAATATCTCACTAGGACTCTTGTTTACTCCTTACCGCTATTCTATTTCTTCTCTTACCTCTGTGTGTTTTGGATCTTCCAGCTTATCTATCTTCTGGTTATAGCATCTTCGTGGGTGGGCGATCTCTTGCTTTCTACCTAATAGGTTCAACCTTCAGAAGGATCACGACGGATGAACATCGCCATCGACGTGAGCAGGAACCTCTTGTTAGTGGTGTCGAGAAGATCAACATGAAGCGAGAAGATTCGATAGTACAAACCCGCTATTCTTCCCCCCGGCGGTAGCGTGGATCTCGGAGCGAGATCCCTTGTTAGTGGTGTCGGTTGTAACATCCCGGGGTTTCCCCTAAATTAGATTTTTGTTTGTTTTTCTTTTTTGCATCATCATTACATCATCATCATATCTCCTTGCATAGTTTTTACAAAATAATAAAATCATAAACTCTAAAATATAGTTTTCAAACCCTATTTTCTTTTCAAAATTAATCCTAGGGATTAATAAGTCTGTCCCTCCCTCCTTCTCTAATTTTAAAACAAACCCCAAAATAATATTGGGAATATTTGTAAAGTTATTACAAAATCAAAATAAAGATTTTGAAATTGTTTGTATATTTTTGTTTTGCAAATATTTCTCCTATTTTCCTTCTTTCCACCCTTTTACCTCTCTTCATCTTTTTTTTCTGGGAATTGCAAAATTCCAGGAATATTCTTTAACGGGGTTGGGAAGCAATTCAGCCCATCTTACCTTTTCCCTGGCCGGCCGAGGCAGCCCACCTCCAGCCCAGCCCACCTCCTTCTCCTCTGTTGTCGTCTTCCTCCGTACCGAGAGCACGCCCGGCGCGTGAGCCACCGGCTGCGCCCCGCTCCTCCCTTTCCCCTTCTCTTAAAGCCACCCCGGGGCCTCCCTCTCCAAACCCTAGCCTCCCTCCCTTTCCCCTCTCGCGCTGCCGCCACCTATCTCCCCTCCCCTTTTCTTTCTTCCCCCAAATCAGCTCCATGGACGGAGCATGCTCTCATGCTCGCCACCAATCCTGACCACCCCCTTCCTTGCCTCCATGTCTAGGAGGTAGCACCAGACGTTCTCCTCTGATTCCCCACCTTGGGGCCACCGGCTTCCTCCTCTGCTGCTCGCGAACGAGCCCGCCCCATGCGTGCTCTGGAGCGTCATGGACGGCCGCCGTCGACGTCCCCGCCGGTACATGCTGCCTCGAGCCTCCAAGCCATGGCGAGGAGCTGCACCGCCGTCGTCTTCCTCGACTACAAGTAAGAAAAGGAGCCGGAGCTGCCTGGAAGGATGCCAAGGACGCCATCCCCGTCGTCGTCTACGTCCGTCTGTGAGGAGCATGGCGTACGTCCCTTCCCGCCGCCGTGGTCGACCTCGAGCTTGAACGCCTACACCAGCACCCTCACCGTGAGCTCCTGCTCCTAATACCCATCCTTTCCCCTTCGATCTGTCCCCGTAGCCTCTTTTCCGCTTGTCCCCGAGCTCCTGTCACCCATCGCTGAACGAGCTCGTTCATATCATGTTGCTTCCGTACTCTGCATACACGCTACCCACTCTCCTCACACACGCAAGCACCACACCCACCTGCAGCTGGTCACCAGCATGTCACACCTAGCTGCACCATCGGCCTCCAGATCGAGCGGAGGAACCGGCCTCACCGTTGCTGGTTCCGTCCGTCCCCGTCCGCTTCGCTCCTGAGAACATGAAGTCTGAACCTTTGCCTCTTAGGTTCAGTTAACACCTCGCGCTTTGTTCATGTTCCATTTGTTCCCGATCCCAACAGAAACAGCACCGTAGCCCAGTGGCTTGCTGCCCAAGTTCAAATCCCCGAGTCTGCAATGCCCCCTCCTTTTTCTGTTTTATTTTTATTTTGCAAATTATGTTTTAAATCATATCTTCTAATCTATAAGTCCAAATTAAAAATGTTATATATGAAATTTTATCAGAAAATTGTGTAGAATTTGAATATGCCATCTATGCTCATGTTTGCATCATGTAGGTTGCACTTTAGTTGTATTTTTGTATAACACCTAAATAATTAAATATGGAATGTGAGGGGAATAATTTAAATAGTGTCCCAGTCCCATTTAATTTTGTGTAGCTCACAAACGCATTGTTAGACCTGTTAATCAACATTTAATTTTGATGGTTAGAAAAATAATTTGAACCATGTAATTATTTGTCGGAATTCGGTTTCGTTTAATTTGGTTTAAATGCATCTTCTCAAATCTTGCCATGTCATGCATACATGTCATCTACATGCCGGTTCTTTTGCCGTAGTAGTAAAATACATCTTCTGCGCTTCCAGTGTTCCTTACTTCTTCGGGAATAGATCGATGAGTTGATGTGAGTAATGACAGGTTCTGCTAGCTCTATCGGATTGCAGGCAAGTGATACTCCCTTGCTATCTTTACTTGTTTTCTGTCTCTTACTCCTCCTATCTTTTGTTCCTTGCTAGCCTTATGTTATAATACTTCTGTCTCGATCCTATTTACATGTTTACCTTGCAGCCATGATAAGCCACCCCCCACACACATCCTATTACCCTATTGCTTGTTTACCTTATTAGCCTTGCGAGTCCTAGAGCATGCTTAGGTGCTTTGCTTGAGTCCTGTTATCTCTTTATCTAGTCTTGTTGGTAATATGATAGCTAGGATCAACTAAAATGGTAATCTTTAATTTCTGTTGCGATGGGAATAATATAATAAAGATAAGGCACCGGTGGAAGGCCAATCATGGTGTTTTGTTCTGCTAGTGTCGCCTAGGACCCGAGTCTTTTCCGCTGATCCAAGACTGAGCGCACTAACCACATGTGGGAGTTATATGGGCCTCGCCACAATCTATTACCGGATCTTCAAACCTGTCCAGGAGCCACAACTTAGTTCGGGTGTTTCCTTTTGCGCGCGTATTACGATGCTGATGTGAAGGTAAGAAGATGATGGATATGTGGTTACTTTACGGTAGGGTTTGTGACATGGGTGTTTACCGCATGTGAAAGGAGGGCAATCGTATGAGTGTTCCTCCCGAAGCCTTGCGCGCAACGGTTAGGCCCACCTCGAAGCTTCGGCCGGACTCTCAAGGTGGATCAGACCTAGCTAGGTGGCTCCCTGGACTTGTTTGTAGAGAAGGGAAGTATTGCGTCGAACGCTCCACCGGTATACCTCTAAGCGAGTGTTTCGATGCGTGTGGGTTCATTGGTGCATCCCTGCAGGGTTAAATCATTTGGAATAGCCGTGTCCGCGGTTATGTACGACTTGGTGAAATGCGCTGGCTAAAAAGATCATAGACAACTTGCACCTTATGATGATTATAACTTGACTAGTAAGATAGATTACATGAATAATAACCCATAAAATTGTCAACTGTGTGAGTGCCTTTGGGTTTGCTGCTCGTGGTTTTAAACGGGCTGGTAAGGAATTGGCTGGGTTATGTTTGGTGATAAAATAGTTGGTTCCTTATGCGCTCTCTTACCTTGTCTCTTTTATACGAAAGTGGTAGCGCGTCTTCAATCGCTAACCCTCTTCCCCCGGATTTCCAGCTTTGATATCTTGTGAGTATTACTTGCCAGTACTGTTTCTATTACTGACCCCTTCGGGGCTACTATTCCAATGCAGCCGACAGGTTTGAAGTCTGACGACGTTAGCTTGGGAATCCCTCCGGCTTGGCCTGGGCAGGGATATGGTGCCCTCGTTATCTTCAGGACTCTTAGTCCACATTTGTATTCTTATCTGTAGCCAGATACTATTTCGCTTCCACTGTTCCTTGGTTCTCTGTATTGTATCTTTTGTATTCTTGACTCGGTGAGTCGTTGTTGTATATATGTTCTTTTGTGGGTTCCGTCGAGAACTATTGTAATGATCATCACAATTCCACCCGCATAACGTGTGTGTTGCGACATGCATGTTACGCCTGGTGGGCGTCATAGGATCGTTATTATGCGGATTTGACGGTAGCACTCAAATCAACATAGTACCGATCCGGGGGGGGGGGGGGCGTTACACTTGCCAGCTCCTGCTGGAAGCTCCTAGAAGACTTGGGCGCCAAGAAGACGAAGGTGCAGTGCGGGGTCATGGACGTTGAGGGTGTCATCCCCCGTCCACCCCTGCTTTCCCAAAGGTGGACGACCGTACCTAACCCCCCTAAGAAATACTTGGACGAGAGGAGTCCACGTCGCCTCCTAAAGGCCGCTGGGGGGGGGGGGGTTCCGCCTAAAACCCCCCACGCTCCTCGCATGCCCCCTGTGGGATCCCCTTGGCATATAAAAGGAGGACCAAGGCATGGAGGGGAAGAAAAAGAGGAAGAGGAAGAAGAAAGAAGATTAGCTAGGGCCAAGAGGATAGAGCGAGAGGTGATCTCCTCCGGGTAGGATCTGCTCGTCGTCTACCTCTAGCCACCACCTTCCGGGTTCACACCCGAGACTGCCCTTGTAAGCCACACCATGATGATCCCACTACTAGGGAAATGGTCATTAGTGGCGCACCATTATTGGATTTCTGTGGCGCATCCAGGAAATGGGGGGATGCGCCACAGAAGTCTCGCCACTAAAATGTATTTCTGTGGCGCATCCCCACAGTGCGCCACAGAAATACCGAGATTCTGTGGCGCACGAGGAAAAGTGCGCCACAGAAATATTTCTGTGGCGCATCATCCACCAATGCGCCACAGAACTATATGCGCCACAGAAAAATAAAAAGATGCGCCACAGAATAATTTAAATGTATTTTCAGTTTTCTGCTGCCTGCTGTACAAATACCGGTATATTACAGAAAATACAGGTATATTACAGGAAACAGAAAATACAGGTATATCACATTACTTAGAGCCCGAGATACACAATTTTTACACAAGTACGATCCAAAAGTTCATCGTGTCACACAATAATTACAAGTGCCGAATTTTTAACATCGTTTTACACATTACAAAGGAATAGGTCACACCGCCTAACTATGATCCGTGATGATGGTGAGGAAGAGCGGGGAGGACGATCATGGATCCTTCTTCTTTGTCGGTGCCGGTAACGGTTTGCAGCCCTCTTTCGTCGTCCATGTCCTGGTGTCCAACTGAGCCTCTAGGATTTCTTCGATCTCCCTCTTAGGCAACCCTGTAGATGGATTGGGATATAAATAGATTGATTAATAATACAAATCTAAGTGGACAAGTCTATAATAAAGAAAACAAAGAAGCACTTATTGCTACCTCTGATGTTGTGTAAGGACCCCCGATGATTGGTGACATCTTCGACGATGATTCGTGATAACTGCACCTGGATGCGATGGAAGTCTTCTCTAAGATCGGCATCGGTGATCGCCCCCGCACATTTGGTCCATTCTTGGAGGCTAGATGGCAACTTCAATTTCTCAGCATCCCGGACAAACCCTTTAAGGTGATGGAGGGCGTAGAAGGCCTCCTTCACGCTGCCAGACTTCTGCTTGATGCAGCAGAACTCGGTCACATGCTTGAACCGGTGTGTGCCGTCATTGCTCAAAACTTGTTGCTTCTTTTCGAAGGGGCCTCCCTTTTTGGCGTAGCCCTCGAGAGCCTCATCGAGAACACCCTTTAACTTGGTGTAGTCTTTCTTCATATCCAAACTCCCCGAGTCGAGATAAGTGGCACTGGACCACCTCGGGTTCAGGACGACGAGTGTGCAGTACTTGTTCCTGCTCAACACAATTGAAACGAAATGTTGGAAAGGATCAGCAATGAAACAAATCTACAAGAAAGCATAAGTTACGACGGCAGCGAGCGGATGTGTACTTACTCGGGAAAGAAAGGCAGAAGAATGTTGTTCTTCCTCTTGTTGGTCAGCATGAAACTCCGGAGGTACTCTATCGCCTTGGTCCGTGTCGCTGATCCTTCCACCAGCTGGCAGTCACGCATATAGTAGGGATCCGCTACCGCGACGGACTGGGTATTATCTCTCTTGATCTTCATCGACATATCAAGCGCGTATAGGCGGACCAAGTTATAGTCCAGCCGTCTAGAGTGAAAGAGATTGAAGACGTCCTCGTACGCGATGAAGAACGGATTCGCGGGGGCATCACAGATGAAGTCCAAGTCCATTGGCACCCTGACCGTGAACACCGGGTAATTTGGGTCCTTGTCTTGAATAAGGAGGCGCTCTAGCACCAAGACAGATTCATGCAAAGCGTGCATGGATCCACGTGCGAGGCAGAGTAGCTCCGGAGGCAGTATCGCTTTACCAGCTTCATGAACCCGGGTCAAGCCAACAATCGCACGGGGTGATACCGTGTCTTCATGACCCCGGATAGTCTTAGGAGCTGGCTGGCTCGCAGAGACGCCTGGCCCCCTCTTTCTCTTCTTGTTCTTGTTCTTCTTCTTCATCTCCGGGGATGGTGAGGGTGGTTGGGGTGCGGACTCCGGGAAAACCGTCTTACGTAGTGTACCAGGGCTGAAAATGGTAGACGGTAATTTGCGTGGAGGTTGATCGCCGGCCTCCGGAGGCGTGTCTTGAGATAAACCCTGGAAGTCCAGGCGCTGCGTGCATGTACTGGGACGAGCAGCTTGATCGCCTTGAGCGCGGAAGGGTTCTTCATCCACAGGAGGCATGTACATGTCCATGCTGGCACCAGTGTTGAGGTAGCCCTCGACGTCGACATTATCACCATCATCGTCGTTGGCACCAAGTTGAGGTGCATTGGCAGCGCCTTTGGATGGTTGCGGTACAGGCGCTCCCAACAGTTTTTGGTGGCGACTGCTGGTGGCGACGACCGTCGGTTCCTTCTGGGTGGCGGTGATGGCTGCAGGCTTCGAGGAGGGCCGAACGATCGGGGGCCTCGAGGGCCGAACGATCGGGGGCCTCGAGGTGGCGCCGGTGCTGCGCCTTAACCCTAGAAGTCCAGTCCCAAGACGAATCTGGGTCTTCGGCCATGTCATCGGCCACTTGATGCAATCTTTAAGGACCATGTGTTCCTCGTCGGCTCCCGGAGGTTGAATGGGGGGCTCGACGTCGCGAAACTCAGGCACTATCGTAACCAACCTGACCCTCATCACGTCCTCGTCCATTTTACTGTGGTGCATATCGCGGCTCATTGGTTGTACGACAGTGCCCTGAGCACAGTCGTTCAACTCGCCGCCGGGCACCAACCTATGCAGTAGTATGCAAGGCATGTCCTGAGTCAAAACATGTTGGACATCATGAGATGGCAGTCATCATAGGCATAGTTATAGAAGATTCTGCGGACTAACTAATTAGTTACCTGGGTGATGGCGTCGAGCTCGGCAACTGTCGAGACAAGGGCGTCGGTGCCGGCGGCCTTCCTATCATTCTCCGGCCGCTCGGTTGCATTATGAAGAACAGCCGCCGCCGGCTGCGGCTCGATATCTTTCGCGGTAGGGGGCGTCGTTGCGTTGGGCTGTGGGGTCGTCAGGTCCGGCGACACGTTTTGGTTCATGGAGTTGCTGCCGTTGACGCTGGGCACGTATATCGGCCCCTGTCGACCAGCCGCATTCCAAGCAGCTAACCCCTCCACCAACCCAGGGGGTAAGAAACTTTTCAGCCTCTCGTCCACTAACCGCTCAACCGTGGTGGAGTCCACTTTTTGATTCTCCAGTGTCTCCACCTTTTTTCTTAGCTCCACAACCTCGGCTTTATCCTTACTTGGCCTCCTCCTCTCCTTTTTCGTCTCGGCGTCCGAGTGGTAGTAGTTGATGAACTTCATGCTCGTACCGAAGCCGGACACACGGCCAGCTGACGTCGGCGGCATCGACAGGGGCCTACCCTTGTAGGCGTTCGTCGCCCTGTTGAAAGTCGTGTCCCACGGCTCTGTCGACCCCTGGGACGACGGGCCGCCGGCCTCAGCGTCAGCCTTCAACTCTGCCTCCTGCAGACAAATTAGGCATTAATTTATTTGGCTTCGTTATCTAACTAGATCAACGCAATGGACTTTGAGATATCCACGGTAATTAAATTCCTTACCAGATACTTCTCAAAATCCTTCACGGCGGTATCGTCAGTAACAAATTCCCCCGTGGTCATGTCCAGATAGTAGCGGGACCGGACAAAGAACCTCGTCTGCTCGTCCGTGATTTTTTCCCACGGGTTCTCTTTTCCGAGACGTGCATACTCGGCATCCTCCTTGTCCCAAATGGGCTTCTTTCCTCGGTAACCGCCGCTTCCACAACGGTGGTTACCTATGTTTTGCTCCCGCATGTCCTTCCCCCACTTGGTCCATTTTTTAGCCTCCTCAGTTCTTAAGAACAACTTGAATTCCTCGAACTCTTCTTGGTCGAGCATCGGCTCTTTGGCTTTTATCTCCTGCCAGCTGAGACCCTTCTCAATCTTCCGCTTCACCCGGTGTTTCCAGCTGCTCAAGGCGGTGCTCATCTTTGAGATGGCTAAACTGTCCACCTTTTTGTTGAACGGCTCCGGGAATGTGTACCGTTGGTGAAGCTTCTGGAGGAGGACGTCGCGCAAAGCCTTATTGGCCGTGCTTCTGATGTCCTTCGTGTTGATGGACACGCTTTCCCGGAGGATGCACCCTAGTTGCATGCTGTACCCTTTGGCAGTGGCCTTAGGCGCCACTGGTAGGCCACTTGGCGTGACCTCGGTGAAATGTTCTGTGACGTTGGCGAGCACTTGAGGTGTCCTATCCCTCCTTTCCTTATTCTGCTTCGGAGCGGTCGGGTCGACACCACCATCCGTGTGGTCGCCGCCATCAGTGGTGTCATCCTCATGGCCGCCACTAGCAGCTCCATCGGTGGTTTCGGCGTCGTCGCCCTCCAGGGCGTCTTGCTCATCGTCAGCACGGTCGCCACTAGCAGCTCCGGCGGCGGCGGCCTCCTCCAACTCTTGGGACGCTTCCCAGAACGACTTGTTGGCGTCTCTAGCTATTTCTTCGACGCTCATCTTCTTAGAAGGTCCCGCGGAGTCCGACATGTTTGCACTTAATTAAAAAAAGACAAAAAGTTAGTACAACAGAAATATAAGAAAAAAAATCAATTAATTAAGTACTAGGATACCCCGGCCCATGCATTAGTCGCAATACCCCATATGTCCCTTTTTTAGCAGAGTCATGCCAAAATTCACGAAAAATTTCGGCATGACCTTTGCTAAAAAAGGGACATATGGAGTACCCGAATTTGCCGGAACGGAAGTTAATCAACGTTCCGGCAATCTCAAGGGCCTCTCGGGGTACCTGCAAGCATTTCACAAAAAATCCACATCTCCGGCCGGCATCTCCACGACACGATGGTCGGAGCACAAACAACCACAACAATCTCCACGACACGATGGTCGGAGCACAACAACCACGACACGATGGTCGTGGACACATATCCTCATGCACATATACATCACCACATCCACATCCACATCGAGGGAGAGAGGAACTACCTCGGGTAGGGAAGGGAGGCTCGGGTCCGAGATCGGCGTGGTGGAGGTGCTCCTCGTGGCGCTGCAATAAATTAACAAAACCATGATTTAGCAATTAACATAGTGGCAGTAGTACACCATAGCAATTAACATAGTGGCAGTAGCAATTTTTTTACAAGAAAAGCATTAGCAACTATGCATCAAGCAACTAG
Source organism: Puccinellia tenuiflora (assembly GCA_012064385.1). Taxonomy (NCBI): domain Eukaryota; kingdom Viridiplantae; phylum Streptophyta; class Magnoliopsida; order Poales; family Poaceae; genus Puccinellia; species Puccinellia tenuiflora. Next base: position 145,352 of record QRDG01001366.1, read on the forward strand.
AGCATTAGCAACTATGCAGCAAGCAACTAGAGCAAGCAAGCAACATAGTGGCAGTAGCAAGCAACAAAAAAAATACCAATAGCACTAGCACTAACCTAGCACTAACACTAACCTAGCACTAGCACTAACCTAGCACTAACAGCAAGCAACTATGCACTAACCTAGAACTAGCAACTATGCACTAACCTAAACATCTACTGCATTTTTCCATATAACAACATATATCAAGCACCTAGCACTAACCTAAACATCTACTGCATGCACTAACATTTTTTTTTCTCAATTTTTTCATCTCAACTAACAGCAGTTCGGTAGGGGAATTTCTACAAACACCTTGGGTGCAGCAGTTCGGTAGGGGAGGGAGGAGGGGGAAAGGAAGCACCTCGGGGAGGGGAGGGAGGGGAGGTTGTCGAGCGCGGTGTAGAGGTCGTCGCCGGTGTGGAGGGAAGGGAGGTGCGAGGGTGGGAGGTCTTCGTCGGCGGCGCCACGCGGGGGCCGAGTGTGCGGTTCGGGCAGGGGCGGTGCGGGCGTGGCGGTGGAGGTGCTCCTGGCCGTCAGTGGCAGGGCAGGTAGAGCGCGGTGGAGTGGCGGCGAGGACGTGCGGTGGTCGTCGAGCGCGCGGGCGGGAGCTGCCGGCGGCGAGGACGCGGTGGTGGTCGTCTCGAGAGCGCGCGAAAATTTGGGACTTAGCCGTTTTCGCGATGTGAGGGAGGCGCGTTGGCGGACCCACATGTAAGTGGGCGCGATAGGATTCTGTGGCGCACCGCGGGAAGGGTGCGCCACAGAAAGGAAGGATTCTGTGGCGCACCGCGGGAAGGGTGCGCCACAGAAAGGAAGGATTCTGTGGCGCACTGTTGGAGGAGTGCGCCACAGAAATGCGCGATATTTTTTTTCTTTTCAAAAAAAAAAGTTTTGGTTAAATTTAAAGAAAGAACACACACATATTTGTTAATATTTTTAAAGAAAGAATAGACACCTTTAGTAGGTATAATACAAAAAAAATTGGTTAAATTTAAAGAAAGAACACACACATATTTGTTATTCTTTTTAATGATATTTTTTTCTTTTCAAAAAATAAAGTTTTGGTTAAATTTAAAGAAAGAACACACACATATTTGTTAATATTTTTAAATAAAGAATAGACACCTTTAGTAGGTATAATACAAAAAAAATTGGTTAAATTTAAAGAAAGAACACACACATATTTGTTATTCTTTTTAATGATATTTTTTTTCTTTTCAAAAAATAAAGTTTTGGTTAAATTTAAAGAAAGAACACACACATATTTGTTAATATTTTTAAATAAAGAATAGACACCTTTAGTAGGTATAATACAAAAAAAATTGGTTAAATTTAAAGAAAGAACACACACATATTTGTTATTCTTTTTAATGATATTTTTTTTCTTTTCAAAAAATAAAGTTTTGGTTAAATTTAAAGAAAGAACACACACATATTTGTTATTCTTTTTAATGATATTTTTTTCTTTTCAAAAAATAAAGTTTTGGTTAAATTTAAAGAAAGAACACACACATATTTGTTAATATTTTTAAATAAAGAATAGACACCTTTAGTAGGTATAATACAAAAAAAATTGGTTAAATTTAAAGAAAGAACACACACATATTTGTTATTCTTAATAATGATATTTTTTTCTTTTCAAAAAATAAAGTTTTGGTTAAATTTAAAGAAAGAACACACACATATTTGTTAATATTTTTAAATAAAGAATATACACCTTTAGTAGGTATAATACAAAAAAAATTGGTTAAATTTAAAGAAAGAACACACACATATTTGTTATTCTTTTTAATGATATTTTTTTCTTTTCAAAAAATAAAGTTTTGGTTAAATTTAAAGAAAGAACACACACATATTTGTTAATATTTTTAAATAAAGAATATACACCTTTAGTAGGTATAATACAAAAAAATTGGTTAACTTTAAAGAAAGAACACACACATATTTGTTATTCTTTTTAATGATATTTTTTTCTTTTCAAAAAATAAAGTTTTGGTTAAATTTAAAGAAAGAACACACACATATTTGTTAATATTTTTAAATAAAGAATATATACCTTTAGTAGGTATAATACAAAAAAAATTGGTTAAATTTAAAGAAAGAACACACACATATTTGTTAATATTTTTAAATAAAGAATAGACACCTTTAGTAGGTATAATACAAAAAAAATTGGTTAAATTTAAAGAAAGAACACACACATATTTGTTATTCTTTTTAATGATATTTTTTTCTTTTCAAAAAATAAAGTTTTGGTTAAATTTAAAGAAAGAACACACACATATTTGTTAATATTTTTAAATAAAGAATATACACCTTTAGTAGGTATAATACTAAAATTCATATGCTGCCACACTTTTGAATTTCTGCACAGGAGTTCTGTGGCGCATCTGTGGCGCACGCCGCTGGATGCGCCACACAAATGGCTCCTTCAATTTTTTGTTCTGGGCCCACCCTTATTTCTGTGGCGCATAGGTACAGCTGCGCCACAGAAACAAAATTGTTTGTGGCGCATCCGTAGCCATGCGCCACAGAAAAGGTGTGGTAGGATGCAATACAGCCGTGGGTTGTGGGGCCCACACGTTTTCTGTGGCGCATGTACACTCGTGCGCCACAGAATAACACATTTCAGTGGCGCACCTCTTATATATGCGCCACAAAAAGGAAATTATTTCTGTGGCGCACCTACAGAGATGCGCCACAGAATATATTCTGTGGCGCACGTAAACTTTGGTGCGCCACAGAATAGCTATCCACCTATAGCTAGTTTCCTAGTAGTGTCCACTCAGTCCAGACATGCAGGAGTAGGGCTTTTAGCCTCCGGGCGGCCTGGACATGGGTAAACTCTCGGTGTCCCTGTGTTGCTTGATTGTACGTTGATCGGAGAGCTTGGCGAGGTGCTCCCGGGGAAGGTGTCTTCCAGCCTCCTTCGCGCCCCGTGACATCCTTTACTCACGCTGTCCGTGATCCGAGACACGACAGTGGATATGGCGATCTTGGTGACGAGGCCTAGGTGGATAAGATCAACATGATTGTTGGCCAACGACACTCAGCGAGCTCGATGCGGAGGTAGTTCATGATGATGGCGCCTATGATCTTCATGGTAAAGTTGATGGTCCAAGTTTGCTTGTTGATTTGGCATCTTGTGACGATGGTGTTCTTGATGTGGTTGAGGGTAAAAGTTCCCTCCATGCCGATGGTGCTCTTGATATTGTTGAGGGTCCGAGTTCTCGGCATGTCGATGACGCGAACCTTGACCAACTTCACTTGGCACGTGGCTTCTTGCGGTGGAGTGGTGAGAACTTTGCGAGCTTGACCTTGAGGAGCGGTGATGATCACGTTCGAGAAGCTTTCTCATGGATTCTTATAGTTGAGCGAAACTCTCATTGCTCTCTCATTGCGCGGTTTGATGACGCTCAATATTATCGCGTTGTGCGGCTTGGTGACGCTCCTCGTAGCGGCGCAAGTTCTCGTCTATGTACCTCTTGAGGGCTTCTTCTTGTTTGCTCGTGCCGGGATCTTCGTTTTCCCTAGCCATGATAAGAACACACAAGTGATATGTGGAAAAATGGGGTGGCTAACAACCTCTCTTACCTTTGGTCGATTGTATTGGAACAAGCGGACTTGCCAAGATGAACGGTTTGTCATAAAGGCAATTGGTTTGATTCGCAAGACCCCAAAGCAAACTCACACACACACACACACTTATGAGGAGCTATAGGTATGGCAAAGTGGCAAGAAAACGAATCAAAATCCACGTAAAGGCTACTGCAAGAGGTAGAAGATAACCACGAAGCAAAAGAGCCAACTGATGCATGTAAAATGCATACATGAACTTTGCATTATATTACTCATATTTCAATCATATTTGCATCATATAAAGGTTATATCGTTGTTTTATAATGATTTTGGGAAGATTTCACAGTTTTCCTATTTTCTGGAATTAACCCTGCACTGGCAGAAAACCCTATTTTCCATATTTTGATGTTTCAGGGACCAAACGACGCCCAAATGACCTGAAAATTTACGAGCATCAATTTTTGGAAGGAATAAAGCGTAGGAGCGAAGGACACCAAAAAGTGGAAGCCCGAAGGCCAAAAGAGGGGGGCCCACGTGGCCAGATTCCTTGGCCACGTGGGGCCCACCAACTTGGCTCTCGTGGCTCCGTTTCCGTCGATCTTTCTTCCCGAAGCATCGTCTTGACCTAAAACCGACTATAAAAATAGTCCCCCGTCGTTTTCCAGAGGGGGCGCCGCTGAAACACAGAAACCACAAAACATAGACCTGAAGCTGCAGATTGGAGGGGGAAAACTCCGGCGGGGTGCTGCCGGGGTGGTCTCCATCTCCCCCAATGACATCTCCACCGTCTCCATGATGAAGAGGGAGTAGTCTCCCTCGGGGCTGAGGGCTCATGCCGGTAGCTATGTGGTTTATCTCTCTCTCCCATGGTGTGATCTTTATGTGATCATGAGCTTTGTAATCTTGTTGAATCCATAGATGTTACTCTTCATTATCTTATGAATTATGCTACGCAAGTGGTTTTATTAAAATAATCTCCAGAGTCACCTTTGTCCCATGGTGCGAAGTTGACAGTGTGCACACCGTGTGTGGATCTTAGGCTAAAGATTGTAGGAATACTTATCATGAGTTATTATTTGTGTTGGATGTCTCTATGAAATTGTGGTGTTTGTCTAGTACTATCTTAGGGCGCTCAAGTTAACAGTGTGGGGTCCCTAGATGTGGAATGCGACTTTAAGGTGTGCTTTTATAGCACTACACAATGGATTGGTGTTCGTTATCCAACCGGAGGATAGTTCGGGGTAGCATGGTGAAGAAGAAATATCTATGTATTCAATTATATTATTATTGTTGAGAGTGTCCACTAGTGAAAGTATGATCCCTAGGCCTTATTTCCAAGCATTGAAACACCATTTACTCTCAGTTCTGCTGCATGTTTGCTTGCTGCCATTTTTATTTCAGGTTGCAATTATCACTTATAATCATCCATATTACTTGCATTTCACTATCTCTTCGCCGAACTAGTGCACCTATACATCTGACAAGTGTATTAGGTGTGTTGGGGACACAAGAGACTTCTTGTATCTTAATTGCAGGGTTGCTTGAGAGGTATATCTTTGACCTCTACCTCCCTGAGTTCCATAAACCTTGGGTGATTCACTTAAGGGAAACTTGTTGCTGTTCTACAAACCTCTACACTTGGAGGCCCAACACTGTCTACAAGAATAGAAGCGTGTGTAGACATCAAGCTATTTTCTAGCGCCGTTGCCGGGGAGGTAAGTGCTGGAAGGTATCTCCTTTAGATCCTGCAGTTATATCTTTTTGTTTCTTGTTTTTATTTTACTAGTTAGGCTTAATGGAAAATAACCAAAAAAATAGAGATCTTTATGATCTTTATGAACTTTATATTGAATTAGGACATGATGCTTTTGAAGATAAATTTAAAAAAACAATGGTAGTGTGTTTGCATAATAGTGATAGCAATGATATTAGCATGAATTCTTTGAACACCATTATTCCTAATGCTATGGAAAAGTCTAAGCTTGGGGAAGCTAGTTTATATGAAAATGATCTTTTTAGTTCCCCAGCTTTGAAGGAGAAAATTTGCTTTGATAATGCTTTGTCTCCCATATGTGATAATTCTAATGATGCTTGTTATGTTCTAAATCCACCTACTGAAACTATTCCTTTTGAAATACCTATGGAAATTGTTGAAATGGTTATGAATGAACATTATGCAGGGGATGGAACAGTCCATCCACATGATCACTTGTTGAAACTTACAGAACTTTGTGAGTTGTTTAAGGTTGCAGGTTTATCTAGAGAAGATGTCATGAGGAAATTATTTCCATTTTCACTTAAGGACAAAGCAAAGAAGTGGTATAGGATGCTGGATGATCGTCCTTCGAATTGGAAACAGCTTGAATCTCTCTTTTACTCTAAATTTTATCCTCTTCATGAAGTGCATCTAGCTAGGAGTTACATTTTAAATTTTTATCCTCATGATAGAGAAAGCATTGCTAAAGCTTGGGGAAGACTGAAAACATTAATACTCAAATGTCCTAACCATGAGCTTCCTGAGGAAATAATTGTTACTAATTTTTATGCAAGGCTTTCAGGTCATTACAAGGATTATCTAGATGCCTGTTCAAAGGGTTCTTTCACAAGCAAGAAGGTTGAAGCTAAATGGGATCTTCTTGAAACAATTCAACGCAATACTGAAGATTGAGAGAACGACAAAGGTAAAGAATCAGGTATAAACTATGAGTATGATTGCATTAAGTCTTTCGCTGAAACTTCTAGTTTTCATGGGCTTCGTAATAAATTTGGTCTCGATTCTCAACTTATTGTTGATTGTTGTAAAACCTTTGCTTCTCATATTAATATTCCTAAAGAGAATTGTGACATGTATCATGAACCTTTTAAAGACACTTGCTTGGAAACCGAAATTGTTACTAATGATTGCCATAAACATGCTCGAACTTCTGAAAATACTATTTCTTATAAGCATGTTAATTTTTGTGGAGCACTTAGACCTTGTGAAAAGAATAAAATTGAAGAGGAATATTGTATTCATCATAGTAATGAAAAAACTACAACATGGTACAGAGCTCTAAGTGATCTTGCTGAAAAAGTTTGTGCCCTCTATCCTTTTATTTGTGAACTTTGCAATGAAGAGGGTCATTTCAAATTCCAATGCTCAGGTTCTAATATGAGTGTTGCGAGAGACTTTTGTGATAACATGATCACTCCTAATCAGCATGATGAACTTACATTCTTTTTTGGGTGTGAAGAGTTATCAAGAAAAACTTCTTCGCTAGATATGAGTACTTTTGTTATGAATAGCATGGATGTTATCTCTATTGTGTTAATAATTGCCATGCCAACACTTACATACAAAAGATTATAAAAGATGGAATGGCTTTACCAAAATATGAAAGGACTAATGTTTGTTTTATTCTTATTAATGAAAAGGAGGAATCCTCCCGAGTTTCTTCTATTGTTTCTAACAATAAACCAGGGTATGTGGAGAAGCCTCTTTTCAAGCCTCTCCCTCCTAAGGAGGGAAAGAAGAAGAAGGAGAGGAGGAGTAAAAGGAGAGAGGAAACGGTATCTTCCCCTAAGCATGTTGCTCCTATTATAGTTGCTGCTGATGAGTCTGACTTCGATGATGATCCTATGCCTGTTACTTATAGTAGTGATCATGATTGGGAAAAGCACACTACTTTTGATATTGAAAATCTTTTTAGTACCAATTCTGAAAATGATGATGATATGTTTACAAATGAACGCACTTTGGAAGATAACTATTCCATTGCTTATGATGATACTATGCCTCCAGTCCTCAATAATTATAAAGAATACTATGACATAGGCTATAATTACATTCATCCTCATGAAACTTGTCATAATTATAGAAGGATTGACCAAGACCATTCCTATAATATACAACTTGTCTATCATGTTCTAGTTCTTTATGATGATCCTACTCCCATTGTTATTAATAAGAAGAATTGCTTATGTGGAAAATATTGATACTCTTATGCATATGGATCATGTGTGGCGCCCCGACCCCGGAACTATACAATGACGCTTTGTGCAACCGGTCATGCTACACAATCGAAGGTTACTGGGTTTACCAAGCCCAGGCCAAAACCTTTGGCAGGCGTGCTCGGAATGGATCATCGGCACGCAACACTTCGATCATGCCATAAGCTCAGACATAGCTATCATGTATAGCAGAGAGATCAAGACTTGTGGAACAACTGGCACATCACAGACTCTATGACACAAAGATTCATATAGCAACTCATATATGAGAAAGATACAAATATTACACACAAAAGGTCACAGACCCAACAATTCATCATGCGGAAGCGAAGTAGTGTTGTCTAGTACAACAAGATCCAAATATAGGGCCTAAGAGGCCTACACATAAACATAACCCAGCCAGCTTGTTCCACGGTCCCAAGCTGCCACCTGGGAACCCCGAACTACTCGTCGACGTCCACGAAGAACCCACCTGTGTGCTCGATGTCGTCCTCCTCTGAAACAAGTAATAAAGACAACAAAGAGAGACTGAGTACGACGTACTCGCAAGTTTAGTAGGGCGATATGGGCCCAATGGTGACGGAGGCTCTAAAGCTCTATGTAGCTAATTTGCATAAAGCTAGATTTTCTTTTCAAAAGATGTAAAAGACCCATGGCATCGACTACTCAGAATATTTTCTGAAAAAGGGATAAGAGAGTAACTTTTTCCTTCGGTTCTCGTCGAACCAAGTAGTACCAAGAATCAACACTCGTCACCACCAAGGCACTTCCCCGAATCACCCTCGAGGAAATGAACCTTTTGCCACACGTTGTAATTGCAACCTCTAGCTGCCAAATTTTAATTAGGTTAAAGTTATTTATGATCTCGTAAATCCATTCCCAAGGCGTCCATAACCGTGGACATGGCTTTTCGAAAAGATTAACCCTGCAGGGGTGTACTAATTTACCCATTGGTACCGTCCGGCTCATCTGATTGGCCCTCTTCCAGGGAAGGCCGGCGAGTGGGCGCGGTTAAACCTTTACCTCGCGTGGGACTATCCAAGAGTCATCTGTGGCGACAGGGCAAGTTTACCCAGCCTATTTCAGCCCCTTCCCCCATCGCCATGTCCTAAACACAAATCATCCTCATCATTTTCTTTTCCACTCACACACCCACATGCAAATGGAAAATCGAACTAGAGGACCCTTGGATACGCCCGCACAAGTTATTCAGTTAGTAAGGAGCCCATACCCCCACCAATGGCAGCACGCTCAAACCTTGAGTCCGAAGACAGGAAATCGCACCTAGGGGCAAGAGTGAGTAAAAACACCATCCCCGATGGCAACTCACCCAAGCCTTTTAAGCAAATTAATTAAGTACCAACAACAACTACCATGTCCGAACATTCCATCATCATTCATCAATATGGAATTTAATCAACGGACATAAATAGAAAAACGACTAAGCATGGCTAAGCATAGCTAAGCATTGGAATCGCATGCAATATTATGGTGGATAAAATAAGTTTATAAAACAATAGGATGCTAGAATGCCAAGAAGGTTAGTTTATCTCTTGCCTTGCTGCCGGGGCGTGTAGTACTGCTCGTCGGAATAGGCGAGGGAACCCTCAACTCCGGAATCTATCGATACCCAAAAATAATACAAAAGAATAAATAAATCACACGAAGACAAGGTGCAATGCACAATCACATGATGACATGAAAATTTTATGCAAAGATATCATCATTTAATTTATCTAACAGATTATATGGAGTTCCAAATAATTAGTGCAATTATTTGGAAAGAACCCCATATTTAACTTAATGTCCAATTGTTCATAAATGTTCACATTATTAATAATTGGATCAAATATGCATGAACATGACATGATTAAAAAGGTTTTGTTACTCCGATCATTTTGGTACCTTATTTGTAATTTTCCGAGTACCGATGAATAAATAGCGAATTAAATAATTTATTGAATTTAAATCTTTTAACCAATTTATGAATAACATCAAATAAATATTTGTGATCATGATTTGATATTAGCATGATTTCATAGCATTTGAAACACTGATCAATTTGATATTTTATTCATAATTTTTGGTTAACTATTTATCGAATTAGGATTTTTCCGAAATTAGGCATTATTTATACCATTTTAGGAATTCTTAAATAAAGGAGAAATTATTTCCTTAAAAGGGCATGGCAATGTTACCAAATGATAGGTAATGTTTTTCTAAACAAATTGATATTTCATTTGTTGAATTTGAAGCATTATTCAAATATTTATCAATTATTTAAAATTGTTTATTTTCCAAAAAGTAAAAAGAATTCCCAGATAGGGCGGCCTCCAAACCGGCCAGGCCGGGCCACAGGCCGGGGGGTGGCCCGAAGCGGTCGGCCTTGTGGCCGGCCCAGGCTGGGCGCTAGGCCGGGCTGGTGCCAGAGGCCTCTGGCCTTTTGGCCGGCCCAGGCCGAGCGCAAGGCCGGGCTGGCACCCGAGCCAGCCGGCCTCACGGCCGGACAGGCCGGTGTCTAGGCCGGGCGCGCTGTGGCGGGCGGTAGCGCCCGACGGTGACAAACGATGGCGACCACGATTCAGCGGCGCTCCGCGGTGTGATTAGCGCCATTGAAAGCGGGTACGGGGTAGGGGCCGTGAGCATGCTCGGATACGGACGGGAAGGTGCAGGGCGACACGCGTGTCGTGACATGGCATGGCCATGGCGGGCGGCTGTGCGGCCGCTCGCACGAATGCGAGGCAACAGAGGGGGAGGAGGAGAGAGGGGGTGTCCAGGAGATGCGCGGGCTCACCAGCGATGCGTGGCTGGCCGCGGGGTGGTCGGAGGAGGTCAGGGGCGGCGGTAATCGTGCCCGCAACATGGCGGCCAGAGTCGGGGAGGACGCGGACGTCAGCGTCGATGCGGGCGACCCCGCGGCGATTCCTTGCCCTAGGACGGAGAGGACGACGAGGCGAAGCGGGCGGCATGTTCAGCGGCTTCGGGGAGGCTCCAGTCGGCGGCGATGCGACGGCGAGACAGCGGCGCGCGCGCGGCTTCCTCACGTTAGGGTTAGGGTTTTCGCGGGGAGAGCGAGAGCAGGTGGAGGGGGACGGGTGAGGGAGAGGCCGGCGTAGTGGGGGTCCTCTTTGACTACCAGGGGAGCAGGTGGCGCGATGGTAGGCAGAGCGGCATGGCGCCAGTGCCACTCCCGGCACTGTGAGGAAGGAGGAGAGAGGAGGGAATGACAGGGGGGACCCCCTGTCAGATTTTTGAACTTTTCCCCTTTATTTTCCTTTTAGTTTAAAACCATTAGGGTTTTAGGAATTTAGTTAAGGCCCTTAATCATTTTAAAAAATTCTGGAAAAATTTACAGAGGCTCCCCATGACATTTAGCACCTCCACAAAAATTCGTGTTGCAATTTAAATTGTTTTGCACAACATTTGTTCACAGGGTTTAATTAAGGTCATTTTTGATTGATTGCAAAAATGCATTTATTTGAAGCACTTAAATATTTCCAAAAATAATAAAATTAATCATGGAGGCTCCTAGTATGAAAATGAAGCTCCCCACAATTTTAGTTTGCATTTTTTGGAAAGGTTTGGCTTGGTTCTAAAATAGGATTTGAATTAAACCAATTTTGGATTCTCAAATTCATTTCTTATTTGGCAATATTTGGAATTTGAGAATTTGTTATAACCTGTCAAATTGGAACTTCCTAAACAATTTGGAAGTCCAAGAACAGCTTGGGTTGACAAGTTAAGCAATTGTATTTGGTGTGGAAGCTTGGGAAGGTTGCTTCCCCATTTTAGTTCCTTGCATATGTGGGTTGTTAGAATTAGCAAATTTCATATTCATGCCTAGATGCAAACAAGAAAGCAAAAAGTGGAAAAATTCTTCGTATTTTCCAGTACAAAGCTAGGGCTATTACAATTCTACCCCCTTACAGGAATCTCGTCCCGAGATTCTAGGCTTGAGTGAAGAAGGTGGGGTATTCCTGTCGAAGACTAGTTTCTCGCTCCCAAGTCGCTTCTTCCTCGGAATGCTTAGACCATTGGATTTTGAGGAACTTGATAGTCTTGTTGCGGGTTTTCCTTTCCGCTTCATCCAAGATGCGGATAGGATGCTCGTGGTAGGTCAAATCCTCTTGGATGTCTAACACCTCATGATCAACCCCACGGATTGGATCCTTGAAGCAAGGCCGGAGTTGGGAGACATGGAACACATCGTGAACATCCGAGAAGTTGGAGGGCAACTCGAGTTGATAGGATAGATCTCCTCGCTTGGCTAGGACAATGAAAGGGCCAACATAGCGAGGTGCCAATTTGCCCTTGATTCCGAAACGACGAACGCCTCGGAGTGGAGAGACTCGAAGATAGGCTTTGTCACCAATTTCATAGTGGACCTCTTGATGATGCTTGTAATAGTAGCTCTTTTGCCTTGACGGAGCAGCCTTGAGATTATCCCGAATGATATGTACTTTCTCCTCGGCTTCATTGATCACATCAGGACCGAAGAGTGGCCTCTCTCCGGTTTCAGACCAATTCAGAGGAGTCCGGCATTTTCTCCCATAGAGAACCTCAAAGGGAGCCATTTGGAGGCTAGCCTAATAGCTGTTGTTGTAGGAGAACTCGGCGAGAGGGATATACTTTTCCCAACCCATACCGAAGGAGATGACACATGCCCGAAGCATGTCCTCAAGAACTTGGTTCACCCTTTCAGTTTGACCGTTAGTTTGAGGATGATAGGCGGTGCTGAAATTGAGGCGGGTTCCCATAGCATTTTGGAAACTCTGCCAAAATCTGGATATGAATAGGCTCCCACGGTCTGAGATAATCCTCAGTGGAACACCATGGAGAGGAACAATGCGGGCAACATACAAATCAGCCAATTGCTTTGCATTTATGTGTAGCGCCCCGACCCCAGAACTATGCAATGAAGCTTTGTGCAACCGGTCATGCTACACAATCGAAGGTTACCGGGGTTACCAATCCCAGGCCAAAACCTTTGGCAGGCGTGCTCGGAATGGATCATCGGCAACGCAACACTTCGATCATGACATAAGCTCAGACATAGCTATCATGCATAATAAAGAGATCAAGACTGCGGAACAACTGGCACATCACAGACTCTACGACTCAAAGAGATCATAGTTCAACTCATATAATGAGAGAGATAGCAAATAACACATCAGAGGTCACAGACCCAACATTACATCATACGGAAGCAAAATATAGTTGTCTAACAACAAGATCCAAATTATGGCCTAAGAGGTCTACAGATAAACATCCTGTGCCAGCCTGTTCCAGGACGTCCCAAGCTGCCACCTGGGAACCCCAACTACTAGTCGATGTCCAAGAAGAAACCACCTGTCTGCTCAGTGTCGTCCTCCTCTAAAACAAATTATAAGAGCAGCAAAGAGAGTCTGAGTACGACGTACTCACAAGTTTAGTAGGGCGATATAGGCCCAATGCTGACGGAGGCTCTAAAGCTGTATGTAGTTATATTGCATAAAGCTAGTTTTCCTTTATAAAAGACATAAATGACTCCATGGCATCGTCTACTCAGAAATGTTTTCTCAAAGGGGATAAGAGAGTAACTTTTTCCTTCGGTTCTCATCGAACCAAATAGTACCAAGAATCATCACTTGTCACCACCAAGGCACTCCCTCGAATCACCCTCGAGGAAATGAACCTTTGTCACACGTTGATTATGCAACCTCTAGCTGCCCAATTAATTAAAAAGTTCAAGGTCTCTATGATCTTATCGTCTATTCCCAAGTCGTCCATAACCACGGACACGGCTTTTCGAAAAGATTTACCCTGCAGGGGTGTACTAATTTACCCACCGGTACCGTCCGGCTCACCTGATTGGCCCTCTTCCGGGGAAGGCCGGCGAGTGGGCGTGGTTAAACCTTTACCTCGCGTGAGACTATCCAAGAGTCATCTGTGGTGACAGGGCAAGTTTACCAAGCCTATTTCAGCCCCTGCCGCCATCGCCACGTCCTAAACACCATCATCCTCATCATTCCTTTTTCCACTCACACACCCACACGCAAATGGAAATAGCAAATTAGAGGACCCTTGGATACGCCCGCACAAGTTATTTAGTTAAAGGGGATTCCATATGTCCTCACCGTTGGAAGCACGATCGTCTTGGTTCAAGAGGTAAAGAACTCGCACCTAGGGGCCAGAATGAGACAAAACACCATCCCCGATGGCAACTCATCCAAGGCTTCTTAGCATTTTAATTAAGCATCACAAGTAACCACCGTGTCCGAATCATTCCATCAACATCATCATTATGGAATTTAATCAACGGACCTAAATAGCATTCGACTAAGCATGGCTAAGCATAGCTAAACATATGAAAACAACAATTATAAATTTGTATCCGGCCAACACATCAAACCTATGGTTCATAGGAGGGAAAACATGTGATGGTTCAGGGGACCATGCATATCATAGGATACTCTATGTCTCGATCAAAAGGTGATATCGGAATCGAATGCAATATTTTGGTGGATAAAATAATTGTATAAAACAATAAGCTGCTAGATGCCAAGAAGGTTAGGTTATCTCTTGCCTTGCTGATAGTACTGGTCGCGCTGCTCGTCGAGGTATTGTGGTGGAACCTCGACTCCTGAATCTACCGAAACACAAACAATAACAGGAACAAAATAAATAACACGAATACAAGGTGCAATGCACACTCATGATGAGATGGTCATATTATGCACTGAAATGATATTGGGCATGTCCCACAAGTTAAATGGAACCCCTAAAATAATTATCGCAATTAACGGGTTATAACTCCATATTTAACTTAGTGAGTTAAGCATTTACCCAAAATGTCCAGTACTAAACTATGAGTTCTATATGCATGAAAATGACATTATTAGTTAGGTATTGTTCTCCTGATCATTTTGGTACTTCGTTTGCAATTTTCCGATTAACGATGATGAAATGGCGATTTAAACGGTTATGCAATTTAAATCATTTTAACCAATTCGAAAATAACATCAAAGGAAAATTTGGTTTCATGCTGTGATCTTAACATAGATAGATAGCATTTGTTTTGCTGGTCATTTTGGTATATCATTTGCAATTTTTGGATCAATATTTATCAAGTTATGATATTTCCAATTATTGATTTAAATCTGCCACTTTATTTAATTTTAATAAACAGCACCAAAATTAATTCTACAATTCTCTCAATTGACATAAGGTTGTAGTTCATTGCTTACTAAACATTTTGAGCTATTAAACATAAATTTTGAGTAAACAAAACTCAAGTTATGGATTTTCTAAATTCCAATTATATTCTGCCATTTTAGTATCTATTAAATAAAGGCAATTAAATAATTTTAATTGATCATGGCAAGGATACTAATAGGTAGATATTCCTTTTCTGAGCATTTTGGTATATTGTTTGCATTTTCTGAGCTGTGGTTCAAAAGATATTCAATTTCAAAGTTTAATTCCAATTTCTGTCTAATTATTAATTTCAGGAAATCTGCCCGAACCGTTTTTCACCCGGTGGCTGGCTAGCCAGAGTCACTGACGGCCCGGGCCCGTGGCCACGCTGGCGTCCACGCGGGCAAGGCAGCCCATGGTCAAGTTTGACCGTGGCGCATGCCAGGACCGGCGCGAGCGCGGCGGTGACCGGCGGCACGGCCGTGCACCGATCCGTCATGTGCGTGCACGCGGGAGCCCGAGAGGGGGTGCATTGCGCTCGGCACGACGTGGGGACTCTAGTGGCGGCGCAAAGGACCCTATGGTCGTCGGAGAGAGGCTCCGGCGGTGACTAGTGGTGGAGGCCGACGGCGGCCGACACCGACCCATGGATCTAGGGGGAGGGAGAGGCGTCGAGGATGCCCGGGAGATTCGTATGCTCACCCTTGAAGCGTGGGTGGTCACGGCGGTGAAGATGGTGGCCGGGATCGATGGCAATCGAGCTCTGAGTAGCGGCGGTCAAAAAGGAAGAAGACGGGTCGAGCTCGCGATTGGGGGCGTCCCGGCATGATTGCTTGGACGAGGAAGAAGAAGGGAAAGAGGTGGAGCTTTTGCCCCTGGCCGATCTCTTCCGGGAGGCCTCAGTCGATGGCGGCGAGCGGCGGCGTCCTCAGCTAGGTCACGGTCATGTCGTCGCTAGGTTAGGGTTTCGGGTACGGGGAAAATGAGAGGGGGAGAGGGAGCAGAGCGTCGCGGGGGAGTTCTTTATCCTCCAGGGGGGACAGGGCGCGAGGGGGCAGCAGGGGAGGCCACGGCCACGCGGCGGCCATGGCGCCAGTGCTTTCCCTGTGGCGCCAGGGAAAGCAGAAGGAGGGGAGAGGCTAACAGGGTGGACCCACCTATCATGATTTTATTCTTTTCCTTTTTATTTAATTCCAGTAGGGTTTAGGCAATGAATTAAGGCCCTTAACTATTTTTAAAAATTCTGGAAAATTTCATAAAGCCAATATATTATATTTGGAAACTGTCATAATTTTTTTAGCCCATTTGGAAAATATTTCATGTGTTAATTATTTTAGAATTGCTCACTTGCATTTTGGGCTTTATTTAATTATTTGAATTGGCAATTGCTTTAATTTTTGTAACAAACATATTCGAAGTTATTTGAACTTCCTGGACAAATATGAAAGTTCAATTTGGGTGTTGTTTGTCCAATAATAATCACCACTCTTGATTTAATAGTTAAAGCCAAATTATTATTTCATGTGGAGCAATTTAATTATAGATGCCATGATGCAATATGGAATGCAAAAGTGGAAAAATTATTCATATTTTCTGTTACCAAAATGGGGCTGTTACATTATGTCCTCGCGAACCGGAAGAAAATGGGCTACCTTGGATAGGCGGTCGATGACGACCCAGATAGCATTATTGCCCTTTTGTGACCTTGGAAATCCGGTGATGAAATCCATGCCTACTTCATCCCACTTCCACTCGGGAATGGCTATGGGGCGAAGGGTACCAGCTGGCCTTTGATGTTCAGCTTTCACCTGGCAACAAACGTCGCATTCAGCCACATACTCGGCGATCTCGCGCTTCATGCAAGACCACCAGAATTGACGGCGAAGATCTTGGTACATTTTGGTACTACCCGGATGAATAGAGATGGGTGACTCATGAGCTTCTGAGAGGATCAACTCTTTTGTGTTCCCACTCTTGGGCACCACTAGACGGTCACCGAAATAGACAACACAATTGTCATCCATAGAAAAACAGTTGGCCTTCCCATTTGCTATTTTCTCTTTGATCTCGAGGATTTCAGCATCATTTTGTTGGGCGGCCTTGATTTCATCCTCAAGGGTGGATTTGATCTCCAGGTTAGCTAGATATCCGGAGGGAACAATCTCCAGATTCAACCTAGCAAATTCCTCATGGAGGGCAGGTTGGGCCTTTTCAACCATCAAGGTGTTGTAATAGGCCTTGCGATTCAGAGCATCCGCCACAACGTTGGCTTTGCCGGGCTGATAGTTGAGGGTCACATCATAGTCTTTGATTAATTCCAACCATCTTCTCTATCTGAGATTCAGATCCGGCTCGGTGAAAAGATACTTCAGACTTTGATGATCAGAGTAGATCTCACAATGGTTGCCCAACAGGTAAGGCTTCCATTGCTTCAGAGCATGAACTACAGCAGCAAGCTCTAGATCATGAGTTGGGTAGTTTTGTTCATGCGGCTTGAGTTGTCGAGAAGCATAGGCGACAACATGGCCTTCTTGCATCAAAACACAGGCCAAGCCTTGGAGTGATGCAACACAATAGACGACAAAGTCTTTGTCGGTGTCGGGTAGGACAAGCACCGGTGTGGTAGTGAGCTTGACCTTCAGAGTTTGGAAACTCTCTTCAGCTTTATCGGTCCATCTGAACTATCTGTTCTTCTTGAGAAGGTCAGTCAAAGCCTTGGCTATCTTGGAAAATCCCTCGATGAATCGGCGGTAATAACCCGCCAATCCAAGGAAGCTTCGGATATCTTTGACGGACTTGGGAGTTGGCCAATCCAGGATTGGCTGAATCTTGTCAGGTATCACCGCCACTCCAGCAGCTGACACCACGTGACCGAGAAAAATGAGCTCCTTTAGCGAAAACTCGCACTTGGAGAACTTGGCATAGAGGCGGTGATCTCGAAGCTTGGTTAGAACTAGCCGAAGATGCTCGGCATGCTCTTCCTCGGTTTTGGACTAGACAAGGATGTCATCGATGTAAATGATGATGAACTTTTCGAGGTACTCATGGAAGATGGAGTTCATCAGCCTCATGAATGTAGCCAGAGCATTTGTGAGGCTGCAGGACATGACGGTGTACTCATATAACCCATAACGGGTAGTGAAAGCCGTCTTCGGAATATCCTCCTTTCTGATTTTGATCTGATGATAGCCTGACCTCAGATCCATCTTGGAGAATACCGTTGCACCAGCTAGCTGATCGAACAAGTCAGTTATTCGAGGAATGGGGTACTTGTTCTTGATGGTCACCGCATTCAAAGGGCGGTAATCAACAACCAGCCGAGGAACATTGTATCCCTCTTTTTGACAAAGATGACCGGGCATCCCCAAGGTGAGCTACTCGGCCGGATGAATTCCTTTTCCAGCAGCTCATCAAGTTGCTTCTTCAGTTCAGTTAGCTCTTTCGCTGGCATGCGGTAGGGCCTCTTAGAAATTGGGGCGGTTCCCGGAACCAACTCAATCACAAACTCCACGCTGCGATCAGGTGGCATGCCAGGGAATTCCTTCAGAAAAACATCGGGGAACTGCGGATGAAGGGGACTGCCAGGCCCCTTCATGCATTTCGGTGGGTTGGTTCCTTCTAGAAAGTATAAGCTGATCTCTAGAGAGAGAGGTGTGGCAGCGGATGGAACTGCGGATGAAGGGGACCAGTATCGCACTATCCCGTAGCTTGGGTGGATCACTGTGATAGTCTTGGCAGCACAGTCCAGATTGGCCTGATATTTGACAAGCCAGTCCATGCCCAGAATAACATCTAGGCCCTCTGACTTCAGGGCTATCAACTGGAACGGAAAAGGTATTGAACCTATTGAAATTTGAACCTCAGAGGTAACCCAATTGGTTTGCCAACGAGACCCTGGTGTTTTAACCACTAGTGGGGAGTCCATATTCTCAAACGATATTTGATGGTTGTGTGCAAAAGCTATGGATATGAATGAATGCGATGCTCCAGAATCAAACAAGACTGAGGCTGGGTAATCATTGATTCGAAGCGTACCCATGAGAACTCCGCGGTCCTCTTCAACTCCTTCAGCCGAGATGTGGTTCAGGCGGCCACGGCTGACGGTCACGGCCTTGGCGGCTGGGGTAGAGGGTGCTGGTGCAGGTGCTGCGGTAGCCGGTGCCTTCTGGGGACACTCTCTGGAGTAGTGCCCCGGCTGGCCATAGGCGAAGCAAGTGAGCCTCGGTGGTGGTGGAGGCAGCTGAGGGCGGAAGCCACTCCCAGCCGCACCCAAGGTCGAAGTAGCTGGGCGAGGCGGAGGTGGCCTGTACCCTGAAGGCCTTGGCGCGAAGGGTGCATGAGGCACAGCGCTGAAGGGCACAAACACCATGCGCTTCTTGCCCTCGGAGGAAGAGGAGCTCTGGTTGTCAGCTGGAGCTGGCCTCTTGGAAGCCTCCAGCTCCTTCCTACCCTGCTCGATAGTGAGAGCCTGGTTGTAGAGCTCCTGGTAGGACTGGAACTTGAAGGGCAGGAGCTCGTATCGGAGACGAGGGGCGAGCCCCTTGCGGAAGAGGTATTGCTTGTCCTCATCATTTGTCACGTCCCGAGGGGCGTAACGCGAGAGGTGGTTGAACTCCCGCCCATAGGCTTGGACGTCCATGCGTCCCTGGGTCAAGTCCAGGAACTCCCTCCTCTTGAGGTCCATGACGGGCTTGGGGATGTAGGTCGCACAGAAGGCGGTGCGGAACTCTGCCCAAGTGAAGACATGGCCAGCGTCGAACATCGACACCTGGCTCTCCCACCAGGAGCCGGCGGATCCATTCAGCAGGTAGGTGGCGAAGTTGACTTGTT
This sequence comes from Puccinellia tenuiflora, assembly GCA_012064385.1. Classification (NCBI taxonomy): domain Eukaryota; kingdom Viridiplantae; phylum Streptophyta; class Magnoliopsida; order Poales; family Poaceae; genus Puccinellia; species Puccinellia tenuiflora. The sequence goes on from QRDG01001366.1 coordinate 164,948, forward strand.
CCGCTACCGGGACGTGCAAGGCCGCGAACTTGCGCTCGAGGGCCCTCAGCCAATCATCCGCATCGAGCGGCTCCTTAGCTTCAGTGAAGGTGGGAGGTTGGGACCACAAGAACTCCGTGAGAGTGTTGCAGTCATTGTTCCTCCTGGCCCCTTGTTGCACCAGCTGCTCGAGCAGACGCTCATTCCGCAGCCGGTTTTCCTCGATGGCCATCAGGACCTCTGCCATCGAGGAAGGCGGCGGTGCATCAGGGTCCCCGGGGTTACCACGACGGGTAGGAGCCATTCTGAAGATTTGGAACAAGGACAAGTTAGTAAAGCTCCGAATAGTTAGGATAGATCATTTGGATCCTTATTGATTTAGAGAATTTAGATAGCACAAACAGATTTAGTCAACCATGGGTGTCATCACATCATCGCGGCGATAGCAAACGCATATAACTGACTCGAGACAAACAATGGATGGTAGAACCCAAACCCCGAGAACTTAAACTTCGACACCAAGCTTAAAACAAATAGAGATAAGAATCAGAGTAGAGCGAGCTGGATGAGGAGTAAAAAGAATCCTAAGAAGGTTTTCACAACTCATTTTTAGGTTATAAATATTTTTCAACTAGACTCGACATCGACCAATAGAAAGGATTTCCTACAAGCAGTCCTGCTCTGATACCAACTTGTGGCGCCCCGACCCCAGAACTATACAATGAAGCTTTGTGCAACCGGTCATGCTACACAATCGAAGGTTACTGGGTTTACCAAGCCCAGGCCAAAACCTTTGGCAGGCGTGCTCGGAATGGATCATCGGCACGCAACACTTCGATCATGCCATAAGCTTAGACATAGCTATCATGTATAGTAGACAGATCAAGACTTTTGGAACAACTGGCACATCACAGACTCTACGACACAAAGATTCATATAGCAACTCATATATGAGAAAGATAAAAATATTACACACAAAAGGTCACAGACCCAATAATTCATCATGCGGAAGCGAAGTAGTGTTGTCTAGTACAACAAGATCCAAATATAGGGCCTAAGAGGCCTACACATAAACATAACCTAGCCAGCTTGTTCCACGGTCCCAAGCTGCCACCTGGGAACCCCGAACTACTCGTCGACGTCCACGAAGAACCCACCTGTGTGCTCGGTGTCGTCCTCCTCTGAAACAAGTAATAAAGACAGCAAAGAGAGACTGAGTACGACGTACTCACAAGTTTAGTAGGGCGATATAGGACCAATGCTGACGGAGGCTCTAAAGCTGTATGTAGCTAATTTGCATAAAGCTCGATTTTCTTTTCATAAGATGTAAAAGACCCATGGCATCGACTACTCAGAATATTTTCTGAAAAAGGGATAAGAGAGTAACTTTTTCCTTCGGTTCTCGTCGAACCAAGTAGTACCAAGAATCAACACTCGTCACCACCAAGGCACTTCCCCGAATCACCCTCGAGGAATTGAACCTTTTGCCACACGCTGTAATTGCAACCTCTAGCTGCCAAATTTTAATTAGTTTAAAGTTATTTATGATCCTGTAAATCCATTCCCATGGCATCCATAACCGTGGACACGGCTTTTCGAAAAGATTAACCCTGCAGGGGTGTACTAATTTACCCATTGGTACCGTCCGGCTCACCTGATTGGCCCTCTTCTGGGGAAGGGCGGCGAGTGGGCGCGGTTAAACCTTTACCTCGCGTGGGACTATCCAAGAGTCATCTATGGAGACAGGGAAAGTTTACCCAGCCTATTTCAGCCCCTGCCCCCATCGCCACGTCCTAAACACAAATCATCCTCATCATTTTCTTTTCCACTCACACACCCACACGCAAATGGAAAATCGAACTAGAGGACCCTTGGATAGGCCCGCACAAGTTATTCAGTTAGTAAGGAGCCCATACCCCCACCAATGGCAGCACGCTCAAACCTTCAGTCCGAAGACAGGAACTCGCACCTAGGGGCAAGAGTGAGGCAAAACACCATCCCCGATGGCAACTCACCCAAGCCTTTTAAGCAAATTAATTAAGTGCCAACAACAACCACCATGTCCGAACATTCCATCATCATTCATCAATATGGAATTTAATCAACGGACATAAATAGAAAAAAAACTAAGCATGGCTATGCATAGCTAAGCATATAACAACAAATATATTTTTGTATCCGGCCATCACATCATACCTATGTTTCATAGGAGGGGAAACATGTATTGGTTCGGGAAAAACATGCATTTATAGGATACTCTAGATCTTGATCAAAAGTGTCATTGGAATCGCATGCAATATTATGGTGGATAAAATAAGTTTATAAAACAATAGGATGCCAGAATGCCAAGAAGGTTAGGTTATCTCTTGCCTTGCTGCCGGGGCGTGTAGTACTGCTCGTCGGAATAGGCGAGGGAACCCTCGACTCCGGAATCTATCGATACCCAAAAATAATACAAAAGAACAAATAAATCACACGAAGACAAGGTGCAATGCACAATCACATGATGACATGAAAATTTTATGCAAAGATATCATCATTTAATTTATCTAACAAATTATATGGAGTTCCAAATAATTAGTGCAATTATTTGGAAACAACCCCATATTTAACTTAATGTCCAATTGTTCATAAATGTTCACATTATTAAGAATTGGCTCAAATAAGCATGAACATGACATGATTAAAAAGGTTTTGTTCCTCCGATCATTTTGGTACCTTATTTGTAATTTTCCGAGTACCGATGAATAAATAGCGAATTAAATAATTTATTGAATTTAAATCTTTTAACCAATTTATGAATAACATCAAATAAATATTTGTTATCATGATTTGATATTAGCATGATTTGATAGGGGCGGCGTTTCTGCTCCCGGGCTCACCAGGTCCTGTTTAGTTCGGTGAAAATAAAAAAATAGTAAAACTTTATGAAAAAATCTGAAAAAATTGGAGACACACGCATACAAGTTGTTCACACTCGTGAATTTTTTCGGAATGAAAAAACATCGCATGTGCTCTGTACAAAAAAGACAAAGTGAGTGTGTCAAAATAGATCTAAAAACACATTTTTGAAAAAGCTGATTTTGTCCTTTTTACACAGATCGCACGGGATGTCTTTTCTTTCCGAAAAACTTCACGAGTGTGAACAACTTGTATGAGTGTGTCTCCAATTTTTTTCAGATTGTTACATAAAGTTTTACTATTCTTTTATTTTCGTGCAAAAAAGCAGGAGCTGGTGAGCTCGGGAGCATGATTGAATTTCCGGATTTGATAGTATTTGAAACACTGATCAATTTGATATTTTATTCATAATTTTTGGTTAACTATTTATCGATTTAGGATTTTCCCAAATTAGGTATTATTTATACCATTTTAGGAATTCTTAAATAAAGGAGAAATTATTTCCTTAAAAGGGCATGGCAATGTTACCAAATGATAGGTAATGTTTTTCTAAACAAATTGATATTTCATTTGTTGAATTTGAAGCATTATTCAAATAGTTATCAATTATTTAAAATTGTTTATTTTCCAAAAAGTAAAAAGAATCCCCAGATAGGCCGGCCTCCAAACCGGCCAGGCTGGGCCACAAGCCGGGGGGTGGCCCGAAGCGGTCGGCCTTGTGGCCGGCCCAGGCCGAGCGCAAGGCCGGGCTGGCACCCGAGCCAGCCGGCCTCACGGCCGGACAGGCCGGTGTCCAGGCCGGGCGCGCTGCGGCGGGCGGCGGCGCCCGACGGTGACAGACGACGGCGACCACGATTCGGCAGCAATCCGCGGTGTGATTAGCGCCATCGAAAGCGGGTACGGGGTAGGGGCCGTGAGCGTGCTCGGATACGGACGGGAAGGTGCAGGGCGACACGCGCGTGCACGACATGGCATGGCCATGGCCGCTCGCACGAATGCGAGGCAACAGAGTGGGAGGAGGAGAGAGGGGGTGTCCAGGAGATGCGGGGGCTCACCAGCGATGCGTGGCTGGCCGTGGGGTTGTCGGAGGAGGTCAGGGGCGGCGGTAATCGTGCCCGCAACGCGGCGGCCGGAGTCGGGGAGGACGCGGACGTCGGCATCGATGCGGGCGACCCCGCGGCGATTCCTTGCCCTAGGACGGAGAGGACGACGAGGCGAAGCGGGCGGCGTGCTCAGCGGCTCCGGGGAGGCTCCGGTCGGCGGCAATGCGACGGCGAGACAGCGGCGCGCGCGCGGCTTCCTCACGCTAGCGTTAGGGTTTTCGCGGGGAGAGCGAGAGCAGGTGGAGGGGAACGGGTGAGAGAGAGGCCGGCGTCGTGGGGGTCCTCTTTGACCACCAGGGGAGCAGGTGGCGCGACAGCCGGCAGAGCGGCATGGTGCCAGTGCCACTCCCGGCACTGTGAGGAAGGAGGAGAGAGGAGGGAATGGCAGGGGGGACCCCCTGTCAGATTTTTGAACTTTTCCCCTTTATTTTCCTTTTAGTTTAAAACCATTAGGGTTTTAGAAATTTAGTTAAGGCCCTTAATCATTTTCAAAAATTCTGGAAAAATTTACAGTGGCTACCCATGACATTTAGCACCTCCACAAAAATTGGTGTTGCAATTTAAATTGTTTTGCACAACATTTGTCCACAGGGTTTAATTAAGGTCATTTTTGATTGATTGCAAAAATGCATTTATTTGAAGCACTTAAATATTTCCAAAAATAATAAAATTAATCATGGAGGCTCCTAGTATGAAAATTAAGCTCCCCATAATTTTAGTTTGAATTTTGGAAAGGTTTAGCTCGATTTCAAAATAGGATTTGAATTAAACCAATTTTGGATTCTCAAATTCATTTCTTATTTGGCAATATTTGGAATTTGAGAATTTGTTATAACCTGTCAAATTGGAACTTCCTAAACAATTTGGAAGTCCAAGAACAGCTTGGGTTGACAAGTTAAGCAATTGTATTTGGTGTGGAAGCTTGGGAAGGTTGCTTCCCCCTTTTAGTTGCTTGCATATGTGGATTGTTAGAATTAGCAAATTTCATATTCATGCCTAGATGCAAACAAGAAAGCAAAAAGTGGAAAAATTCTTCGTATTTTCCAGTACATAGCTGGGGCTGTTACATCATGGTAAGAATGTTTAATGTGATAGACCATAAGCTTGGGGATGTGAAGATAACCTCACTGGACCGACACACTCTCAGTTTGCACACGTCTAACTTCTGTTTTTCGATCAATGCACTTTATCGCATAAACTTGGAGCGTTATTTATTTGCTTTTTATTTTGGTTTGATTTTTGTTTTGAGACCACCACTATCATTTTTATATGAGAGAGCTACTGTAAATTTGGGTTGAATTAAGTTGGATGCTATAATAAGATTGGGAAAGGGATGTTTGAGTTGATTTAAAAAGATACATATAGTTGCACAATTCATGTGCTTTTTAATGAGTATTAATTTGCAAGTGTTTTATCAAGAGCTATCTCTTATTCTTGTTTTGATGTTGAATGTTACTTTACTCTGTTTAACATGGATTGGTTAGTTCTACGGACACTTGTGCATGCATTTAGACGGTCAACTTTCTCCCTTTTGCTAGCCCAAAAGTTCCAACCAGTAAAAACTTGTTTTCCAACACCTTCAACCAAAGTTTTTCCAGTGAGTCCACCATATCTACCTATTAGCCTTATGCTATTCCGAGTATGTTTATCATGATACTTTGTGTTATCTATACCTCTGAATTAAAATGCTTATGTTATTGATTGTCATGGGAAAATTTGGTTAAATAGCTCTCACACCTTACTATTGCACTTAATAAACATGAACCACTGTGATTAAAACTATGAAGTTGTGAATTTGACAAGAGTCTTGGTTGTTAGTTAGCCCAAATGTGCTGTCACATGGCAAGCTTTCAACATTGCACTAAATTATATCTAGTTGATATCATGTACTTTTGTTTATGGATGCTTATCATGGTGCCAAATAAATGTGGAAATTTAGTAGGTTTAAGTAGTTGTATAAATGGCTAGAGAGATACCTGGGCCGCCAATCTAAGCCATGCTGTCATGGTGGAAATTTACTTACATGCTATGTGAACCTTCAGTGATACACCTCACAATAAAAAGCTATACCAATAGTAAATAAAAAGGGTGTTGAGATTGTTCCTTATGTTTGTTTGTTTTGTCATTTTGACATGCGCTTGTTCCATGTCCTGGGACAAGAGGTACCCCAGTTGACCCTCTTGATGACGCTATTTTTACAATGACTTTTACTTGAACTTGCTTTGTATCCCAAATTGAGTAACACCATAGTGTAGGTACTCATATTCAAAGGGCATGAAACTTTCAACCATTGCTTTGTCAAGCACACTACTCATATTTGCTTTCACTTTAAACTTTAAGCATTCAAGATGTTATGATAAGGGGTAATGAGAGCTTGACACCAATACCACATTGTAAACATTAACTTAACTAGAAGTATTTTGGAAGTTAGATGAAACTTATTCATGTTTTTACCTCTACTCATTTATATATCTATCTATCCAAAGTGTCCACCTTTTACATTAAGTTTTATAAGAGTGCTCTATGACCATTATAGGATCTTTTTACTTTTTATTATGCATACATTTGGTCCATAGCACTTTCTTCTATGTTACACTTTGTGAATTATCATTGAACATCCTTGCATTGAATATTTGATATCACTTTATAATCTATCTTGCATATTGCTATTCCTTCGATGTAGCAATAGTAATCATCTTTGATATCCATTGTTAGTATTAAAATGCAAAGTCCATGTTGGTTTTATCACCTTTATACTCGAGGACGAGTATAGGTTAAGCTTGGGGATGTTGATGCATGTAAAATGCATACATGAACTTTGCATTATATTACTCATATTTCATTCATATTTGCATCATATAAGGGTTATATCATTGTTTTATAATGATTTTGGTAAGATTTCACAGTTTTCCTATTTTTCTGGAATTAACCCTGCACTGGCAGAAAACCCTATTTTCTATATTTTGATGTTTCAGGGACCCAAACGACGTCCAAACGACCTGAAAATTTACGAGCATCAGTTTTTGGAAGTAACAAAGCGTAGGAGCGAAGGACGTGAAAAAGTGGAAGCCCGAATGCCAAAAGAGGGGGGCCCATGCGGCCAGATTCCTTGGCCACGTGGGGCCCACCAACTTGGCCCTCGTGGCCCCGTTTCCGTCGATCTTTCTTCCCGAAGCTTCGTATTGACCTAAAACCGACTATAAAAATAGTCCCCCGACATTTTCTAGAGAGGGCACCGCCGAAACACAGAAACCATGAAACAGAGACCTGAAGCTACAGATTGGAGGGGGAAAACTCTGGCAGGATGCTGCCGGGGTGGTCTCCATCTCCCCCAACGACATCTCCACTGTCTCCATGATGAAGAGGGAGTAGTCTCCCTCGGGGCTGAGGGCTCATGCCGGTAGCTATGTGGTTTATCTCTCTCTCCCATGGTGTGATCTTTATGTGATCATGAGCTTTGTAATGTAGTTGAATCCATAGATGTTACTCTTCATTATCTCATGAATTATGCTACTCAAGTGGTTTTATTAATGTAATGTCCGGAGACACCTTTGTCCCATGGTGCGAAGTTGACAGTGTGCACACCGTGTGTGGCTCTTAGGCTAAAGATTATAGGAATACTTATCATGAGTTATTATTTGTGTTGGATGTCTCTATGAAATTGTGGTGTTTTTCTAGTACTATCTTAGGGCGCTCAAGTTGATAGTGTGGGGTTCCCTATATGTGGAATGCGACTTTAAGTTGTGCTTTTATAGCACTACACAATGGATTGGTGTTCGTTATCCAACCGGAGGATAGTTCGGGGTAGCATAGTGAAGAAGAAATATCTATGTATTCAATTATATTATTATTGTTGAGAGTGTCCACTAGTGAAAGTATGATCCCTAGGCCTTATTTCCAAGCATTGAAACACCATTTACTCTCAGTTCTGCTGCATGTTTGCTTGCTGCCATTTTTATTTCAGGTTGCAATTATCACTTATAATCATCCATATTACTTGCATTTCACTATCTCTTCGCCGACACTTGGAAACTTGCTGTTGTTCTACAAACCTCTGCACTTGGAGGCCCAACACTGTCTACAAGAATAGAAGCGTGCGTAGACATCACCAACCACACGACAAACACGAAGAGAACACACGCTTGGAGATAAAGGTGTATGGTGCGACTTTAGGCGTGAGCAAGAGAGACCTAACGAAGACAATGCTCGTGTCACACCACCTCTCGAAGGACGACTAGCTCAAGTCTATTGATGAGGAGCAACCGATTTGCACAAGTGTACACCCTACTCTCTTGGATTTGCAGCTGGAGAAACTAAGCAAGACAAAGGTTCACGACTTGGTTTTTCTCTTTTTTTTTGACTTTTGCCCGAGCTGAGACCACTACAAGAAGATGCTCACAACAGTGAAGTAACGATCACTCGGTGCCACACTAGTGCAATGCTCACACTTGACCGAGCTAGTTCCAATGGGATTAGTTTTGCGAAAGGGAAAGGGTTTGGGGCAAGTTATACCTTCGGGTATTGTCGTTGATTTCATACTTGCGGATGTAGATGTCAAAGGATCTAACTGACTCCGAGGTGTCATCGTAGAGGATGTCGAGACCTTCGCGTGAAGACGAGAATCACCAAAATCGGAGAAACGATGAGAGAGAAATGCCCAAAAGAAAATTGAGGAGAGAAAAAATTTGGCAGAAAAAAAAACCCAAGTGGCGGAAGGTGCGGCGAAAATTTTGCCGGACAGTCCGGTGGCTGCGATTTTCCAGCAGCTCACCAACTCGCGAAGAACGTCCACCAAATCCTCAAAATTCCTTGATTTTTGGGAGAAATTGGCCGAAAGTGAAAGAATGGAAAGGTGGTGGCCGGTCTTAAGCAGCGGATCCGTGGATCAAAACTACGAAAAGCTCACCAAAACAAGAGATCAAAATCCATATAGGCTCTTTTTTGTGGCAATTTTCGAAATTGGGATGGGAAAGAAAAAATTTGGTGGGGAAAGGCTAAATAACGGTGGAAACACGATCCATATCTATCGTGTCTTGGATCACGGACACCGGGAGTAAAGGATACCCCCTTTTTAGGTTCGGTATGGGGCGCAGAGGAGGCCGAAGATCGTCTTCCGCCCAGGGGCTTCGCTCGACGCTCGAGATCTACATACTAGCAAGCATCACAGAGACACAAGGAGTTCACCCAGGTTCGGGCCGCCCAGAGGCTAACAACCCTACTCCTGCATCTCTGGATTGAGAGGTGTATCATGGTGTAGCTTTACAAGGGTGGTCGCGGGTGAGAACCTGGGAGGTGTTGGCTAGAGGTTGAAGACGAGCAGATCCTGACCCTGAGGAGATCACCTCTCGCCTAAGCTAATCTGGGACTTGTGCGCTACCTAGCCTAGCCTCCTTCTCTTCTGGACCTGTTCCTTCTTTGGGTGCCTCGTAACATCCCAGAATTAATATGAGTATTATTAATTCCAAAAATGTGGGCCAACAAAAATTTTTATTATCTTATGTGTGTTTGCTTGCATTTTGTTGCTTGATGTGCGTGATTGCTAAGCAAAGTTGTGACTAAAAAGAAAAGAAGTGAAAGCAACCCCACCACATGAAATAATGGGACAAGTGCCACACAACTTTCTCTAAATGAGAAATAAATATTTTCTTTTAAATCAAAAACCAGTGGGGTGACATAGTGCTCACTCCCACTTAGCTCTAATAACTTTTCCCTCTTCAAAATATATTTTCAAATTCCAGAATATAAAATTCTATTTCTTTCTTTAATCATCTTAAACCACAAAATGTGCTATGATGCACTTATCAAAAAAATACCATCATAGCACCAAAAATCATCATTTATATAAAAGAGACCAAATGTGGAAACCAAATTCAAAAATTCGAAATTTAATTTTGTTGAGGCATTTGGTCGAACAGGTGGCATGCACCACCTTGTTCTTCCCCAAAACCGAAGAACTGAAGATCAAATCGACGGATTTGTGTGTTTGTTCTTCGATTCCTTGGACCCCACCACCTCTCTCCACCCCACGGACCTGCCCAGCACACCAATTTTGCACGGGAACCATCCAAGACGCCGCGGTGATCATCGCCACCCAGGGAGCACGGCGCACTGTCGCCATGCCGCCCCTGTCGCCGACGCATAGGCGGCACCGTAGCCGCCCACCTAGCCCTAGCGCCGCTCCCTGCCTCTCCCAGCCGAGCACCGCACCCCCTGGACACGGGCATTGGCCGCCCTCGACATCTTGTGCCCGTGCACGCCGTGCGCCGCCCGAGCGCGCACACGGCCGTCCCCCACTCGAGCTCGCCCAACATGCCTCCACGCCATCCGCCGTGCCCCTCCATAGCCCAGCACCGTAGCCGGCCTCGCGCCAACCCTACGGACATGCCCGGCCGCCCGTTGTACCACCCCTGCGCCCTGTCCACCATGAACCGGAGCTCCGGCTATAAAAGCAGCCGCCCTGAGCTCCGATTCCACCACACCACGCCACCCCATCGTCCACTGCCCCTTCCTCCCCACTCCACTCTCTCTCATGTACCGCCAGGAGGGCGGAATTGCTGCCGGAGGGCGGCTGCCACCCTGCTTCGTCCTCGGATCACCGCCGCTACCGAGGAGGTCGACGACAAATTCATGGCCGTGCGGCCACTCTCTCCCTCTCTTTTCCTCCCCTAGCTCGCCGTCGTGCACCACCGCCACCGCACGCTCACTCCATCGTCGTTCTGTGCACAGGGTCGCCGCCAGGAGCTCGCCGTCGCCACTCGGTGTCCGTGAAGGCCACACCGCCGTCGCCGACGAACCCGGCCGTCCTAGCACCTACAACTCCGTCTACAGCCGTCCCCGAGCCTCCGACGCCGATTCCCGCCGTCGCCGCCGTCAACCGAGCCCTAGGTGAGCCGCTAGCCACCGCCCCACCGCCGGCAGCACGGTGGCGCCGCCAAGATGTGGTCGTCGCCGATGCTTTGAACGTGGACCGTTGGATCGAGATCCAACGGCCGCGTACCGTTTCGTTTATTTCTGAAAACGGCTAAGTCTGGGAAACAACAGATTAGGTTAGCCCACTTTGCAATTAAATTGTGGAAAATCTACTGCGCCAAAATTTACTAACTTTATATGGATGGAAAGATCTAGATCCATAGATTCTGATGCATGTCTTGTATGTCCAAAATAATTAGTTTAGCATCCTCAAATAAATAGGCAAAGTAGCTATGTGCTCTCTGTTTCCAGAGAACTTCTGAGAACCAGGTTTAAAGTTCTGTTTTGATCTGTTAGTATTAATTTGCCTAATTTTATTTAGGAGTAATTCTTAGCACAGCATGTTAGTATAGTTAGCATACTGTCATGAGCAAGTAGTTTGAACCCTGAATTAAAATCTGGCTAAAAGATTTAAGTTGGACAATATAGCTAATCAGTTAGCTCAACACTGCAATAACAGAACATAGCCTACTTCCCATGCAAATTGCTATTGAACCAGAGGCCTAAAAATAGCAAACTAAAATCTTGTAGCAAATAAAACATGTAATATTCACAGTGATGCAAGACATGATCATTAAGAGTAATTCCCTGATTTAAAATGAAAATGCCAAATGTGCTAATTGATAAACTTAAAAATGGGTAGATTTCTCTGTCAGAAATTTGATTAGAACTTTGAAATTCAATATCTTGAGATCTAGGAATATAAAAATAGCAAGTGAAAATGTTCTGGAAAGCTTATGAAATTATCTAACTAACTAAAGTGGTTTCACCCCATTTAGGTTAATAAATAAATAATTATAATCAAAATGCCACAGAAGGTATAAAACCTAAACTTGTTTGTTTCTGATACTCTACTAATCCAAATGAGGTCAAACCAATTTTGTTAGCTCAGATTTAAGCAATACTAGTTACCCCTAAAAGGATTTAATTTTTGAATACAATTAACTTGAGTTGTAGCAAAAACAAGAAAACCAACATTCTGGATTAAAACATTTATACAGGGAGTTTAATAACTCAAATTGAATTAAATCCAATTGGGTTGTTCCCTATAAATCAGTGGCTATCTGTAGAATTTTAATTCATATTTTTGTGACCAACAGAACTAAAGTTATGCAATTAAACCTGAAACCCTAGTTTCTGCCATAATTGTGATGCAAATACATAATTGTTAATTAAATCAATTTGAAACCAAATTGTGTTATATTGTGTGTTCAGTAGCTAATTGTTATGTTATGTTGATTGTGATGTGATGTTTGCTTGTTTAGTTTAGTGATTGTTGCTTGTATTGTTTGTTTATCGATTAGACGAGATCGTTGCCGGAGACTACGAGGAAGGAGATTACTTCGAGCAGCAGGAACCCGAGCACTTTGTTGAGCAAGGCAAGCTACTTCGCTGAGCTTGCATTTACATACCTCTAATTTAATCACATGCAAGTTCCTAAAGTAGTGGTATTGATTTTCTGAAAAGCCTTTTCACAAAGGATATGAAAACTGCTTTATCACCCTATGTAGAGTGTAGAGTAGATACTTAAAATTATAGGATGGGAAAAATATGATTTATTCCAAACTCCTTTTTAAAGTACCTAGTTGATGATGAAATGCCGAGTTATCGGTGTTAAAGTGGAGAAGTGATAAAGTGGGTGGTTTACGAAAAATGCACATTGTGTCTTAGTACCATGACGACCAGCCGATAACCTGTGCGACCACATCTACCCAAATATGGGAACGGGCGTAGTCATATAATTTGCTCGTGTTAGTACTGGATACCTCATCGACGGAGACGACTCCGTTATGCATGAGGGGATGAGCATGGCGACTCTAACCCCTGACCTGGGTCCCGGCAATATGTTGGCTTGCGGGATTGAAGGGCTTCGTGCTCGCCGGGCAAAACTACGAGTCCTTACATCTAGGTTCCTCGACGGGGGATCCTGTACTAGGTGTTGAAGGAATGGTGAAATCGTAAGGGCAGGGTCCTATACTAGCATGAGCAAAGGACAGGCTATGGTCGGTGGCTCAACTTCGCATACACCTTGTATGGCGGGACGTGGCAGACACGATGAGCTACCGGATGGGTGTGGGAAAAGTGTGCTACCTCTGCAGAGGGTAAAAACTATTTGAATAGCCGAGTCCTCGGATATGGACAGTTGGGAGGCTGTACTAGACTATGTGCAAAGTTTTACAAAAGGAGGTAACCTTAAAGAAACAAAGGTGTGGCTGATGTTTCCCAACTATACCAAATGGAGTGGTATGAGTTGTGGAGGAAAAGAGATCATGATGAGTCATGGTCGGGAAAAAGGAGGAGTTTTGGATAAATAATATAATTGTGATTCTCTCCAGAGATAGTAGTAAATCTCTTCTTACCTTTTTCAACAAAGATATAGAGATAGAGTAATAACTAAAAGTGCTGTAGAGAACAACTTAAAACTGGTGCATACTCAGTAGAGGAGTAGTTTGCGAGTACAAATTGTACTCATACTGGTTTCGTCTCTGGCTATTGTCTTAGCCAGATCCCGAGGAAAACTACGCTGAAGCGGAGTATGGAGACTTCTATGCGAACTAGGGATCTTCGTGAGTCAACTGCCTGTCGGTCGTCGCTAGGACGCGTTGGACTTCTACTACGTAGCTTCCGCTGAATGCTTTTTATTTGGCCCTTGAAGGCACCTATGTAAGACTTGGTCTAAGTGACCTACTATGTAAGACTTTAATGCGGTACTGAAATGGATGTAAACTTTGGTATCCAATTCGGATTATGGGCAACGACAGACTGATCATGGGATCGTTGTGTGAACCATAATCGGGTATTTCGGACAGCTAGTCCGGGGTCCCCACAGTCCTCCTTTTATTATAGGCTAAGGGGATACCACAGGTGCACCCTAGGGGCCGGAGGGGTTTTGGCGGGAAAACCCCTCCGGGTTCTCTTTGGGAGGCGACGTGGCCTCCTCTCGTCCAAGTATTCTTCTCAGAGGGGGCAGGTGAGGCCGCCCACCTTTTCCTGAGAGGGCGGACAGAGGCTGACAGCTTTTCTGCCTCTACCCCCCTTTGGCGCCTCCATCTTCTTGGCGCCCAAGTCTTCTAGGAGCTTCTAGCCAGAGCTGGCAAGCTTATCCTTTTCGCGCACTAGAGGTTGGTTCCCGGGAATGAGCCTAGCCTCCTGCTGGGCGTCGGGTCCCCGGGACCTCTGTGCCTGCTTCCGGGTCGAGGGGGGCCCCGGAGGGTCCCTGAGTCCTTGGCCTTGGTTGTCGATGTCACACGCGTCGGGACGCCGTGGGGCAGATGGGGGGCCCATCTGCCAGTCTTGAGCCTTGGCTTGAGTGCCTCCTTGGTGGGCCCATGTGCGATGGACCCACTTTGACCGCATCAGGGGAACCCCGTGTTCCACTGTTGCGACAGTAGCCCCCGGGCATAGTCCCGGCGGCCACGCCCTTCTGCCACCAGGGCTATGACCAAAAAGAGTCAAAGTGGGTCCCCGGCGTCAGGTCTTGAACGTCTTGTCACATCCATCAGAGCCGCGCGCTATGGAGGCGCGCGTCCCACGGGTCCTAGAGTTATTTTTCCGGCGGAGTAATTGTGCCAGCCTCCTCGATTCTCGGTAACAGAGAAAGCGAGGCGACGGCCGCTAAGGGCGCACCCGAGCCTTCTTAAAGGCAGGGATACCCCTCAGGATCTTCATTCGTCTTCATTCCTTCTTCAACCCCAGCTTTCCTCAGAGGTGAGCGCGTCGATGGCGGGGGCTAAGACAGGAGCTGGTCGCTTGCGCTCGTCCTCGGTGGGGGCAGAAGTGGCATCCGGTAGTCGCGGAAGAGCTGCCCCCCGAGGCCGAGCGAGGCGCGGTCGCGGCCGTGGTCGTGGAAGCCGAGGTCGTGGAGGTCGCGGAGCGGGAGATTCGCCGAGCCCTTCTTCGCGGAGGACGACCTACACCGGCTTCCCTCCGTTTGAGTTCATCGTGGATCTGGACAGAAGACTACGGGGCCGGCTTCATCTTCCGGACTCCTTCATGGCGGCGGTGGACACGGACGACGGCCGGCCCACCGGTTTCTGGTTGTAGGTCGAGGGATGTCCCAACGGCCCCTCCTGGGTCGAAGTGGAGAACACCGTCGCCGACTCCATGCTCCTGGGGAAGGGATGGAAAGCGTTCGCGCGCTCCCGTCACCTTACCCGGGGGAAGTACCTGTCGTTCGAGTACGACGGGGATGAGACGCTCTCCGTGAAGATCTTCCATGGTGATGGAGGACGCGAGTGCTGCTGTATGGAGAGCGACAGCAGCAGTCGCAGCAGCAGCTACGGCGAGGAGGACGAGAATGAAGATGAAGAGGACTCCCTCAGCATCAAGGCTGAGAGGAGCCCGCTTCCCTGAAGATGCGGGGGCGGCACCGCGGCAGCGCCCCCCGAAGATGTCCTTGACCTCCTTCTTGGCGGCCTCGTCGACGTACTTCTGGAGGTAGCGCCTTCCGTGGTGCGGGGATGCTCCTTGCTTGCGTAGGAGCCAACCTTTCTTTGTAAAAAGTAGGCCCCATTGTAGACTTTTGGATGACAAAAATCTTGTACTCTTGTTGTCGCTTGGCCTTCGAGCTGAATAGATGCGATCGGGAACGGCTTTCTACAAAACTCGCTCTTGAATGTAGCACCAGCTGAACCGTCAGGGGGGCCAGTGGGGAACAGAGGGCCTATAAAAGGCTCTCTAGCCCCCAGTTCCATGGCCACCCTTAGTCCTGCTTCTTCTTGCTTCTCGCCCTCCCCGCCCCTTCTCAAACCACGAGGCCATGTCGGGGGAGGTAGGGATGTCCTTCTCAGGGACGTCGATGGTGGCGTCCATGCACTGGGGCGCGGCGGAGGCTCCCAGGGAAGCTGGGGCCCGTGCCGCTGGAGAATAGGATGAGGTGATGTCGCGCCTGGCCCTCGCCATGGGCGTTTCTCGCTTGGCGACGATCTCTGGTCCCGCAGCCCAAGAGGAGGCTCGGGTGCGGGCGCTCCGCAGGGCTCAGCTTCTGGCGGCCTTGAAGGAGAAGACCGCGGGGATCCCGGAGGTATCCCAGCTCTGGGAGGAGTTCGATGCCATCAAACAGGTCAGTGTTGTGATTCTCTCGGCCCCTCGCTCCTCTTGGGCCTGGTCTAGATCCTGACCGAACTTGTCCCCTGTCACAGGCGGACGACAACGCCATGAGTGAGGTGGCGGCCGAGGTGGTCTCCCTGCTCCACTGTCTGGCGCCCGGACGTACCAGACAGCCAGGAGACGCCTGAAAAAATCCTTCCGGGTTCTCCCTCTCCTCCCAGGCATCCCCAGGAATTGAGAGGTCCCCCGTCGGGCGTGAACAAGGCAAGGGTGCGCAGGAAGGAGCGCTAACTCCAAGCTGGCCTTTGTAGCACAGGGTCTAGTAGTTGCACAACCGAATGTAAATTCAAGAATGTAATTCAGAATGTAAATTCGGATGTATGCAACCCTAGACTCAACTCCCGGGGTCATTTCCCAAATCTTCCTTTGCACTAACGCGCCGTCTGGTTTTCTGAGGAGGCACTCTACCTCCGCACGATAGATGTACCCCCTAAGTCGGACTATACCTTCCGGGAGTCCTTCGCCACTATCCACGGGTACTAGGCCAGAGGGAAACGGACCGTTCACCGGGGTGGTCGCCTACCCCCGCAAAGGCTCTCATTAACCGTCAAGCATGCGCAGGTCGATGGTATATTGACTCCGAGCGAGATGTCATGCCTAAATGCAGGATACTGATGCAAAAACTTAGCTGTTTTCTTGTCGCGCCTCCATCCCATCCAGTCCTTCCCGGGTGTCGAGCTCCTTTGGTGTCCCGCCGCCCAAACCTGCCCCGGGAAGGAGCTACACACAACAAACTTTCAGTAGGAAAAGAATGGACCCTCTTTCCTATCATGCTAGTGTGTTATCCAAAGCAAACTGTAAGCACAGTTGGTAGTACATTTCTGTGGTGAGGTGCGTTTCACCACAGCACTGCCCGATTCCCCTCTCCGCGACAGCACGGCATGATCGTGCGGCGGTGCCTAGCCCACCGAGGCCACTCGCGGCGCTTCTACCCGTCTGCCACCGGCCCATACCAGCCCCCTGCTTACGGGTTGCTAAGGATAATACGTTTCCATGGAAGGATTGAGGCTCATGGAAATTGAAATAACTTATCTTTTATTCTCCTGGCGACGATTCTCACACCCTATTACAGAACACTAGCCCCCTGGGCGTGCTTTAACGGATCCGACGTTTGCGATTCATGTTCGTAATCAGGGGTAGAATTTCCAAAGATTCTCGATGTTCCAGGCGTTGCCTTCCGGCCGGCCTTGCTCGTCCTCAAGGTACACCGTTCCGGGTTTCAGGGTATGTGTCACTCGGAAGGGTCCTTCCCACTTTGATGACATTTTGTTCAGGCCTTGCATGCTTTGCCTCTTGCGGAGTACCATGTCTCCGGGTTGCAGCTCCCGCGAGCGAACATGACGGTTGTGGTATCGGTGGAGTCCTTGTTGGTACCGAGCTGACCGTAAGGAGGCCCGGCACCTTCTCTCTTCCAGCAGGTTTATGTCATCTATCCTCCGCCCTTCTTGTGTGTTCTCATCGTATGCGAGCACCCGGGGTGATCCGTACTTGAGTTCTGATGGCAGGACAGCCTCAGCTCCGTAGACGAGGAAGAATGGTGTCTCTCCAGTGGCTCTGCTCGGTGTTGTTCTGAGTGACCACAGCACGCTTGGTAGGTGATTAATCTAGTTTTTTCCCTTGTTCTCCAGCTTGTCAAAGGCCTTGGTCTTCAATCCCTTGAGAACTTCTGCATTTGCTCGCTCTACTTGCCCGTTGCTTCTTGGGTAGGACACCGAGGCGAAACACACCTTGATGCCCATTTCTTCGCAAAAGTTGAGGAAGGCTTTGCTTGTGAACTGAGTGCCGTTGTCGGTGATGATTCTATTGGGTACTCCAAACCGGTAGATGATTCCTTCGATGAACTTGATGGCGGCCTGAGCCGTCTGGCGTGGAACTGCCATTGCTTCCACCCACTTTGTGAACTTGTCGATTGCCACGAACAGGTATTCGTGTCCTCCCACAGACTTTGGTATCTTGCCGACGATGTCCAGCCCCCAGACCGCGAACGGCCAGGAGATTGGTATCGGCTGCAATGCTTGCGCTGGCTGGTGCGTGTTCTTGGTGTAGTACTGGCAAGCTTCACAGGTCTTGACTAGCTGCTCCGCGTCATGAAGTACCGTTGGCCAGTAGAACCCTTGACGGAAAACCTTCCCCGCCAAGGATCTCGAAGCCACATGACTTGAGCACATCCCCTTGTGTATGTCCCTTAGTAGTTCTCGGCCTTGCTATTGCGATATGCACCGTAGCTTGACTTAGTTTTCGCGCCGCCGGTAGAGCTCGCCGTCGATTAGGACGTAGAGCTTTGCCCGGCGGGCCACTTGCTCGGCTTCGTGGTCGTCCTCCGAGAGGACGCGATCCACCATGTACTTGACGATGTCCTGGGCCTAGGGCGGGTGGGTCCATTCCACCAGCAGTACCTCCTGGCCAGAAGGAAGCAGAGCTTCTTCGGCCGCAGGCACTGCCGGGTCTTGGGCTTCCGGGCTGGCTACCCGTGTTGTCGATGTAGAAGGGTTGCCAGCCTCCTTTGTCGCTGAAGAACTTGGCTTCAGGCTCTCGGGAGAGACTGAAGGTCGCTTGAGCACCTCGATGTAGATCCCGGGAGGTACCGGTTCTCGTTTGGACGCCAGTTGTGATAGCTCGTCCGCAGATGTGTTTTCCTCCCGCGGCACATAAGCATCTCTGAAGCTACTGAAGCGCCGCTGAAGTTTCCACACTTCTTCGACGTACGGCGTCATCTAAGGACAGGCTTACTCTTTGTTGACTTGCTTGATGACTAGCTGAGAGTCACCCTTGACGATGATCTTGCCGATGCCGAGGCTGATGGCAGCACGAAGTCCCGCGAGCAGACCTTCGTACTCCGTCGTGTTGTTGGAGATGTTTCCTTGGTAGTGCATTTGGACGACGTATTTCAGGCGTTCACCAGTTGGTGAAGTGAGGACGACCCCGGCACCTCCTTGCCCCTCGGTGTAGGAGCCGTCGAAGTGCATGGTCCAGGTGTCGGGATCCTCCTTCCCGGGAAGGCTCGTCTCCTCCTCCGGGTTGTCGATCGCCGTCTCGGTCCACTCAGCTGTGAAGTCAGCCAGCGCTTGGCTCTTGATGTTGTCCGTGTGCTCGAACTTGAGCTCGAAACCCTGAAGTTCCATGGCCCACGCCGAGATGCGTCCGGTTGCCAGCGGGTTCTCCAGAGGACTCCTCAGGTTGTACTTGGACACCACCGTGATTGGGTGCCCCTCGAAGTATGGCCTCATCTTGCGGGAGGCGATGAGGATCGCTAGCAGCAGCTTCTGCATCATGGGATACCGCTCCTGGGCGTCGCGCAGCACTGAGCTAACGAAGTAGACTGGGTGCTGCACCTTGCGGGTCGCCGATCCTTTGACGGGTTCGACGTCCCCCACATCCTTAGCGCTCCGGGGTGTTGTCGGAGTAGCCCCCGGCTACGTCGCCTTGGAGTGTATTTCTTCATCCTCATCGCATGGCTCGATGATGAGGGGAGGGGGCGGGGTGCTGGGATCCTCGGACCCCTGAACACCTGGCCGCCCCTTCTTGCTTGTCTGCCCCAGGAATGGGTCCCCGGGACGCTTGCCCTTGCTTGGCTTCTTTGGAGATGCGTCGCGCTCGGCCACCAGCACGGCGCTGACCACCTGGTTGGTGGCCGCGATGTACAGCAGCAGGGGCTCCTTTTCCTTTGGGGCCACGAGGACGGGTGGCGAGGCGAGGTAGCTCTTGAGAGATTGGAGAGCTTCCTCAGCCTCAGGGTTCCACTCCACGGGGCCCGATTTCTTGAGCAACTTGAAGAACGGCAAAGCCCGCTCTCCAAGCCTTGAGATGAAGCGCCCGAGTGCCGTGATGCACCCGTTGAGGCGCTGCACGTCCTTGACTCGCCAGGGCGCTTCCATTCGTTTGATGGCCTTGATCTTGTCGGGATTCGCCTCGATCCCCCGGTAGGAGATCAGGAAACCCAACAGCTTGCCGGACGGGACCCTGAACACGGACTTGTCGGGGTTGAGCTTGAAGTTGACCCGGCGGAGGTTGTCGAAAGTATCGTGCAGGTCCTGGACAAGGGAGTCCTGGAACCTTGTCTTGACCACGATGTCGTCGATGTAGGCTTCGATGTTGCGGCCCAGCTGGGTCCCAAGGCACACTTGCATCTCGCGCTGGAAGGTAGCGCTGGCGTTTCGGAGGCCGAAAGGCATCCGGGTGTAGCAGTAGCAGCCCCTGGGGGTGATGAAGGCCGTCTTCTCCTGGTCCTCGACCGCCATCAGGATCTGGTGGTACCCGGAGAAGGCTTCCAGGAAACACAGTGACTCGCAACCGGCTGTAGAGTCCACGATCTGATCGATGCGCGGCAGAGGGAACGGGTCCTTGGGGCAGGCCTTGTTCAGGTCTGTGAAGTCGACGTAGAGTCACAGCTTGGAGGAGTTCGGCTTTGGCACCACCACTGGGTTGGCTACCCAGGTGGGATGAGGCACCACCTTGATGACGCCGGCTTCTAGTAGCTTGTCGGTCTCGGAGACGATGAACTCCAACTTTTCTTTGCTCTGCTTCCGCAGAACTTGCTTCACGGGGCGGGCGTCCATGTTCACCGCCAGCTTGTGCTCGATCACCTCCCTTGGTACACCGGGCAAACCTGACGCTTCCCACCGTCTGGTTCAGTCTCTGGATGCAGTAGATGGCGTCGTCGATGTCGGCCTTGATCCTGATCACCCCCAAGCCGCCGAGATTTTCATCATGTTGTAGGCGAAATGGGAGACGGCCATGAACTTGGCCAGCACGGGTCGGCCGAGTATGCCGTTGTAGGGGAGCGGCGTGTCGGCGATGTCGAAGACGATCTCCTCGGTGCGGAAGTTCTCAGGGCCACCAAACGTGACCGGAAGAGAGATCTTCCCCAAAGGCCGTGTGGTGTTCCCGTTCACGCCTTGGAACACGCCAGTGTCTTGCAGGCGGGAGAAAGGGATTTGCAAAGTGGCCAGGACCTTTGCCGTCAGTAGGTTGAGGCTGGAGCCTCCGTCCACCAGCATCTTGGTGACCTTGAAGTTGTGGATGATGGGCGACACGACTAGGGGCAGTGTCCCTACCCCGATGGTGTTGTCAGGGTGATCTTCCGGGTCGAAGGAGATGACCTGGTTAGACCACTCCAGGGGCTTTGACGGCGCCGGGGCGACCGCGTTCAGCTCCCGGACGAGTCTCTTGCCGGCGCTGTTGGAGGGAGGCAGGGAGGCTCCCCCGTGAATGCACCCGACGACGTCGTTGACTTCTTGGAATTGCCCGTTGCCGCCGCCCTGAGGAGCCGGAGCGTCCCCGTTGTCGGCGAACTCTGCGTTGTTTGGCCCACATCCGCCTTGACCACCGCGCCCTTCTCCGCGTCCTCCACCACGCCCCCACCCCCGGCCGCCGCCGCCGCCTTGGCGACCTGTGGGACAATTCCGTGAGTAGTATCCGTGGAGTCCGCAGTTGAAGCAGGCACCTGGGCCGGTCCCGCCTCCTTGACGTTGCGTGCGCGCGGCGAGGCCGTTCACTTGACGGTAGTCCTTGAGCAGGTGATTGCCATCAGGGTGGACATGGCACCATGGATCTTCATCCCCCTCAGAAGTCGAGGCTGGCTTGACCTTCTTGGGGAGAGGCTCGGTGACGAAGACGCGCTTGTCGGGACTGGAGTCCCACTTCTTGCTCTTGGCGGGGGTGGCCTTGTCCTCGGGTTCCTCCTCCCCGGGGACTCTGACCCCCTCTTCTCCGCGGGCGCAGCGGTCCGCGAGCTCCCATAGCTCGCGGGTAGTCTCGATGCGATGAGTGCTCAACTTCTCGCGCATCCGGGTGTGTCGAACGTTGGCGTGGAAGGACTGAATCACCAGCTCCTGCTTGATGCTTGGGATGGTGTTCATCTTCTGGGTAAAGCGTTGGATGAACTTGCGGAGAGTTTCACCTGGAAGCTGCTTGAAGTCGTGCAGGTCGCTGGGAACTCTTGGGCGCTGGTAGCCGCCCTGGAAAGCTCCCAGGAACGCCTCCTTTAGTGCCCGCCAGGATCGGATGGAGCACTTGGGGAGGTTGAGAAGCCATGACTGAGCGTCTCCCTTCAGGGCCAATGGGAATCAATTGGCCATCATGACTTCGTCGGCCCCGGCAACCACTGCAGCCAGCGAGTACAGCTGCAGGAAGTCCCGGGGGTTGGTGGTGCCATCGTAGCGGAGGACGTCGATCTTGAACTTCTTGGGCCAGGTGGCCTGGCGAAACTCGGGAGAAAGGGCGAGGAAGCCCTCGGCGATGTCGTCGCCCCGATATTCCCGCCGATGATGCTCTCGACGACGCTCGATGCGGGTGCGTGCATCCTCGTGGAGACGGTTGTTGAGGTCGTTGCGCAGATCCAGGTTGCGCGTGGAGGATGAACCAACGGTGATGGCCGGACCGCCGTTGCGGTTAGCCTGACCCGCCGTGGGAGGGTTTGCTTGAGGAGGCACGGCTTCACCTGGACGATCTCCCCGGGGAGGGTCCCGGGGTTCTCGCGCCTCTGCTCCCTTGGCTCCGGGGCTGTCGACGGTGGAGGCGTGAACGGGCTCACACCTGGGACCGCCGTCGGCAAAGTGGAGGAGTTCCTCCACTCGGGTCCGCCACTCCTGGTAGACCTTGGGGTTGTCAGTGCTGGGTGGAAACTGGATCAGAGCCTTGGCGGTGACGAGGGTGTCGTGACGGGCCTGCGCGTCATCCAAGAGGAGAGTGCAGGACTTGCTCTTGGTGCCCTGCTGACCCTTGCCAGCGCGGGTACCCTCGCTCTTTTCTCCGACAGAGAGGTCCTTGCCGGTGTTGCCGCCCATGCTCTTCTCCACGCCACCATCTTCACCGCCATGGGTTGGGCCGCCTGCCCCGCCCAGAGCGTCCTTCTCCGGAGGTGGAGGAGGAGAAGCCCGGTTTGCCGCAGCAGCGCGACGCTCGCCGGTAGCCTGAGAGCGCGCAAGGGAGGCCGCCTTTGACGTCTGGACGTCGGGCCTCTTCTTTGGCGTCATGGTCGACGAAGAACTTGACGCAGATCTCGACGAAGAACACGAAGCTGATGAAAAACTTGAGGAAGACGCCGACGAAGAACTCGAGGAAGATGCCGATGAAGAACTCGAAGTCGGCAAAGAAGAACTCAACACTTGCACCCCCTACCTGGCGCACCAGATGTCGACGCTCGAGATCTACGTACTAGCAAGCATCACAGAGACACAAGGAGTTTACCCAGGTTCGGGCCGCCCGGAGGCTAACAACCCTACTCCTGCATGTCTGGATTGAGAGGTGTATCATGGTGTAGCTTTACAAGGGTGGTCGCGGGTGAGAACCCGGGAGGTGTTGGCTAGAGGTTGAAGACGAGCAGATCCTGACCCTGAGGAGATCAGCTCTCGCCTAAGCTAATCTGGGACTTGTGTGCTACCTAGCCTAGCCTCCTTCTCTTCTGGACCTGTTCCTTCTTTGGGTGCCTCGGTCCTCCTTTTATAGGCTAAGGGGATACCACAGGTGCACCCTAGGGGCCGGAGGGGTCTTGGCGGGAAAACCCCTCCGGGTTCTCTTTGGGAGGCGACGTGGCCTCCTCTCGTCCAAGTATTCTTCTCAGAGGGGGCAGGTGATGCCGCCCACCTTTTCCTGAGAGGGCGGACAGAGGCTGACAGCTTTTCTGCCTCTGCCCCCCTTTGGCGCCTCCATCTTCTTGGCGCCCAAGTCTTCTAGGAGCTTCCAGCCAGAGCTGGCAAGCTTATCCTCTTCGCGCACTGGAGGTTGGTTCCCGGGAATGAGCCTAGCCTCCTGTCGGGCGTCGGGTCCCCAGGACCTCCATGCCTACTTCCGGGTCGAGGGGGGCCCTAGAGGGTCCCCGAGTCCTTGGCCTTGGTTGTCGATGTCGCACGTGTCGGGACACTGTGGGGCAGATGGGGGGCGCATCTGCCAGTCTTGAGCCTTGGCCTTGAGTGCCTCCTTGGTGGGCCCATGTGCGATGGACCCACTTTGACCGCATCAGGGGAACCCCGTGTTCCACTGTTGTGACAATATCCGTGGAAACCCTTACTCTTGATACGATATGATGTAGGGTTGGCCCGATCTTCACGGATTTGGGGGCCAGGAACACGAAGGGGAACGAGGGGAATGAGGTGATAAACACGGGGAAACATGAAGATACACGGTAAACCCTGCAAGGTTGATCACCCGGCAACAATCCCCAAACGAGAAAGCCTCCGGATCTCACAAACCAAACCAATCTTACCCTTGTTGAAACCAATTTCTTCAGTCGGCTGGTCCACTGATCCAATAGAACCTCGAAAGGAACGTTGGCTATGCCCTACTAGAACCTCTAGAGAAAGAGTAGGTAAACATAGAAGGATTCAACTCCACAAGCGGAGTGGTTGAAGAACCATGCTCTCAAGTATAAACACAAGTCTACCCTAGATCTGAGACACTTGTACGGTTAAATAGTAGGTGGGGCAAAGGGGTAGGAGAGTGGATGAGTACAAGGGCCACAGCCCCTTTTTCTGCTCGTAGACAGGGCGCCAGATCGTCCGACGTTTCCCATGCCGGACGGTCCGGCGGTCGCCGGATGGTCTGTTCCGAGACACCGGATGGTCCGGCGCATGCAGCTTTAGAGGTGCGCACGAGGTGGAGGAGGCACCGATTCCAGGCGCCGGATCGTCTGGTGCCATTCGCCGGATGGTCCGGCTTTCGCGAGGGTCAAGTAACCGAGATGCGCCAGATGGGTGCCGGAAGGGTCCGCCACCTATCCGGCGTCCGGCGCATTTTACCGGATGATCCGGCAAGTGCGAGGGCCGCCAGGAGCGTGGCTGCTCCCAGGCGCTGGACTGTCTGGCGGTTGGCGACAGATGATCCGGTGGCTGGGACCGTGGATCTTCTTCGCCATAAACTTGGACATTCTTGGGATGTTCCAACCTGAGTATGCATAATGTATTTGCATGACGTAGCATTCCATCCAATGAGATATCAAAGTCACACATCGAGAGGGGCGAGTTCACCTTTGTTTGGATCGCCTTTGCACGTGCCCTAGTCATTGGTCCTATGGGTGTGTCTTGAGTGTCGATGGTTGGATGTAGGTCTATATCATCTCCCCCCCCCTTGGGAAAGAGTTGTCCTCGACTCGTGATCTTCCACATCACATTGTTCTCCAAGGTAGGGTGATAGGTCGGAGATGTTGAATGTATCATCGACCACGTACTTGGATTGGGGAATGTCGATCTTGTATGCGTTGTCATTGATGCGCTTGAGGACCTTGAAGGGGCCATCTCCCCGTGGCGATAGCTTTGATTTGCACTCATGCGGGAAACGGTCCTTGCGGAGGTGTAGCCACACAAGGTCCCCTTCTTCGAACACCAACGCCTTCTTGGACTTGTTCATCTTGTTGGCGTGGCTTGTGGTGTAAGCTTCAATGGTATCATGTGTAGATTCATGTAGTTGCTTGAGGAAGTCGCTACGCTTGTCGAAGTCCATGTCGGTGTGCTCGTGTAAAGGAAGTGGGAGGATGTCTAGGGCGGTGTTGGGGTTGAACCAATAGACAACCTCGAACGGGCTTCGCTTATTTGCACGGTGTGTGGCCCGATTGTAGGCGAACTCGGCATGCGGAATGCAATCTTCCCAATTCTTCAAGTTTGGCTTGATCAACACCCGTAGAAGTGTGGAGAGGCTTCGATTCACCACTTCGGTTTGGCCATCCGTTTGCGGATGGTATGCGTGGAGAAAAGGAGCTTGACTCCGAGCTTGGCCATCAATGCCTTCTAAAAGTAGCTTGTGAATTTCACATCGCGGTCCGAGACAATGGTCTTTGGCACTCCATGAAGACGGATGATTTCTCAACGTGCTGCAACGTTCTCCGGTTTTTGCCAGACTTGACAATGGTCAAGCTCCCGAGTGTAACTATGAGATCAACGGTCATCAGTATAACATGGGATACTAACTAGCGGATGGCATCTATCCAACATACTCGACATTTGTGAAGACCATTCGTAATCATGTTCCTCCGGCAAAGAAATATTTTGTGAAGAAACAAGAGAGTGCTCGGAAAGATGTGGAACGAGATTTCGGTATACTTCAAGTCCAGTTTGCGATCGTCAGGCATCCTTCTCTATCATGGACGATAGATCAGATATGGGAGGTCACGAATGCATGCATTATTATGCACAATACGATCATCGAGAATGAACGCGACCCTAACGTGCTTTTGCCGCCCAAGCTTCCAGATGACCATTATGTTCGGAACCCGTTTGATGGACAGGGGCAACATGAACCGATGGTACATGGCCCGCCGCAAGGCTTCTCGGAATTTCTCGCGGTGCATCAGCAAATTTATGATGGAGTTGCGCATCAACAACCGCATGATGATTTAGTTGCACACCTGGAGCGCCATGGCGGAGAGGGCGATGGCCTTGTTTGAAGCATAATTTAGAGGATTTTAGAACTTTATTGTTGTAATAAATAACTATATTTTAACCCGTACCAACTTTGCTGTTATTTTCGTATGTTTGAATCAATATTTGATTTTTTTTCTATGGTATTGTGTTTGGGGAATTCGTTTAGAGGGTGCCGGTGTGGGAGGGGAAAAAAGCGCCGGACAAGTGTCCGGCACCCCCCAATTGGGCCTCCAATGGAGGTGTGCCGGATCATAGGTCCTTTCAATGGAGGTGTTGTAGTAGTGATGGTTGCATCGATAGCAGGGATGTCCTCATCAATACAACTTAGAATTAGCAAAATCGTAACACCTTATCTAACGGGACGGAGGGAGTATTTCATAATGTTTGTCAAAAGAGTTGTATACTGCAGTTATGTGGTCCACTAAGGGTCCGTTTGGCATCCGTCAACGTCCAAATGAAATGAAATAAATTCCAGACAAATAACAGGGTTAGAAACAGGAATTGACTTAACATAACAAAGTCATTCTCTGGAATTCCAAATGAAATGACATTCCAATTCCATGACATCCAAACAGGTTAAGCATGGAATCTAAAAATGAATTTCATACAAATGATGGGATCCAAACGACCCACGAGAGATTTCCTTTTCCAATGCAAAGGTCAACCAAACACTAGAAATTCTGCTCTGATAATTCCAAGGACAGATCCTGCAACCAAACGAGTAGTGAAGGAATTGATGGAGCCTCAGGGGATAATTTCAATATACAGACAGAACTAATTAAATGATCAATTATCAATTATAGCAAACCTCTACAATGCACTTGGAACATACATATTAAGAGCGGCCTCCCAGTTGAGGCATACCAGCGAACAACCACAACAAAAATAATTGTCTACAGTTGGTGACGAGGTGAATTACAGTAGCACCAACGGCATCAGCCTTGAACCTCGTCTCTGGGAACTGGCAGCACTGCAGATTTTCTCAAGCTACTGTACATGTCATGGCAGAAGAACGAAAAATCAGCCATGTTTCTAAAGAGCTCTGGCAGGTGCATCCGGAGATTTGCGAGAGTCTTCTCCCTCACCTGCCTCGCAAGCCTAAGGTGCTGCCCCTCCTCTTCCTTCAGCCTGATCTCTACTTCCTCAATGGCTATTTTTCTCTCGCTGACAGGATCTATGCCAGAAGTATTGGCTGCTTCGGGGTTAGCTTCCTCAGGCAGGGACGCCCTTCTTTCCGTGTACCTACTATGCCAGTCTTCGAATTGTGCCTTCTTTCGGTTGAGATCCCTGCGAGTGTCCTCACACCTCCGCCTTAGGCTAACCTCCTCTTCCTGAAGCAGTACAATATTGCTTATTACTTCAGCAAAGCTTTTGATGGCAGTTTTTGCAAGTTCGATTGGAAGCCTCTCGAGCTGATCGTGCCAGGCATATAGTAAATTCTTGATGGGTGGTTCCACCTGCCTTGGAGGGGAGGAAACCTTCTCCTTCAGGTTGCTCTCGATGGGGATGAGATTAAGCTTCAACCATGCATTGAGTGCTCTGATGTACACTTTCTGATGATCCATAAGTTTCTCGAACTGCATATGCCACTCCCTGACAATGTCACGTAACTCACATGTCTGTTTATAATGCAAATCAGTTGTCTCCCTTGGAACAGGCGGTACCTCAAAAGCTCTGATCCCCGATATGATCAAAAACTGGGTCTTATGATGACGGTGCATAGAACTCCACATGTTTGCCATTCTGCACAAAATAAATATTGACTTAGAAATGGTAAACAAAGACAAGCTGCAAAGCTTAGATACAACTTAGATAGCAAGCACTAGCTATGATCTCATTTAATAAGAAAAAATTGTCATAACATTACAAACTCCTTTATTGTCTATGGTCGCAATTCTTATTTTGCATGAAATTTATTGTCTGTTACTGCATCTTGACCACAAAACATAACTTCCTAATTTTGAAGTAGAGGAAGAGATCCACTGTCTAGTACACAATTTCTATCCTGCCTATACTCAGCTAGAAAACTCAATTGTGAAATTCCTACTCAATTTTCCATTCATTTGCAGAAAATTCGATCCGGCTATTTCGGCACCGAATTGGATGCATTGACAGATATTTTGTGTCAAAATCAAATAGTGAACTATGTCCAAAATTGAACAATTTATAGGTATTAAGAATATACGATCTGAAGATAAAGGGAAAATTTTCTTCCTCTTGATAATCTGTTCCGAGTTTATTGGGGAAGAGCTTTTTTTCGGTTTTCTTTGGTGGTTTGTGTGGCATGTGGGAGGGGAGGGTTAACTTATTTTTCCTTTTTCGGGTTTCTTCAGTAGCTTGTGTCATGTGGCTGGGACTTTCCTGATTGTGGTATACGTTATAAGTAAATGAAATGCTAAATAGATCATTGGTAACAAACAAATACCAGGTGGCATACCACTTTTTAGTTCAACAGGTTATACATCACAATTTAAGGCTGCAATATTTGTAAATGATTTTGCTGTCCAACATGCCGATGCAATTACCAAGTAATCTCGATGAACAGAGTCCGAAAGGTTTGACAGCCATGCAAAAATTGTGAATTCTTTCTGGACTAAAGGGAGTATTTAATTGCAAGGTGCAATCAAGGTTGCGATAGCGCTGTGCTTACGTGGCAACGTATCTCCTGCACTTTACATGACTAAACTGTCTAGCCAATGCATCTTTCTTTTAGCCATGTTAAATTAATCCCCGTACAAATAGACATATCTGTAGTTCATCATACTAGCAATGAGAATTACTGAATCAGGTAGCTTAGTCAGCACATGGATAAGATTACAAGAAGGAATCGCAAATAGACCGGCTGGTATAATATCACTGACACAGTTAACTGCACCTGAACGCAATTGACCTAAAAAAGGAAAATGCCACACTTCATTTGTTAACACTCCTCATAAGTCAAAGAACACTCACCCGTCAACAAGGTCCAATAACTTCGGGTATAGCTGTTTATCACGTAGCCGATTTATTTCTGAAACTGTTGAATCCATGGATTGCATATCAACTATGTACCTTGTGTGCAAGTGGCTAACAGCAGCCTTTGTCTTCTCAAGAGTTTCAAGTTTAACACCACGCTTCTTTTGTTTATGCAGTAGAGCAACCTTCTTTTGATAATCAATTTTCATATGTTCCCCTGCCTGGTTTGGCACATACATAGAATAAATCAGCCAATAAAAACAGAGACGGAAACAACAAAAATGGCAAATGAACAAACCGCTAATGATTTCACATGGAAAAAGCACTAAAGAAACCACAGGTCTAGAGTGTGAATGGGATAGTTTGGTATACTCATTACTCCTATTTACAAGAATTCATAGGGAAAGAGCACTAGATGAAACCACGGGTCCAGAATGGAAATCGGACAGTTTGGTCTCACTCATTGCTCCTACTTACAAGAATTGACTCCACTGCATTTATACTCCCACGAAATGCAAGTGCAAGCTGCCATAGTCCCACATTACTAGATACATCATGAATCTACTTTATAGTACATGATTTTGCAGCTTCCAACAGCATATGGTAGTAGCAATTAGCAAACAAAGTGGCTCATAGACCGCTAAACACCCAAATAGCCCATATTTGGAATTGGAGGCACCATCTTTTAAATAATAAGGTCTTTAAATAACAAGTTGTATGAAAATGGTTAATTACACTCCCTGGTAATAAGGTGATGAGGACATCCCGATTACGGTTACACCCACTGACCGCTAAGGCTACACATGCCCAAGTATCAGAAATACAAGGACCATCACTAGAGCTCACAAGCAACAACTCAATTAAAGTACTTCCGTTTCTCTGAACTATTCCTAATGTTCCTGAGAATATGATGCAACTTAAATCAGATGTATTTGTCTTATCCAAAAATGAAGGACCTAGCATGGACAAAAGAGACAAGCATTGGAGCATGATCAAGCATGAAGATGGCAACAAGAGTGCAAGGATTGAAAATGGCACTTCAAGTGTAGATTTAAGGACTTTGAAACCACCATAATGATGCATGAAGACATGGACGAATTATACAAGATGAAATTTCATAAGTTTCACCCCATCTATAGGGGTGGCGCCACCTGAGCTTTGGGTCATGCCTATATAATTCCTGATTGCATCAATTAGGCAGTTTTAGAGTCAGTATTTCAGAGAGGAAACCGACCAAGAGTGTCGGTTTCAACCACCCCGTCCAAGGCTGGCCAAAATACCCTATATTCCTCCTTGAATATCCATTATCCCCTAGGCCTTGTTCGGTACTAGTGTTTCATAGGAGATTAGTCAGAATTATCTAGGCCCAGCCCCAAATCCCCCGTTAGTATGCTTCGGTTCCAGATCACACAATAAATCATCTTGTGTGTTCTGTATATGGCTCCCACTGTCGACAGTAACTTCCATTCTGTATTTCATTTTATTTCAGTTTGGGTCAATTACAGCCAGAAAAGCTGTAGATAGCTAACTCAATGCTATGACTTATTAAGCATCTTGCATGCTACATGCTCCGATTATCACAAAAGTGAACACACCCCATGTTAGAATCAGGCAATGCCAGATAGCTTGATGTCATTTGTGTCGTTGAAACTTCCATTCGCAAGAGAATTCTCCCAAGTTCCTTGACTTTTACTTTGCCTTTCTTTTCATAAACCAAGTTATGAATTTGTTTATCAATCCCTGCCTACCAACTGACATTTCTCAAGAGAGGATGGAAGAGAATTTGAGGGGATTGGGTGAGGGGAGTGGTTTCACCCAATCCCTGTGGAGATTATCCCCCCCCCCCCCCCCCCCCCCCCACACACACACACACACACACACAAATCCCCTCAAAACCTTCCCTCCAAAAAAAAAAGACCCCCTCAAAACTTCTAGTAATAAACAAGGCCCCATGGCATCATTCACTTGGGTTTTGTTCAGTTAAAAGTTCGCTACAGTTGCAACTTCGTGTACTTTGTTTGTGTCTAACGACTAGGCCAAGACCGCTTGGTGAACCCAATCTTTCATTTATACTTAATCTATATTCGCAATATCCAGATTGCATATTATAGTTCTCACTTATTCTCTGGTTGAACATAGATCAATAACATATCTGGAGTTGGTTTAGCAATTGCATTGGCA
Source organism: Puccinellia tenuiflora (assembly GCA_012064385.1). Classification (NCBI taxonomy): domain Eukaryota; kingdom Viridiplantae; phylum Streptophyta; class Magnoliopsida; order Poales; family Poaceae; genus Puccinellia; species Puccinellia tenuiflora. The sequence continues at coordinate 196,497 of QRDG01001366.1, forward strand.
TAACATCGTTCCACGTTGTACTCGGATCGTCAAAGTCGTCTCCACCCAAATCGACACTGTGTTCCTTAGCGAAAGGTCCGGACACCCATATTCTAGCAGCGAAATAGGACATGGATAAACCAAGCAAAAATGACAAGTATCTTAACAAAGCTAGTCTAACCAACTAGTTTAATAGACATTACCTTCACTTCATCATATAATTTTTTCTCCCACGCAAGCATCCGGTCGAGTACTGTGGCATGAGTTTCGAATCGTTCATCAATCTCAAAATTACCACGTATATCGTCTTGGTCAGGTAAGTTCTTGAAGGAACGGTTCCATGTGATAACATGCATGATTTTTGTAGAATGATCAATATGTCCTGAAAAATATCCACGTATTGTTTAGAAAGTGTAAATTTGGTACCACACTGTACAAGTCATAAAATTGGGAAGTTGAGCTTCAAATTCAGTAGACCAGGAAACTAGCCGCTAGTGATCACAACCGATATGACTAAGATATGTTATCTGAAAATGAAATTAGAGATAAAACAATAAACAATGGTAAACATAGTAGTCATACAGTAAATTTAGCATCCAAGATAAGTACAAAAGCAACCCTTCCAGATGTATTTGTGAGCACCAACTCAACAAAGGATTACAAGATGCAGTTTTCCGAAGAGGAGGTGCTATATTCAAAGGAAACGTCGCAAAACAAAATTAAAAGGTAGTATACATTTTATGCCTAGTTCAGAAAATAATTATGTGCTCAGTAATGCTAGTCTAAATAGGGCATCAAGCTATTAACTTAAACTGCTACGGAGCAGAAATTTAATTTCCAGTTTTATCGATTCGAAAAGAACATGGACACTGATTCATAAATGTTAATCATTTTGTTGTTTCAAAAATTAAGGATCAGCGGTAGGCTGGTTTTCTGACTTGATGGGTGTGCCCTAATTGCTTAAGATTCAAAACTACGGATTACAGAATAAATTGAGTACCCACACTTGCCTCGACTGTCAGCATGGTTGGAGTGGTAATGCATCCTAGTGGCCTCAAGCTTTTTTGACACATCATGTGCACACTCTGAAGACCTGAGGAAGTTATCATCAAGCTGAGCAACAATCTGCAGTAAGCTGCCAGACACCATCATAATCTTCCCTTTTTGGGTCTCAACTGCACCCATAGACATGGCATGCTGGTGGTGCACTTGTGTTGGCAGGCCCGGTGCCTTGGGTGGCTTCCTAATAATCGGCTTCGATGGGGGAAGGTTTGCCGCAAGCTCATTGATGGCCTTGGCCTTCTCCAGCGCTGTCTGCCTCTCCTCATCAGCACTCAAAGGTGCAGCTAGCTCGCTAACATCTGGGCTCATCACGGGTGCCTTCTTCACCTCAGGAACTGATTCCTTCTCCCTCTTATCCATCCAAGTCTCTTCAGGTTGCTGCTCCAAGGTGGGTGGTGGTGTGGGGGTGGGACCAAAGAAGTAGTCCCAGGTAGCCATCTGTGGCTCTGGCATGGGGGGCGGTGGTGTCGCGGACCCCGGCGTCAGTGGGGATGGGTTTAGCCGTGGTGGCGGCGGTGGTGTCACCGGAGAAGACCCCACACTGTCCATCACCCCTCGCGGTGGCGGCGGCTGTCTGTGCACCGTATCGTCGATGCTGAAATCGTCATGCTCGTGGTGATCATCATCGTCCTCGTCATCGGTTTCCTCGTCGTCGTCGTCGTCGTCGTCATCATCCTCATCGTCGCTGTCAGTTATGATATGGCCATCACGATCATCGCCCTCTTCCTCCTCCCGGATAGCAGCGCCAGCTAAAGGGTGGTTCTTGGAAGCAGCCCGGGGATCGGGCATGGGGATATTGGGGGTCGACGATGAGCGCTGGAGGCTGCCGTGAGAGAAGTCCATGAAGGGCGGGGGCGGCGGGGAAGGCGGGATGAGGACAGCGGTGGCGGTGGTCGGCGGCGGCGGCGCAGAGACGGATGCTGCGGCTGCGGCGGCCGCAACGGCGGCCTGGTAGGAGTGGGAGGCTATCATGCTGGGGTCGGGCGCCTCACCGTGGGCAAAGTCGGAGAGCGCGCCGCCGGTGCTCTTGAGGAGGACGGAGTAGGCAGAATGGGCGGCTGCGAAGGCGTTGCGCGCCTGGACGGCTTCGGCCATCAGCCGCTTCCGGTCGCGGCAACGGCACACAGCCTCCTCCTGGTCGATCTTGGACTGCCCGCACCCCATCGAGGCGGCGATGGGGAACCGGGGTTCTGGCGATCGATCCTGGGAGGGGTTCTTGGGGAGGTGATGCGGCGGCAGCGAGGGGTGGGGGAGATTGGTGAGGACCGGCGGTGGCAGCGGATGGATCGGTGCTAAGCTGCTTCGCGTACTGTAGCGACAGTGGGGAAAGTGACGGAGTAGACGATCTTCTTCGGTTGCTCCCCCCCCCGACGATGAAAATCGCACAGCCCATGTGGTGAAATTTTACGTACATAACCTTTTTATCAACTTTTTCACAAAATGACCTGCGATTTAAAATATTTCACGAAATAACCTGTTTTCATAACGCCCGCCCCTAGGGCCTCACACCCTAGAGTGCCACTGGACTAGGTTTTCGGCCGGAAATCACGGGTCCTGCCAAAGGAGCGGTCGGCTTGGTCGGATGACGTTCTCACTGTCCCGTCGTGTAAACGGACTGGTTTCGAAAACCAGGCATCTGTTGTGGGTTTCATCGTGAAAACTGATGATTTTGGGTTGCGTTACGCGTAACGCGTCGCTCCGGATAGTTGCCTTCGGAAAACATTGTTGCCTTTGAAAAACGTGTCCATGTGGGGTCTTCGGTCATGTCGGGACTGTCGGCGCCCTGTTATCTTTTGCGTTCCAGTCGGACGGATTCCATAAAAGGTGAAGTTCGCGTGGCGCATGTGATCGTATTGGGGGACTCTTTCCCGGCTGCTCGAGGTGCATCCGTGGTGGTTTGTTGCCTTTGGAGAATCGTTGCCGTTGTAACATCACCGTTACAGTTGCAACACCCGCGCGCTGTGGACACTCAGGACGCCGACATGCAAGTGATTCCCCCGCGCTCTGCGTGGGGGAAGGCTTGGTTGGCTTGACCGTTGTGGCTACGCGAGCGCATGAGTGGTTTTGGACCCGTGTCTGCCGGTAGATCCCCTTTTTTGTGCGGCCGACTACCGGCGCCGTGTCCCGTCGTTCCTGTGGCTTTGTGTTACCGTTGCCTTTCAAGTGCTTGCATGCTAGTACCCGAACTAAGGGAATTGGTTTAGGGCGTTACGGTTCGTGCCACGTGGGACGGTAGTCTGACGCCCCGGTAAAGGGCATCGAACTAGAGACCTCAACGCCTCGTACAAGGGCGTTATGTCTTTAACGACACGGTCCGGGGCATTATACCGTTTCGAAACATTATTATATCTGCAGAGTTTATACCTAACATCAAGTAAAGCCTAGTTTAGTGGCTCTGGACTCTCCTCCATTGGGAAGCCCCAGGTTCGAATCCTACCTGCAACAAAAGCAAAATATTTTTTTCTTTCCTTTTAAATTCCAAAAAAATTTCAGAAAATGTGTTTAACTTGTTTAACTCATATCTTTTATTTTATTACTAGCACAATGCCCGTGCTTCACTACAGCGCAAACACCAGTCGTCATGAACCGGACGACAATGCAGACAAATGAATCTAACACATGATTAAGTAATATGTATAAGATAGATGAAAGCTTTGAGAGTTGCAAGTATAATCTCGATGCACCTTGAGGCTATGTGATTCACATGGTGAGCAAGACATGATAACTGATGATGGAGACATCGGAGACGATGATCGCAGCCATTCATGATGTTGGTCTCCATCTCGATGGTGATGATACCAATGAGCGTGGAGCACCAGCCGGGTTGAGTATGTGTATGTCCTCCCGCTCCTGTAACAGCCCTAACTTGGTAATGAAAAATACGAAGAATTTTTCCACTTTTGCATTCGTGTTTGCATCATGGCATATCTTTAAATTGTTTTTGTGAACAAACCAAAAATGGGAAAACAATGAAATGAGGGAAGCCAAAACTTCCCAAAACCTTTACCTCTTTGGAAATGCAAACTATGGTGTGAACCATGTCATGGCAGGTAACCTTATGGTCCAACAAGTCCCCCAAGCTCACCTCAAGTGCATGAGAACCAAATGGTTGGTCTCCAATGTGTTTCCTTTTTCTTTAGGCCTTCAATGTGGTTCATAGCTTTTGCTTGTGAGCCATGCCACCTTGCTGGACAGGTCTAGATAAATGTGTGATGAGTTTTTTATCTTGTGGAGAAACTCCCAGAATTTTTGCATATTTTTCTGGAATTGTCGTGGTGCCCAATTAAAATCTAGCCTTTCTGCCAATTTCTGGTCATCCAGAATGACCCGGATTTTTTCGGATCAATTCCGGACCAGTCGGAATTTTCCGGGCTTTTCCGGAAAATTCCGGATGAAGCACAGTGGCGACAAGGATCACTGGCGCCATGCCGCCACCTCCTCCGCACCCATGCCGCACGCCGCCGTGGCACTTGGAGAACTAGGAAGCCCGTGACCATGCTCACCTGCCCGCATTCCTCTCTCCTCCTCTTCCCTCCTCTTTTTCCGGATCGAGAGAAGGCTCTCGCTCCTCTCACCGCCCGCCGTAGTGCCGCCGCCATCGCCGTCGATTCGCCGCCGTTGGAGCTCCCCGGGACGAACGGCCGCCGCCAACAGCTCCGCCTGCTCCTCCTCAACCTTCACCACTGAAGGACGTTTGCTGGGAGGCCTCGAGTCGAGCTAATCGAGCTCGGCTTCCCGAGTTTGGTCTGCCGCCCGCCGTGGCCGTCCTCGGCAATTTCCGGCCACCGCGGTCGTCCCCGTCCTCACCGACCGCGCCTACTTGCTTCTGGTGAGCATGCGCATCCTTTAGGCCTCCTCCCGTCTCCCCTCCCCCTCTCTCTCGTGCTCGTCCCGAGCAAGTTCCCGCCGTCGCCGTCACAGTTTGCCCAAAATTGAGCCGTCCGGAATCGCCCAGATTATTCCGGATCGATTCCGGGTCGACCGGATTTTTCTGGACATTTCCGGATGAATTCCGAAACCCCAACCGAAAGATTTTGAGGTCACCTCGGATTTGGCTCGGAATGAGCCCGGATTATTCCGGACCATCCGGAATATTCCGGACCAATCCGGATGAATTCCGAACCAACAGTAAAATCTGTGCACTTCGTAATTTAACTTCTTTTCGTTAAATCTTGCAAATGTTATACCAATTTGATCAACATGTTGAATGCTTTCTGATCATGTTAATATCATCTCATGACAAGAATTTGGACTTTGTTATTAATCTTGAATTGGATAAAAGATATAAATCCAAATAAGTAATTAAGTTGCTATTTATTCATCGGTGCTCCGAAAATTACAAATAAATTACCGAAAGGATCGGAATGATAAACCCTAACCATTTTCATGTCATGTTCATGCATCTTGAGCCACTTCTCTAATAATTCAATAATTCATGAAGAACGTGGTCACTAAGCTAAATGTGGAGTTGCTTCCAAATAATTTCCCTAATTATTTGGCTCCACATTTAATTGTGCCCTTAAGTTATATAATGGAATCTTTGCATCAATTGGACATGTCATCATGTGTTTGAGCATTGCATCTTGTGTTCTTGTGATTTATGTGTGCTTTGTATTTCTTTTGGGTATCGATAGATTCCGGAGTCGAGGGTCTCTCTACTTACCCCGACGATCAGTACTTCACGACCGGGCAGCAAGGCAAGAGATAACCTAACCTTCTTGGCATTCTAGCATCCTATGATTTTATCAAACTATTTTATCCACCATAATATTGCATGCGGTTCAAATGTCTCTTTTGGTAAATATTAGATTATCCTATGAATGCATGTTCTTTCCCGAGCCAATCACATGTATCCCTACCTATGAAACCTAGGGTTGAAGTGTTGGCCGAGATAAAGATAGAATTGTTGTGTTCATATGCTTAGCTATGCTTAGCCATGCTTAAATAGGTGCTTTATGTCCGTTATTAAATTCCATAATTGTTGATGTTGATGGAATGATTCGGGCATGGTGGATGAATGTGATGCTAAATTAAAATGCTAAGATGGCTTGGGTGAGTTGCCATCAGGGATGGTGTTTTGCCTCACTCTAGCCCCTAGGTGCGAGTTCTTTACCTCTTGAACCAAGACGAGCGTGCTGCCATTGGTGGGTGTATGGGCGCCTTACTGACCGAATAATTTGTGAGGGGCTTGTCAAGGGTCCTCTAGTTCGAGTTTTCCATTTGCCGTGTGTGTGAGCGGAAAAAGAATCGATGAGGATGGTGGTGCTTAGGATGTGACGGTGGGGCAGGGTGCTGGGAGCGTTGAACCTGTCCTTCCGCCACTGATGGTCCTTGAGTAAGCCTCGTGCATTGTAAAGGTCTAACCGCGCCCGCTCGCCGGCCTTCCCCGGAAGAGGGCCAACTAGGTGAGCCGGACGGTACCAATGGGTAAAATAGTACACCCCTGCAGGGTTTAATCTTTTCGAAAAGCCGTGTCCGCGGTTATGGATAGCTTGGGAATAGACGATAAGATCATAGAGATTTTTTTTAACCTAATTGATATGGCAGCTAAAGGTTGCATAATCACGTGTGACAAGGGTTCACTTCCTCGAGGGTGATTCGACAGGGTGCCTTGGTGGAGATGAGTGTGGTTGGTTACAAAAGGGTTCGATGAGAACCAGTGATGACAAATGTTACTCTCTTACCCCTTTTTGAAAAGTATTCTGAGTAGACAAATGCCATGTGTCATTTATATTTCGGTTTATGAAACTTAGCTTTATGCAAAAGAAATACATATACAGCTTTAGAGCCTCCGTCAGTCATTGGGCCTATATCGCCCTACTAAACTTGCGAGTACATCGTACTCAGTCTCTCTTTGCTGCCTCTATGATTTTGTATTTCAGAGGAGGGCGACACCGAGCAACTAGGTGGGTTCTTCGTTGACGTCGACTACTAGTCTGGGGTTCCCAGGTGGCAGCTTGGGGCCGTGGAACAAGCTGGCTTGGGTGATGGTTATTGTAGGCCTCTTAGGCCATATATTTGCTTCTTGTTGTTAGACAACACTACCCGCTTCCGCTTGTTGAATTGTTGGATCTGTGATCCTTTTGCTGTGTAATATTTGTATTCTTCTCGTTATATGAGTTGCTATATGTTTTGTGTCGTAGAGTCATGCGATTTGCCGGTTTGTTCCACAAGTCTCGATCTTTGATTTATACATGGATGGCTATGCCAAATACATAGCCTCTCTGTATAATTCCGGGGTCAGGGCGCTACAAGTTGGTATCAGAGCAGGACTGCCTGTAGGAAACCCTTTCTTTTGGTCAATGTCGAGTCTAGTGAAAATTATTTATAACTTAAAAATGAGTTGTGAAAACCTTCTTAGAATTCTTTTTGCTTCTCATCCAACTCGCTCTACTCTGATTCTTACCTCTATTTGTTTTGTGCTTGGTGTCGACGTTTAGGTTCTCGGGGTTTGGGTTCTTACCGTCCAGTTATGCCTCGAGTCCGTTATATCCGTTTGATATCGCCTCGATGACGTGATGTCACCGTGGTTGCCTAAATCTGTCTTTGGTGTTTATGCTTCTTAAATAACGATATCTGGGAGCAACCAATGATCTAACTTGTCGTTGTTCCAATTCTTCAGAATGGCTCCTACCCGTCGTGGGGAACATAGCAACCCTGATCCACCACCGCCACCCTCAATGGCGGAGGTTATGATGGCAATTGAACAAAACCGTCTGCGCAATGAGCGGTTGCTCGAGCAGCTGGTCCAGCAAGGGGCCAGGAGGAATACGGACTGCACCACTCTCAACCAGTTCTTGCGGTCCCAACCTCCTACCTTCTCCGAAGCGAAGGAACCGCTTGACGCGGATGATTGGCTTCGGGCTATAGAGCGCAAGTTTGCCGCTCTTCACGTTCCGGTGGCAGAACATGTCAACTTTGCCACCTACCTGCTGGAAGGAGCCGCCGGCTCTTTGTGGGAGAGCCACGTGGCAATGGTAGTCGCGGGCCATGTTGTCACTTGGGAGGAGTTCCGCACCGCTTTCCGTGCGGCGTACATCCCCAAGCCCATCCTCGAGCTCAAGAGGCGGGAGTTCCTGGACCTAACCCAGGGACGCATGGACGTCCAGTCCTATGGACGGGAGTTCAACCACCTCTCCCGTTACGCCCCTCGGGACGTGACGAATGATGAGGACAAGCAATACCTTTTCCGCAAGGGGCTCGCACCTCGTCTCCGATACGAGCTCCTACCCTTCAAGTTCACCTCCTACCAAGAGCTCTACAACCAGGCTCTCACCATGGAGCAAGGCAGGAAGGAGCTAGAGGCTTCTAAGAGGCCAGCTTCCACCGACCATCAGAGCTCCTCCTCCTCGGAGGGCAAGAAGCGCAAGGTCTTCGTGCCTTTCAGTGCAGTGCCAAAGGCGCCCTTCGCGCCGAAGCCCACCGGGTACCTGCCACCTCTGCCTCGCCCAGCTACTTCAACCTTGGGTGTGGCTGGAGGCGGTTTTCGTCCTCGGCTACCTGCACCACCGGGGCTCACTTGCTTCGCTTGTGGCCAGCCGGGGCACTACTCCAGGGAGTGTCCCCAGAAGGCACCGGCTCCCTCAGCACCTGCACCGGCACCCTCTACCCCAGCCGCCAAGGCTACCACCGTCAGCCGTGGCCGCCTGAACCACGTCTCGGCTGAAGGCGTTGAGGAGGACCCCGGAGTCCTTATGGGTACGCTTCGAATCAATACATATCCAGCTTCAGTATTATTTGATTCTGGAGCTTCGCATTCATTCATATCCATATCATATGCACACAACCATCAAATACCATTTGCAATGATGGATTCCCCGTTAGTGGTCAAGACACCCGGCTCTAGTTGGCGTACCAATTGGATATCTCCTGATGTTCAAATAGCTGTAGGGTCGGTCCCTTTTCCGTTCTCATTGATAGCCCTGAGGTCAGAGGGTATCGATGTTATTCTAGGCATGGATTGGCTAGTAAAATATCAGGCCAACCTGGATTGTGCTGCCAAGACTGTCACAGTGTTCCACCCAAGGTATGGGGAAGTGCGTTACTGGTCCCCAACTTCTGCAACTCCTTCCGCAGCCACTCCCCTTTCGCCGGAGATCAGTCTACATTTCCTGGAAGGAATCACCCCTCCTGATATGTCTGAAGTCGCTGTGGTGTGTGATTTCCCCGATGTTTTCCCGGAGGAATTGCCCGGCATGCCACCGGATCGCAGCGTGGAGTTTGTGATTGAGTTGGTTCCGGGAACCGCCCCAGTTTCCAAGACGCCCTACCGCATGCCAACGGAAGAGCTATCTGAACTGAAGAAGCAACTTGATGAGTTGCTGGAAAAAGAATTCATCCGGCCGAGTAGCTCACCTTGGGGCTGCCCGGTTATCTTTGTCAAGAAGAGGGATACAAATGTTCCTCGTCTGGTCGTTGACTACCGCCCTCTTAATGCGGTGACCATCAAGAACAAGTATCCAATTCCTCGAATAACCGACTTGTTCGATCAACTGGCTGGTGCCACGGTGTTCTCCAAGATGGATTTGAGGTCAGGCTACCATCAAATAAAAATCCGAAAGGAGGATATTCCGAAGACGGCCTTCACTACCCGCTATGGGTTATATGAGTACACCGTCATGTCTTTCGGCCTCACTAATGCTCCGGCTACATTCATGAGGCTAATGAACTCCATCTTCCACGAGTACCTCGACAAGTTCGTCATCATTTACATCGATGACATCCTTGTGTACTCCAAGACCGAAGACGAACATGCTGAGCATCTCCGACTTGTTTTGACAAAGCTCCGTGATCATCGCCTCTATGCCAAGTTCTCTAAATGTGAGTTTTGGCTAAAGGAGCTCATCTTTCTCGGTCATGTGGTGTCCGCTGCCGGAGTAGCAGTGATACCAGACAAGATTCAGGCAATCCTGGATTGGCCAACTCCCAAATCCGTCAAAGATATCCGAAGTTTCCTTGGATTGGCGGGTTATTACCGTCGATTCATTGAGGGCTTCTCCAAGATAGCCAAGGCGCTGACTGAACTACTCAAGAAAGGCAAACAATTTGTGTGGTCAGACAAGGCTGAAGAGAGTTTCCAAACCCTCAAGGTCAAGCTCACTACCACTCTGGTGCTTGTCCTTCCCGACACTGACAAGGACTTTGTCGTCTATTGTGATGCCTCACTCCAAGGCTTGGGCTGTGTTTTGATGCAAGAGGGCCATGTGGTCGCCTATGCTTCCCGTCAACTCAAGCCGCACGAGCCAAATTATCCAACTCATGATTTGGAGCTTGCCGCCGTGGTACATGCTCTGAAGCAATGGAGGCCCTACCTCTTGGGCAACCGTTGCGAGATCTACTCCGACCATCAAAGTCTAAAGTATCTATTCACCCAGCCGGATCTGAATTTGAGGCAGAGGAGATGGCTGGAATTGATAAAAGACTATGATGTGACTCTCAATTATCAGCCCGGCAAGGCAAATGTCGTGGCAGATGCTCTAAGCCGCAAAGCCTATTAAATACCGTGATGGTTGAAAAGGCGCAACCGGCCCTCCACGAGGAATTTGCTAAATTGAATCTGGAAATTGTTCCTTCGGGTTTTCTAGCTAACCTTGAGATCAAATCCACTCTCGAGGATGATATCCAGGCCGCCCAACAAAATGATCCTGAAATCCTTGAGATCAAAGAGAAGATCGCTAATGGGAAGGCGGCCTGTTTCTTGGTGGATGCCAAGGGTGTGGTCTATTTCGGTGACCGTCTAGTGGTGCCCAAGAGTGGAAATATGAGGGAGTTGATCCTTTCTGAAGCTCATGAGTCACCCATCTCTATTCATCCGGGTAGCACAAAAATGTATCAAGATCTTCGCCCTCAATTCTGGTGGTCTTGCATGAAGCGCGAGATCGCCGAGTATGTTGCGGAATGCGACGTCTGTCGCCGAGTGAAGGCGGAACATCAAAGGCCAGCCGGCACCCTTCGCCCCATAGCCATTCCCGAGTGTAAATGGGATGAAGTTGGTATGGATTTCATCACCGGTTTTCCAAGGTCACAAAAGGGCAACAGTGCTATTTGGGTCATCATCGACCGGTTGTCAAAGGTTGCCCATTTCCTTCCGGTCCGTGATGATATTCGAGCAAGCCAACTTGCCGACTTGTATATGGCCCGGATTGTCCCTTTGCACGGGGTCCCTCTGCAGATCATCTCTGACCGTGGAAGCTTATTTGTGTCCAAGTTTTGGCAAAGTTTCCAAACGGCTCTTGGAACCCGTCTCAACTTCAGCACCGCCTATCACCCTCAAACCGATGGTCAAACTGAAAGGGTAAATCAAGTTCTTGAGGACATGCTCCGGGCTTGTGTCATCTCCTTCGGCAAAAGTTGGAAAAGGTACCTCCCTCTCGCCGAGTTCTCCTACAACAATAGCTACCAAGCCAGTTTGCAAATGGCTCCCTTCGAGGTCCTTTATGGGAGAAAATGCCGGACTCCTCTAAATTGGTCAGAAACCGGGGAGAGGTCACTCTTCGGTCCTGATGTGATAAATGATGCCGAAGAGAAGGTTCGTGTCATTCGAGAAAATCTCAAGGCTGCTCAATCTCGTCAGAAAAGCTATTATGACAAGCATCATCAAGAGGTCCACTATGAAATTGGTGACAAGGCCTATCTTTGAGTCTCTCCTCTCCGAGGCGTCCGTCGTTTCGGAATCAAGGACAAATTAGCACCCAGCTATGTTGGCCCTTTCACCATCCTAGCCAAGCGAGGAGATCTCTCCTATCAACTTGAGTTGCCCTCCAACTTCCCGGATGTCCATGATGTGTTCCATGTTTCCCAACTCCGCCGGTGCTTCAAGGATCCCATCCGTGGGGTTGATCATGAGGTTTTGGACATTCAAGAGGATTTGACCTATCGCGAGCATCCTATCCGCATCTTGGATGAAGCGGAAAGGAAAACCCGCAACAAGTCCATCAAGTTTCTCAAGGTCCAATGGTCTAACCATTCCGAAGAAGAAGCCACATGGGAGCGAGAAACTAGTCTTTGTCAGGAATACCCCGCCTTCTTCACTCAAGCCTAGAATCTCGGGACGAGATTCTTGTAAGGGGGGTAGAGTTGTAACAGCCCTAACTTGGTAATGAAAAATACGAAGAATTTTTCCACTTTTGCATTCGTGTTTGCATCATGGCATATCTTTAAATTGTTTTTGTGAACAAACAAAAAATGGGAAAACAATGAAATGAGGGAAGCCAAAACTTCCCAAAACCTTTACCTCTTTGGAAATGCAAACTATGGTGTGAACCATGTCATGGCAGGTAACCTTATGGTCCAACAAGTCCCCCAAGCTCACCTCAAGTGCATGAGAACCAAATGGTTGGTCTCCAATGTGTTTCCTTTTTCTTTAGGCCTTCAATGTGGTTCATAGCTTTTGCTTGTGAGCCATGCCACCTTGCTGGACAGGTCTAGATAAATGTATGATGAGTTGTTTATCTTGTGGAGAAACTCCTAGAATTTTTGCATATTTTTCTGGAATTGTTGTGGTGCCCAATTAAAATCTAGCCTTTCTGCCAATTTCTGGTCATCCGGAATGACCCGGATTTTTCCGGATCAATTCCGGACCAGTCGGAATTTTCCGGGCTTTTCCGGAAAATTCCGGATGAAGCACAGTGGCGACAAGGATCACTGGCGCCATGCCGCCACCTCCTCCGCGCCCATGCCGCACGCCGCCGTGGCACTTGGAGAACTAGGAAGCCCGTGACCGTGCTCACCTGCCCGCATTCCTCTCTCCTCCTCTTCCCTCCTCTTTTTCCGGATCGAGAGAAGGCTCTCGCTCCTCTCACCGCCCGCCGTAGTGCCGCCGCCATCGCCGTCGATTCGCCGCCGTTGGAGCTCCCCGGGACGAACGGCCGCCGCCAACAGCTCCGCCTGCTCCTCCTCAACCTTCACCATCGAAGGACGTTTGCTGGGAGGCCTCGAGTCGAGCTAATCGAGCTCGGCTTCCCGAGTTTGGTCCGCCGCCCGCCGTGGCCGTCCTCGGCAATTTCCGGCCACCGCGGTCGTCCCCGTCCTCACCGACCGCGCCTACTTGCTTCTGGTGAGCATGCGCATCCTTTAGGCCTCCTCCCGTCTCCCCTCCCCCTCTCTCTCGTGCTCGTCCCGAGCAAGTTCCCGCCGTCGCCGTCACAGTTTGCCCAAAATCGAGCCGTCCGGAATCGCCCGGATTATTCCGGATCGATTCCGGGTCGACCGGATTTTTCCGGACATTTCCGGACGAATTCCGAAACCCCAACCGAAAGATTTTGAGGTCACCTTGGATTTGGCTCGGAATGAGCCCGGATTATTCCGGACCATCCGGAATATTCCGGACCAATCCGGATGAATTCCGAACCAACAGTAAAATCTGTGCACTTCGTAATTTAACTTCTTTTCGTTAAATCTTGCAAATGTTATACCAATTTGATCAACATGTTGAATGCTTTCTGATCATGTTAATATCATCTCATGACAAGAATTTGGACTTTGTTATTAATCTTGAATTGGATAAAAGATATAAATCCAAATAAGTAATTAAGTTGCTATTTATTCATCGGTGCTCCGAAAATTACAAATAAATTACCGAAAGGATCGGAATGATAAACCCTAACCATTTTCATGTCATGTTCATGCATCTTGAGCCACTTCTTTAATAATTCAATAATTCATGAAGAACGTGGTCACTAAGCTAAATGTGGGGTTGCTTCCAAATAATTTCCCTAATTATTTGGCTCCCCATTTAATTATGCCCTTAAGTTATATAATGGAATCTTTGCATCAATTGGACATGTCATCATGTGTTTGAGCATTGCATCTTGTGTTCTTGTGATTTATGTGTGCTTTGTATTTCTTTTGGGTATCGATAGATTCCGGAGTCGAGGGTCTCTCTACTTACCCCGACGATCAGTACTTCACGACCGGGCAGCAAGGCAAGAGATAACCTAACCTTCTTGGCATTCTAGCATCCTATGATTTTATCAAACTATTTTATCCACCATAATATTGCATGCGGTTCAAATGTCTCTTTTGGTAAATATTAGATTATCCTATGAATGCATGTTCTTTCCCGAGCCAATCACATGTATCCCTACCTATGAAACCTAGGGTTGAAGTGTTGGCCGAGATAAAGATAGAATTGTTGTGTTCCTATGCTTAGCTATGCTTAGCCATGCTTAAATAGGTGCTTTATGTACGTTATTAAATTCCATAATTGTTGATGTTGATGGAATGATTCGGGCATGGTGGATGAATGTGATGCTAAATTAAAATGCTAAGATGGCTTGGGTGAGTTGCCATCGGGGATGGTGTTTTGCCTCACTCTAGCCCCTAGGTGCGAGTTCTTTAACTCTTGAACCAAGACGAGCGTGCTGCCATTGGTGGGTGTATGGGCGCCTTACTGACCGAATAATTTGTGAGGGGCTTGTCAAGGGTCCTCTAGTTCGAGTTTTCCATTTGCCGTGTGTGTGAGCGGAAAAAGAATCGATGAGGATGGTGGTGCTTAGGATGTGACGGTGGGGCAGGGTGCTGGGAGCATTGAACCTGTCCTTCCGCCACTGATGGTCCTTGAGTAAGCCTCGTGCATTGTAAAGGTCTAACCGCGCCCGCTCGCCGGCCTTCCCCGGAAGAGGGCCAACTAGGTGAGCCGGACGGTACCAATGGGTAAAATAGTACACCCCTGCAGGGTTTAATCTTTTCGAAAAGCCGTGTCCGCGGTTATGGACAGCTTGGGAATAGACGATAAGATCATAGAGATTTTTTTTAACCTAATTGATATGGCAGCTAAAGGTTGGATAATCACGTGTGACAAGGGTTCACTTCCTCGAGGGTGATTCGAGGGGGTGCCTTGGTGGAGATGAGTGTGGTTGGTTACAAAAGGGTTCGATGAGAACCAATGATGACAAATGTTACTCTCTTACCCCTTTTTTGAAAAGTATTATGAGTAGACGAATGCCATGTGTTATTTATATTTCGGTTTATGAAACTTAGCTTTATGCAAAAGAAATACATATACAGCTTTAGAGCCTCCGTCAGTCATTGGGCCTATATCGCCCTACTAAACTTGCGAGTACATCGTACTCAGTCTCTCTTTGCTGCCTCTATGATTTTGTATTTCAGAGGAGGGCGACACCGAGCAACTAGGTGGGTTCTTCGTTGACGTCGACTACTAGTCTGGGGTTCACAGGTGGCAGCTTGGGGCCGTGGAACAAGCTGGCTTGGGTGATGGTTATTGTAGGCCTCTTAGGCCATATATTTGCTTCTTGTTGTTAGACAACACTACCCGCTTCCGCTTGTTGAATTGTTGGATCTGTGATCCTTTTGCTGTGTAATATTTGTATTCTTCTCGTTATATGAGTTGCTATATGTTTTGTGTCGTAGAGTCATGCGATGTGCCGGTTTGTTCCACAAGTCTCGATCTTTGATTTATACATGGATGGCTGTGCCAAATACATAGCCTCTCTGTATAATTCCGGGGTCGGGGCGCTACAGCTCCGGTACCATGGCCCGACATCCAACATGGTGGAGCATGATCGGAGCAAGTTCACGCGCACCTATATGCATTGTGCCACACAAGGGTCATGGATGCGAAGACCACGGAAAGGGAAATACTTTCTTAGAGTGCAATGCCAAAAGAGAATAAAGTTTTAAGTTTTATGAAATTTGTAAGTCTTTGCTTGATAACTTCAATCCTGACAAAGATAAACTTTGCTTGGCGGGGATCACCCTCCCAAACAAGAAAAATATGTCTACAATCAAGTACACATATTACTGCGATAAAAGGGATTAAGCCTACTATTTACACTTTCTACAAGCATTGTGAATTATTTCTAAAATCCACAGATCAAGTAGCGAGACAATCGGGCTCCTTTGTTCAATTATCTTGACAACTACATGCACTATTTCCCAACTCGTAACCATCGGTCCGTACCTTCTCCCGTCCCCAATAATATGACGCAATCATGCTAAAATAATCAAATTAAAGATGCTAATTCACCTCCACAGATAGCTACAGTACTAATAATTAATTATGTTTGATTGACCACGCTAGCTGAATGCACCTTTCTTTGGATTCGATCCATGAAGAACACTTGGTGTCACTGTCAGCCCTTGCAGCTGCCTCTGTGCCGATCGATCGGCTGCAAGATTCGCTTGTGCCGCTTAGCCAAGCCCGTAACACAGGAGGCTAGGGATTCATTGACACAGCTATATAGGTCTACGTCCGCGGCCGTCGTCGGGGAAGAAAGAGAGACATGATCACAGGAGGCCGCAGATCTGTAGCATATCCGGCGGCGGACAGGAACCTACGGTCTGCAGACCAGTAGTATATCCAAAGGCGTATGGGATTCAACCACGGAGGCATGAGAGAGGTCAAAGGAATTCGAGGCTCATTGGACAAGACTGAAAAGATGAGATCGATTTGGGTGTAGGTGGAGCTGGCCATCCACGCGCGCAACGTCGGAATCCCGTACGTCGAGCCGGAAGTGCAGGTCCTAATCAGACTCCTTGGCGCCTGCAAAGGTGGACGGCTCCGTCTTCAGGTGCATCTTACTCTCTAGCAACGAATCCATCGAGGAAGAAGGGAAAGTCGAATCGTTTTATTCCGGAACTGTTTTTTCTGACTTACGGGTGGCATAGGTTTACATACAACTTGAGAGCTAATTCGGATAATGTACCGACCAAACTGTGGAAGGCTTAACGCTTTTATTATTATATATATATAGGTAGGTATAGAGACATAGATAAGTTAAGAGGTCGATCAAACAAAACACAGGAGATACGCATACCTCTGATTTCATGGAACTAGTTTAGTCTCACATTGCCGGAGCTGATCCAGCTTAGCCGACTGCAGTGCGGTGCAGAGATGGAATCGAGCACCAGCGCGGGCACCAGTGGCGGGGGAGGGCTGAGCCGGAGCTACTCGGCCAGCGTCAGCGCCACCAGGGACGGCGCCGGGAGCTCGGCGCAGGAGCAGGCGGAGACCCGGCGGCGGCTGTCCAAGAATTGCGTGGAGCCGGTGAAGGAGCACCGCGCGCGCTTCTACATCGTCCGCCGTTGCGTCTCCATGCTCGTCTGCTGGCACGAGTACTAGCTAGCGCTAGCATGGCCGCCCACATCCACATTCTTTCAATCGTTTGCTTCTTTTTCTTGTTCATGTACATTTTATTTTCTTTCGTTTTGGCCTAGCCGAGCTCTGCTGTTCACCTATATATAATTCTAGCTTCATGAAATCAGGTATCTCCTGTGTTTTGTTTGATCGACCTCTTAACTTATCAGAAAATAAAAGATATGAGTTAAACAAGTTAAACACATTTTCTAAAATTTGAAAGGAAATATTTTGCTTCTGCTACAGGTAGGAGTGGAACCTGGGGCTTCCCGGTGGAGGAGGCAGCCCAGTGCCACTGGACTAGGGTTTACTTTCTGTCAAGTACAAACTCTACCGATTTAATAATGTTTCGAAACGGTATAACGCCATGGACCGGGACGTTAAGCTCAACGGTATAACGCCGCGGATCGGGGCGTTAAGCTCAACAGTACGACGCCCAAGATCGGGACGTTAAACTTATAAACTGTGGTGCCTCGGTGCTGAGCTGGCATGGTCTATAACGCCTTCGACCAAGACGTTATGCAAGAGGGTATGACGCCCTAGGGGCGGGCGTTATAAAAACAGGTTATTTCGTGAAATATTTTCAAATCAGGGGTCATTTTGTGAAAAAGTTGGCCAAAAAGGTTATTTATGTTAAATTTCACGCCCATGTGCATCTCCTCCTGGCTTGCAGCTCAACCCACCAGCTTCAGAGCTTCGGCGAGACATCGTCGACCAGCGGTTGCCGGGGCACTGCCGCCCACCATTGTTGAAGAAGAAACAATAAAGAGTAGCATCATCACCGTCCATGCCTGGCAGCACCGCCCGCGACCGCTTGCAGCATCCTGCAGCCATGCTGCAACTTCTAGACGGAAGGCTCGAGACGAGCCCGGCTTTGAATTAACGAAGCCATCAACCGGCCAGGGATTACACAAGGCCACCCACACACTTACAAAGGACACCCAACATCAGCGGCCGAACGGCGCAAGGAGCTGAAAGAGCAGCTCACAACGCAACACACATCCACAAGAACAGATAAGAAAAAAGCAAAGCTCGTGGATGTCGCTACCCACTACACTCATGGCCAAGAGCAGCGAAGCAAATGAAGCCGAAGACCAGATGTGCTGCAACTTCTCGAATCCCCTTGCCGGCGCAGCCATGTCGCAAGGACCAGACGACAAAGCTTCAAGTGTTGGGCGGTAGCCAGCAAGGTGGCCGCCGATGCTCGAGAGAAATGGCCGCCGATGCTCAAGCACAAGTCGTCGTTCTACATGCGGTGCCATGGTGGGCGGCAGAGCTGCCAGGCTGCTAGCGACGGCCACCGGTGCTACAAGAACTAGACGTTTCTGCTGTCAGTGGTAGCATCTCCGGCATCCCCTTGCAGCAGCAACGCCGGCTGCCGCAGGCAGCATTCTCGGCTTCCGATAGTAGCATCTCGGTCATCTCCCTGTAGCAACGCCGCCCTCCAATTGAAGCATTGGTCTGCCGCGCGCAGAAGCACCGGCGCAGCTCCTCATAGCACATACGCAATTAACGCCGCCGCTTGCTCCTCGCGTGGCCTGGCCATGGCGATGCAAGGCCTTTTTGGAAGCTGGCGTCAAGAGAAAAAAGAAGAGAAAGGCGAAGGAAATGTGTGGAGGAGCCTGCTTTCGAAGAGATAAGTTATCATGGTGGGCCTGTCACCTTTTATCGCTGGCTCCTCATGCGGATGGACGCGTGTCGCGCGCAGAAGGCGGAGGTCGCGCGAGCTGCGAGCCCCCGACAATTTCCGTCCGATATGTGTACGATACTTCCCCATCATTTCTACCTATCTCTTCTTTCACCTCCTGTCTCTCTCTCTCTGGCCAGATGGGAACCTAAATCTTTTTTTTTACCAAGGATCGGAACCTCCGTCGTTCACCTCCATGGTGCTCGCCTGCCTTAGGCCATTGTCCACCACTTCCGCCCAGACCACGGATGCCGCGTCCTAGCTCTAAGCTCTGCGTGCATGTTCGCGAGAATTATGTAGTCACCGGCGTTGGCGGCACCGCCGAGACGCGCAAGATCCTGCATCCTATGTTGTCGTCGTGGATCTGGCAGCTCGCGCGCTCGGCGAACTCGATGTCGTCGTCGATCCGGCAGGCGTTGAGCAGGCTCCGACATGTCGTGTCCGTGACCACCGTGGGCATGCTCCCGATGAGCGCGCGCGCTTCGTCCAGCCTCCCGGCATAGTGTTGCGCATTGGATCGATCTTGTGCTCCTGCCGCATCCGGTCAAAGCACCGGTGCCCTTCATCGAGCAGCCCGGAGTGTGTGTAGGCATTGGGCACGACAACGTTCACGGCCTCGTCGGGCCTGTGGCTCTCCATGGCCATCGCGTCGAGCACTTTGTAGCGCCCCGACCCCAGAACTATACAATGACGCTATGTGTAACCGGTCATGCTACACAATCGAAGGTTACTGGGGTTACCAATCCCAGGCCAAAACCTTTGGCAGACGTGCTCGGAATGGATCATCGGCAACGCAACACTTCGATCATGCCATAAGCTCAGACATAGCTATCATGCATAATAGAGAGATCAAGACTGCGGAACAACTGGCACATCACAGACTCTACGACACAAAGAGATCATAATTCTACTCATATAATGAGAAAGATAGCAAATAACACTTCAGAGGTCACAGACCCAACATTACATCAAGCGGAAGCAAATTTAGTTGTCTAAACAACAAGATCCAAATTATGGCCTAAGAGGCCTGCAGATAAACGTCCCGTGCCAGCCTGTTCCAGGACGTCCCAAGCTGCCACCTGGGATCCCCATACTATTCGTCGAGGTCAACGAAGAACCCACCTTCCTGTTCGGTGACGTCCTCCTCAGAAACAATTAATAATCAACAAAGAGAGACTGAGTACGACGTACTCGCAAGTTTAGTAGGACGATATAGGCCCAATGATGACAAGGCTCTAAAGCTGTATAGTGGTTGTTTTGCATAAAGCTAGCTTTTCATTTATAAAGACATAAGGGACTCATGGCATCGACTACTCAGAAGGTTTTCCATAAAAGGGATAAGATAGTAAACTTTCTTTCTTCGGTTCACCTTGAATCCGCAGTAGCCAGAATCCACCACTCATCTCCACCAAGGCACTCCCTCGAATCACTCTCGAGGAAATGAACCTTTTATCACACGTTGAGTTGCAACCTCTAGCTACCAAATTTTAGTAATTATGTTCAGGTTCTCTATGATCTTATCGTCTATTCCCAAGTCGTCCATAACTGCGGACACGGCTTTTCGAAAAGATTAAACCCCGTAGGGGTGTACTAATTTACCCATTGGTACCGTCCGGCTCGCCTGATTAGCTCTCTTCCAGGGAAAGCTGGCAAGTGGGCGCGGTTAAACCTTTACCTCGCATAAGACTATCCAAGAGTCATCTGTGGCGACAGGACAAGTTTACCCAGCCTATTTCAGCCCCTGCCCCATCGCCACGTCCTAAACACCACCATCCTCATCACTCCTTTTCCACCCACACACTCACCCGCAAATGGAAATAGAAAACTAGAGGACCCTTGGATACGCCCGCACAAGTTATTCAGTTAGTAAGTAGCCCATACCACCACCAATGGAAGCACGCTCGTCTTGATTCAAGAGGTAAAGAACTCGCACCTAGGCGACAGGGATGAGGCAAAACACCATAACCCCGATGGCAACTCATCCAAACCTTTTAAGCATTTTAATTAAGTACCACCGTAACCACCATGTCTGAACATTCCATCGACATCATAGTTATGGAATTTAAACACCCACTGGTGGAAAACGGGGCTTTAGTCCCGGTTCCCCAGCCCCTTTAGTCCCGGTTGCGCAACCGGGACAGCGCAATCGGGACTAAAGCCCCGACCTTTAGTCCCGGTTCTGTTACGAACCGGGACCAAAGGGTCCCGACGTGGCAGCGCGCGGTGCCGCGCCTGTCAGAGGACCTTTAGTCCCGGTTCTAGCCACGAACCGGGACTAAAGGTTTATTCAGTTTTTTTTGTTTTGCTGTTTTTCTTTATATTGTTTGTTTGTTTTACTGTTTTTCGTTTATTTTTTCATTTATTGTTTTTCTTTTTAGGATCCAATTCGACGATACTATGTATATACAAAACAACTAAAGAAGGAATTACACAAACATCGCCATAAGTTGTCGAATCTTTACATATAGTATCATATAAGTTGTCCAACCCTATTAACATACACAAAACCCTAGTTGCCCGGTGAATAAAATTCTCCATTTTTATCTATGACTTGATCTAAGAAGAATGCCGCCAGCTCCTCTTGAATTGCTCGCAAGCGGTCTTGTGGTAGGAGCATGTCCCGCATTCCTTCGATCTATATAATTTATGGAAGGGGTCAATTTCGATATATATATGAGAGAATCTCAACACAATTGATTGTAATAAAATAGTATTGTGAATATTGTTTACTTACTTCAAGATGTTCTAAGAGTCTGCTCCTCTGATAACACCTCTGGCGAATGAACTCGCAGACATACAATCCACATAAGTGATTTCCGGATCCCTGTCTCGGGCACTTTATAAGAACAAAGTTCAATCAAAATAATAATCAAGCATGATAATATTATTAAACTTCAATCAAATAGATGCCCGGGTCTAGCTAGAACTACTTACCGCCATGTCTTTAAATTCAAGCTCATCTGTCCATTCACCCGGAGCCCTGTTGGTGAACCGTTTCCAAACCCTGGAAGTCAATGAAAAAGAATAAATGACTTATTAATTACTACATACCAGGAAATGAACGAAAGTTGCCGATATAGTGCCATAATGATTGAAATTACCTCTGGATCATTCCCTTCATGTCCTCCCAGTTCTCTGGTTGATCACGTAGTGGGTCCATGACTTGTACTATTCCTTTGTCAGGAATAATGATAAATAACAGATAGTGGAACCTGCGCACGAATTACTCGTCAATTACACTTAATTAACATGGAGTATAGAAGGTGTATAGACACTAACACTCACCCAAAGTTGTAAGGAAATAGTATTTGTGTTTTAGTTTCTTGCTTCCTTAACGCAAGTACCAAGAGGTCCTCCGTTTCCTTTTCTTTATGTATAAGATTGTACTGATGAATGACATGTGGGTCAACGAACCCAATGTCATAGATTCCAGATAATCTGCATTCTCGAATCTTCAATCTGCATAATAGAGTGAGGATAATTACAAATATGTTTAACGAGCTGAGTTAGAGACTTAGTTACAGAAAAAAAATACTTACAGACAATAGGCACTGACGATAGATTTGTCGATGGCATCTTGTTGGAATAACTGAAACAGTTCTTCAAATTCAACCTGGACCTGGGCAGTTCCACGACCGTAATGCTCTTCTTTAACCTCCAGGTTGATCCAATTTTTCCCTTCCTTTGCTGCTTCCATGTACCACGCATTCAATCTTCGCATTTTTGTTGGAAGGTTCGGGACCTTCTCTGGTTTGACAAAAGGCTCCCCGTGCTTGTATTTGTACTTGTCTGTGATCACCTCAGCAATGGGATACTCTATTAGCGAGCCCAAGTATTCAGCCATGGTCACACCAAGCTCATCGGCGGCTTTTTTGATTTGTTTGTTAGTTAATTTTTTAGGCCGAGGGACATCGGAACACACCCTCAGCGGGGCGCACGATTGCTTCTCCTGTTGTCCGAGCTGAGGAACTCCTTGACCGTATGGACGGTCCTTCGGCTTCGGAATATTGCGTGCCCTCAGAACATGGGGCGGCACCTGAGCATCACGTGCCTTTATAATTGTTCGGTCGTAGTCCGGTAAAATCTGCTCAGCCGTTGGTCGCGTCAGGTTTCTCAGTGTTCTCTCAACTAAGACCGGATCTAGTGGGACCTTTTGTGACCGCTTCGGTGCTAACTGGCGTCTGACATCCTCTTTAACCCACACTTCTAGCTCTGCTTTGGTCATTTCGTAAGGTAATTTCTCGATAGGCTTGGCGGGTTTCGCTTTCTTCTGATGACTTGTACCACTAGAACCCGAGGCAGAGGCGGCGCAGGCGGTGCTCTTCCGCTTTTGAACACGACTATGAGCCTGTGACGGCTGAGGCTGCGGAGGAGATGCCTGACACGGCGGAGACGGCTGAGGCGGTGGAGACGGCTGACGCGGCGGAGGAGATGGCTGACGCTGCGGAGGAGATGGCTGTCGCGGCGGAGACGGCTGGGGTGGCGGAGACGGCTGACGCGGCGGAGACGGCTGACGCGGCGGAGACGGCTGAGGTGGCGGAGACGGCTGACGCGGCGGAGACGGTGACCTTGGCTTCCAATTTGGAAGCACAATGTGTTCCTTCCGCCATAGAACAGTAGTTTTTCTACCATCCCTCAGTGCAGTCTCGCCTTCACCCGTAGGGTAGTGAAGCTGCAGATCCTCGTATCCTTTCATGACTTCATCCACTAAGACAATAGAATATCCATCTGGAATCGGCCGCGAATGGTAAGTACCATTAGTTACAGCAGCTAAGACTACGCCGACCGCCACCTTCACGGTTATGTTCATCAATGGAGCATGTAGCTCACAATTTTCCCTCTCCGTGATATCATCCACGGGGTAGCGACGAGCCGAGATATCTGGCCGAAAGAGCTCCGTGGAAGCCACGCTGCTTTTCCGCTGAGATGGTGGGCCGCTATCTTGCTGAGAAGGATCTTCGTGCCGCTGAGCTTCCCGGGTGGTAAGTGAATCAAGGATCTGCTGCTGCCTAGTTAATCTATCTTCAATCTGCTTCAGCCGATCTGCCTCCTCTGCCTTCTTCCTCCCTCGGCTTCTATAACTGTCAGCGTCATCTGGAAATCCATACTTCCACGGTACGGAGCCTTCTGTGCCTCGTGTCCGACCTTTGTGTTCTGGATTCCCGAGGGCCCGTGACAGCTCGTCCTTCTCTCTGTTTGGAACGAACTCCCCGGCTTCTACCTCCTTCATTATCTTCTGAAGTTCAGCGAGAGGGGTTGCAAGTTGTGCTTTTGTAAAGATGCACTTCCCTGTTTCTGGGTGCAACGTTCCCCCATGCCCGAAGAACCAAAGTTTTGCCCGATCAGCCCACCGCAGCGTCTCAGGAATTATCCCTTGTTCAAGCAGGGCGTTCTCAAGTCTCTCCACCTTAGGCTTGATAGCCCTGTAGCCACCTGACCCCATGCTATGGTGATATTCCTTCTTGGAAGCATTTTTCTTATTAGTTGCTGACCTTTTCTTAGCCTCGTCAGATTTCTTGTACTTGACAAATTCCTCCCACTGATCCCTTAGCTTTTCATACGCTCCAGTGAACTCCGGAGTCTTTTTTTGAAGGACAAAGTCCTTGTGCAATCTTTTCTTCCAGTTTGCAAATTGTTCGGCCATCTTCTTCAGTGCCCACTCCTTGACCTTTTTCTCTATGGGATCCACGTAATTTGGATCCTCCTCCTCTAACGGATGAGCGTCGTCGTCTTGACGAGGAAGCGTGAAATTAGCCATTAGCGTCGTCCAAAGATTGTCTTTCACTCTATCGTCAACAAAAGTGAGAGACGAGCGTTCTGTCGCCTTCGGCTCATTCCATTCTTGAGTGGTGATCGGGACGTTGTCCCTAACAACAACTCCGCACTGACTTACAAACTTGACAAAATGTGTCAGCGGTCTGCCATCTGGAGCTACTGCTTCGATCTTGTATCTCTCTTCTTTATCACACCTTTTGGATGGGCCTCGTTTGGGGATAGAAGAAGATTTGCTCGATCCGGAGGGCTAAAAGAAGAAAGATCATTAATGCATATATATATATATGAATCAAATAGTGGATTTAGTCAATATAGGGTTAGTTAATATACCGCGCCGGAGTTTGTAGTAATAATTGTCCGGTCACCATCATCACCGGATGCCTCAGCTTCTATCTGCGCTCCCTCGCCGGAGTCGTTCAGAAAGCTCGAGGTGAACTCCAACTCATCTTCACCGCGGATAATATCTTGCAATATGTTCTCCTGATTTTCGTCTCTGTTGTGATCCATAGTTTCTGCAAGGACAATTGACCGGGTGGTTAATGAAAATTAACCCATTCTTATTCTTATTCTTATTCTTTTAATTCTATTCTTATTCTTATTCTACACTAATTATTAAAATAGCTAACATAATTGCTAACACTAATTATTCAAAATAAACAATCTCCACCGTGAGAATAAACAATAGCTAACATTATTCCTAACACTAATTAATTCAAAATAGCTAACATTATTTAAAATAGCTAACAATTGCTAACACTAATTAATACAAATTGCTAACACAATTGCTAACACTAATAATTAGTGTTAACACAATTGCTAACATTTCAAACACTAATTAATACAAAATAGCTAACATTATTCCTAACACTAATTAATTCAAAATAGCTAACATTATTTAAAATAGCTAACAATTGCTAACACTAATTAATACAAATTGCTAACACAATTGCTAACACTAATAATTATTGTTAACACAATTGCTAACATTTCAAAATAGCTAACATTTTAATTATTTAAAATAGCTAACATTATTTAAAATAGCTAACAATTGCTAAATGATGAACACATGACGTCATGGTGATGTCACCGATGAACTTGGGCACGGCTTGATCACGAAATCGTGCAATCGGCAATTGGTAAGCTAAATATTTTAAATTGGTAAGCTAAATATTTTAATTAGCTAAATATTGTAAAAATGAGAAAACAATTCTTATTTAGGCAATTCTTATTTTAATTAACTAAGAATAAGAATTAAAATATTTAGATTAACTACAAATTCTAATTCGAATGAAAATATTTAGCTACCAATTCTAACTAAAAAATACCTAATCTAACCAATTCTGATAATAAGAAAAAAGAATAAGAAAAAAATGAAATTACCTCGGGTCGAAAGGGTGACTCGGCCGGCGGAGGAGGCACCCGGGATGGTGGCTCGGCCGGCGGAGGAGGCACCAACCGGGATGGTGGCTCGGCCGGCGGAGGCTCGACCGGCGGAGGCGGCCGGAGGAGGCGAGGGAGAAGAGGTGGCGCGGCAGGCGGATGGGGAGGAGCGCGGCCAGGGAGCGTCCGCGCGGCTCCGGCGGATCGATCGAGAGCGGCGAGGAGGGAGATGAAGGGCGGTGAGCGGGGAGGAGGAAGGCGGCCGGCGGCGAGCGGCCGGCGGCGAGCGGCGAGCGGAGAAGAGGAGGGCAGCCGCCGGAAAATTGGGCAGCCTGCCGGCGTCCGTGCGGTTGGCCCCAAGTCCTTAGGCGATTTAGCGCGAATGAGAGAATGAGAGAAGGATTGGGGGAGAAGAGAGGTTAAAGGGGCCTTTCGTCCCGGTTCGTGGCTGGAACCGGGACGAAAGACCCTTCCGTCCCGGTTCCAGCCACCAACCGGGACGAAAGGGTGACCTTTCGTCCCGGTTGGTGGCTGGAACCGGGACGGAAGGGTATTTTTTCGGACACCGAAAAGGTGCGCGCCAAAAGACCCTTTCGTCCCGGTTCCAGCCACGAACCGGGACGAAAGGTTCTTTCAGAATTAAAATTTGGGCGCCAACAAAAGTTTGTTCTGTTTTTTTGTTTTAAACTTATAAAATTATAAATACAATATCTTTCGATCTGTTTATCAGAAAAAAACAATAATTTTTGTTTTAAACTTATAAAATTATAAATACAATATCTTTCAAAATGGAATTAAATATTTCTAGAAACTATAATTAAGTCTAGAAAGTTGTCCCGTTTCCAGCAGAATCGGCAGAAATTTGTGATTTTTAAAAGAGGTGGATGGAAATGTTTTCTTAGAAAACAAATTGATTATTTGTGCATATAACATGTTCTAGCATATTAAAAAAATGAATCACCCAAGTTTTGCAACATATTTCTGGTAGGTCCTTCACAAAAAAAAACCATTTCTGACACTCGGAAAATGGAAAATGGTTTTTTTATTCAATAAAAAAAACTTCCTTCGTCAACATTGTCCGTGCTTCCAAGATGCATGTTTGTGTGGAATATGGACCCATTCAAACAAACTATGCCATGTATTTGGCCATAACACCCGTTATTTCGACAGAAACCCTAGAATGTTAGGAGGAGATAGCTCTTTGTTGTGAACAAGTTTTCAACAGAACTGTCGTACTGCCTAGGACATATTCCAAGTTCCTGAGCCACGGGGTGCTGAGCCTCCGGCGCTGCGCATCCAAAGAGAAGGAACCCTCACAGGGTCATAGCTCACGTGAGAAGGAACCCTCTGAAGAAACGACCACCTACTGTCATACTGCCTATCCAATAGATACATGTAGCGACGGACGTGCTCATCCTCCTCCCTGATACGGCGACGTACCACCTCCTCGGAGGCCGGCTCCCTCTGCACCGAGCGTGGCCCACGCGACTGCCACCACAGAAGATCCGGGTCGACGATGTCACCCGGATTCCTCACCAAGCTGCGCGTCCCGGAAGGTAGCACCTCCCAGTGCCAGCCCGGTGGAGCCCAGTCCCGCACATCGCCCCTCTGGTCCAACATGGACATCGTCGCCGAGAACACCTAAGTCAAAAACGCCTAAGTCAAAATTTTGTTACAATGGAAGAGTGATGAGGTTGCAGATATGAGTTTAGATGTGATATGGCAATGGAGGCCAAGCCTATATATAGAGTGATCAGGGCCTTTAGTACCGGTTTGTGTTACCAACCGGGACTAAAGAAGCACACGGATCGTGTGTTTCTTTCAAGCGCTTGTGAGCCGTTGGATCAGGGGTGTGTTTCTTTAGAGCGCTTGTGAGCCGTTGGATCAGAAGCACACGGATCGTGTGTTTCCTTCGAGCGCTTGTGAGCTGTTGGATCAGGGCCTTTAGTACCGGTTCGTGTTACCAACCGGGACTAAAGAAGCACACGGATCGTGTGTTTCTTTCAAGCGCTTGTGAGCCGTTGGATCAGGGGTGTGTTTCTTTAGAGCGCTTGTGAGCCGTTGGATCAGAAGCACACGCCTATAAATAGCGACGTCCCTGCAGCGAAACGGCACACAACGAGTGGTGGTGGTGGTGGAAGTGGTAGCCATGCCCCTCGGTCGGATCCAAGCAGCTCCAAGGCTCTCTGATGATCTACAACATTCCCAACACTTTTTGGGACGGTCGTTAGATCATCAGAGAAGTCTTGGGGCTGTTTGGATCGAAGGTCGATTTGCTGCTCACTTCACAGCCCTCAACAAAATACTTGCGGCTGTTCTATCTACAAAATACTTCAGTTCATCGACCGAATACAAATCATTCGGATTCCCGTCATACAGCCCAACGGTGCATTTGATATGCAGGCACTCACGAGCCACCGTTGGGCTGTATGACGGGGAAACCGTGTGCATTTGATAAAAGGTTTAATACATTGTCCGTGCTTCCAAGATGCATGTTTGTGGCTGGAACCAGGACTGAAGGGTATTTTTTCGGACACCGAAAAGGTGCGCGCCAAAAGACCCTTTAGTCCCGGTTCTAGCCACCGGGACTAAATATTATCAAAGTGTTCATAAAAATACATCATGTTTGAGAACACTCATACATAAATATTATTACACGAAGACGAAGGCGGGAAGCGGTGGAAGATCATCAGAGAAGTCTTGCCGCTTTCTTATGGTCGCACCGACCGTAACCATGGAGCATCTTCATCATTCAACACGATGGTTGGGTCAGTTTTGACCGTGAAGGGGGGAATTTCATCAAACTTATCGTAATCTTCTGACATGTCTGTCTTGTCCTCCACTCCCACGATGTTTCTTTTCCCTGAAAGAACTATGTGACGCTTTGGCTCGTCGGATGATTTATTCGTTTCCTTATTTTTCATCTTTCTCGGTTTGGTAGACATGTCCTTCACATAGAACACCTGAGCAACATCATTGGCTAGGACGAATGGTTCGTCTTCGTAACCAAGATTGTTGAGATCCACTGTTGTCATTCCGTACAGCTTGTCTACCTGAACCCCCACTCCATTCAGCTTGACCCATTTGCACCGGAACAAAGGGACCTTAAAAGAAGGTCCATAGTCAAGTTCCCATATCTGCTCTATGTAACCATAATATGTGTCCTTTTGTCCATTGTTGTTTATTGCATCAAACCGGACACCACTGTTTTGGTTGCTGCTCTTTTTATCTTGGGCGATCGTGTAAAATGTATTCCATTTATCTCGTACCCTTGGAAAGTCAACACAGTCGAAGATGGTGACCTGGCCAACAAGTAAAGCTGATCTCCAACAGTGTTGTCATTAATGAGATGTGTTCGCAACCAACCGCCGAAAGTATCAATGTGTTCATGTGTAATCCAGGTGTCGGACTGTCCGGGTGTTGAGACCGTAATATGTTCTTGTGTTTCTCGATATACGGGGCCACCAAGGTAGAACTCTGTAGAACTGTGTAGTGTGCCTGAGTTAAAGAATGCCCGTCCCTGCATATGTCTGCTTTCTTTCCTAGCGTGCCTTTTCCACTCAGTCTCCCCTCATGTCTTGATTGTGGAACACCAATCGACTTAAGGTCAGGAATAAAGTCAACGCAGAACTCAATGACCTCCTCTGTTCCATAGCCCTTGGAGATGCTTCCTTCTGGCCTAGCACGGTTATGGACATATTTCTTTAAAACTCCCATGAACCTCTCAAAGGGGAACATATTGTGTAGAAAAACAGGACCGAGAATGGCAATCTCTTCGACTAGGTGAACCAGCAGATGCGTCATAATATTGAAGAACGATGGTGGGAACACCAACTCGAAACTAACAAGACATTGGACCACATCGTTCTGTAACTGTGTCAGATTTTCTGGATTGATTACCTTCTGAGATATTGCATTGAGGAATGCACATAGCTTCACAATGGGTACTCGAACATTTTCCGGTAGAAGGCCCCTTAGTGCAATCGGAAGCAACTGCGTCATAATCACGTGGCAGTCATGAGACTTTAGGTTTTGAAATTTTTTCTCAGCCATATTTATTATTCCCTTTATATTCGACGAGAAGCCAGACGGGACCTTGATACTGTTCAGGCATTCAAAAAAGATTTCCTTCTCTGCTTTGGTAAGGGCGTAGCTGCTCCGGTGTATCTTGTTCTGTGGATGCATGTTGTTTGGGTCTTTCATACGTTGTTGGTCCTCCCGTGCTTCCGGTGTATCTTTTGTCTTCCCATACACGCCCAGGAAGCCTAGCAGGTTCACGCAAAGATTCTTCGTCACGTGCATCACGTCGATTGAAGAGCGGACCTCTAGGACTTTCCAATAGGGTAGCTCCCAAAAAATAGATTTCTTCTTCCACATGGCCGCATGTCCGGTACCGTCATTCGGAACAGATTGACTGCCAGGACCTTTTCCAAAGATCACTTCTAGATCCTTGACCATATCAAATATATCATCACCAGTACGGTGGTCAGGCTTCCTCCGAGGCTCGGGCAGACCTTGGAAATGCTTGCCTTTTTTTTTTACGGGATGCTTGGTCGGAAGAAATCGACGATGCCCCAGGTACACAACCTTCTTACACTTCTCCAAATATATACTATCTGTCTCCTCTAAACAGTGCGTGCAAGCATTGTATCCCTTGTTTGTCTGTCCTGAAAGGTTACTAAGAGCTGGCCAATCATTGATAGTTACGAACAACAACGCTCGTAGGTCAAATTCCGCCTGTTTGTACTCATCCCACACACGTACACCTTCTTCGCGCCACAACTGTAAAAGTTCTTCAACCAAAGGCCTAAGGTACACGTCAATGTCATTCCCGGGTTGCTTCGGGCCTTGGATGAGCACTGGCATCATAATAAACTTCCTCTTCATGCACAACCAAGGAGGAAGGTTATAGATACATAGAGTCACAGGCCACGTGCTATGACTACAGCTCTGCTCTCCAAAAGGATTCATGCCATCTGTACTTAGGCCAAATCTTAAGTTCCTTGCGTCATCTGCGAAGTTCGGGAACTCTCTCTCGATTTTTCTCCACTGTGACCCATCAGCGGGGTGTCTCAACATCGCGTCTTTCTTACGATCTTCTTTGTGCCATCGCAACAACCTGGCATGCTCTTTGTTTCGAAACAAACGTTTCAACCGTGGTATTATAGGAGCATACCACATAACCTTGGCAGGAACCCTTTTTCTCGGGCGCTCACCCTCAACATCACCAGGGTCATCTCGTCTGATCTTGTACCGCAATGCAGTGCATACCGGGCATGCATCCAAATTCTCGTACTCCTCACCACGATAGAGGATGCAGTCATTAGGGCATGCATGTATCTTCTGCACATCTAATCCTAGAGGGCAGACAATCTTCTTCGCTTCGTATGTACTGGCGGGCAATTCGTTATGCTTTGGAAGGTCCTTCTTCATTATTTTCAGCAACTTTTCAAAACCTTTGTCGGTCAAACCGACCTCTGCCTTCCATTGCAGCAATTCCAGTGTGCTACCCAGTTTTTTCAGGCCATCTTCACAGTTTGGGTACAACGGTTTGTTGTGATCCTCTAACATGCGCGCGAATTTCGACCTCTCATTTTCTGTTCCGCAGTCTCTCCGTGCATCAGCAATGGCACGACCAAGATCATCAGTCGGCTCATCTAGATCTTCAGCTTCCCCCGTTGCAGTATCACCGTATTCAGGGTACATAGAAGAGTTGTAATCATCATCTTCTTCTTCATTTTCTTCCATCATAACCCCTGTTTCTCCGTGCTTGGTCCAGCAATTATAGCTGGGCATGAAACCGTGCCGAAGCAGGTGGGTGTGAAGGATTCTGGAGGAAGAGTAATCCTTCTTATTCTGACAGACAACACATGGACAACACATAAAACCATTCTGTTTGTTTGTCTCGGCCGCAGCGATAAAACTACCAAGTCCCGTAATGAACTCGCCAGTTCGTCGGTCACCGTACATCCATTGCCGATTCATCGAGCACCTTATATATTTCGAGTTATATATTGCCGACTCATCTGCATTATATGAGTATATTATATTACACACAACATCATGAATAGAAGTTCATCACATTAAAACCTTCCGCAGAGTACTGACCAAATGTAATACATAGTCCTAATGATGAAAACATACAGTGAAATTAACATACAAACTATCTAATGCATTTAAATGCAACAACAAATGCGATCAAAATCGCAACTAAGGTAACAATTGATCCGACGGCATAATGATACCAAGCCTCATTTTTTATGGCATCTTTTCTAATGTTTCTAATCTTCTTACGCATTGCATCCATCTCGATCTTGTGATCATCGACGACATCGGCAACATACAGCTCCAATTTCATCTTCTCTTCTTCAATTTTTTTGATTTTTTCTTTCAAATCATCGTTTTCTCTTTCAACTAAATTTAACCTCTCGACACGAGGGTCGGTCGGAATTTCAGGTTCATATATGTCCTAGATCAAAATATCTATGTCAAATGTTTGGTCGGCATAATTGTTAAAATAAAGAAATTAAAAACATAGTTATAAAAGATAATATACCACATCCGAATCATAGACCGGACGAGGGCCGACGGGGACGGATATCAAAACCATGACACTATACATATAAAAAACAATTATACAAATAAGAAAAATTATACAGGTAACAATGTAAATCATATAAGTAAGAATAAGAAGCTCACGAAGGTGGTGTCGGCGACGGGGCGCCCGGCGCGGGCGATCGACAACAGTGAGGACAAGGACACGAATGGGACGGCACTAATTAAAAACAACAAATCATACTTTAATTTGAAATCAAATTGCATATAAAAAAATAAACTAGCAATAAGTCAACTAGCCTAGAATTTGAGCAATTCTAACTTAGGCATTTCATCAAACACCTAGCATGCAACACCAATGAAATGAGGAGCAAAAATAGCGATAGAGATGAATCCGAGCTCCGAGAGGATAAGGTTTCTAACCTATTAGAAGCCTTGGGTGGATGGGGCAAACTTAATGTGGACA
Organism: Puccinellia tenuiflora; assembly: GCA_012064385.1. Lineage (NCBI taxonomy): Eukaryota > Viridiplantae > Streptophyta > Magnoliopsida > Poales > Poaceae > Puccinellia > Puccinellia tenuiflora. Next base: position 229,497 of record QRDG01001366.1, read on the forward strand.
AATGGTGGAAAAAAATATGGATCAAATGGAGCTTTGTGAGGAGCTTGAGAAGAAAAATGGTGATGAACTCGAGCTCCTCGGGCAGGAAGAAGGTGATATAGTGAGAAAACACCTTTTGTCCCGGTTCGTATTACAAACCGGGACTAAAGGTAAGCCTTTTGTCCCGGTCTATAACACGAACCGGGACAAAAGGTTCCCGCGTCGGACCCCACCTCGGGGGCTGTCGGGTGCGGACCTTTTGTCCCGGTTCGTACCACGAACCGGGACAAAAGGGTCCCAAAGAACCGGGACGGATGCCTCCCGGTCCCCGCGCGTCCTCCGAGCCGCACGAACCGGGACGAAAGGATCCTTTAGTCCCGGTTCGTGCCGTGACCGGGACTAAAGCCTCCCAGTGTCCAAAACGGAAGGCTTGTTTTCTACTAGTGACCAGACAATATAGCATTCGACTGAGCATGGCTAAGCATAGCTAAGCATATATATACAACAATTATATCTGTAAACCAGGCCAACACATCAAACCTATGGTTCATAGGAGGGGAACATGTGATGGTTCAGGGGACCATGCATATCATAGGATACTCTATGTCTTTATCAAAAGTTGACATTGGAATCGAATGCAATATTATGGTGGATAAAATACTTGTAAACAATAGGATGCTATATGCCAAGAAGGTTAGTTATCTCTTGCCTTGCTGATAGTGCTGGTCGCGCGGATCGTCGAGGTATTGTGGTGGAACCTCGACTCCGGAATCTACCGAAACACAAACAATAACAGGAAATGAAATAAATAACACGGATACAAAGGTGCAATGCACACTCATGATGACATGGTCAAATTATGCACTGAAATGGTCTTGGGCATGTCCCACAAGTTAAATGGAACCCCTAAAATAATCATTGCAATTAACGGGTTATATCTCCATATTTTACTTAGTGAACTAAGCATTTATCCAAAATGTCCAGTACTAAAATATGAGTTCTACATGCATGAGAATGACATTATTAGATAGGTATGGTTCTCCTGTTCATTTTGGTACTTCGTTTCCAATTTTCGATCAACGATGAAGAAATGGTGAATTAAACGGTTATTCAATTTAAATCATTTTAACCAATTCAAAAGGACATCAAAGGAAAGGTTGTTTTCATGAAGTGAACTTAACATAGCTAAACAACCCTTGAGTTTCTGATCATTTTGGTATATCATTTACAATTTTTGGATCAATATTTATCAAGTTATGAATTTCCCAAAATGTGATTTAAATCTGCCATTTTAAATAATTATTATAAACAGCACACAATTTAATTCTACAACTCTCTAAATGGCATAAACTTATAGTTCATTAAATGCTGAACAAATTGATACCTCATTCATAATTTTTTGGATAATTATTCCCCAAGTTATGAATTTACTAAACAATGATTTAATTCTGCCATTTTAGTATCTATTAATTAAAGGCAATTTAATAATTTTAGCTGACCATAGAAATGACACTAACAGATAGATATGATTTTTCTGAGCATTTTGACATATTGTTTGCATTTTTCTGATTTGTGGTTCAAAAGATATTGAATTTCAAAGTTCATATGATTTTCTGTCTTTTTATTAAATTCAGAAAAACGGGCCGAACTGTTTTTCACTGGGCAGTGGGCTAGCCACAGCCACTGACGGCCCAGGCACATGGACACGCTGGCGTCCACGTGGGCGAGGTGGCCCACGGTCAGGCTTGACCGTGGCGTGTGCCAGGACCGGCGCGAGCGCGGCGGTGACCGGCGGCACGGCCGTGCACCGATCTGTCGTGCGCGTGCACGCGGGAGCCCGAGAGGGGGCGCATTACGCTCGGCATGATGTGGGGAATCTAGTGGTGGCGCAAAGGACCCTATGGTCGCCGGGGTGTGCTCCGGCGGCGGTGATGGCTCGGCCTACGACACTAGGGTGAACCAGAGGGAGAGAGAGAGGAAGAAAAGGTCCAGGAGGACCAGCGTCTCACCCTCGATGCGTGAGTGTGCCCGGTGGTGAAGGGGGAGGCCGGTACCGGCGGCAATCGTGCACGGCAGCCGGCGGACGGAGAGGAAGAAGACGAGGACGATGTCGACGATTCCCAGGCTCCCGGCTCGATTCCGTCGGCGTGGAGGTAGAAGAGGTCACGTCGGAGCTCCTGGTGCCTTCGGCTTGTCCTGAGGTGGTCGGGATCGACGGCGATGAGGCGGCGGCTCCAGCTAGGTCACGGCCATGGCGGTTGCTAGGGTTAGGGTTTCCGGGTGCGGGGAAAATGAGGGGGAGAGAGAGGAGCTAGGGCAGCGGTGGCCCTCTTATCCACCAGGGCCTGGAGGCAGCGAGAGGGTGCGACGGGGACGAGCGAGATGCGCCCGGTCGCTACAGCGATGGCGCTACAGCGCGAAGGAGACGATGCCGTTTTGCAGAAAGCCCCCTGTCTCCATTTTCCTTTTTCTGTTTTTCTGTTTTCAAAATTCCAGCAGCTCAAAGCATTTAAAAGGGGCACTTAGACAATCTCAAAAATTCTGGAAAAATTCACCTAGCTTGTATATTATCTTAAGAAGCTGCTATAAAAATTTCAGCCCATTTGGAAAACCTTTTATGTGTAAATTATTTTAGAAATGCTCATAGGCATTTGGGGTCCCTTTTTAATTTATATAAGTTTGATAAATGAATTTCCCCTGCAACTTTCATATTTGAATTTGTGGAAACTTCCTGGACAAATATGATAGTTCAAATTGAAGTTTGTTTACCCAACAACATTCACCATCATTGATTTATCAATTGTTGCATTAACATTATTTCATGTTGAGCAATTTAAATATGGATGCCATGATGCAATATGAAAAGAAAAAGTGAAAAATTTATTCATATTTTCAGGTTCCAAACTGGGGCTGTTACACACTTGCAGGCTGCAGCACCTTCCTTCCATTTCAGTTCAAGCGAGACGTCCTTCCGTTGTTGCGCCGTGTGAGGCATACTCGCTACCACCTAAGATCGAATGGGTGTCGGACGTAATTCGTCGTACGTATAGCACTGCTCTTTCCCTTTTATTTTTGGCCGAGAAAAAGACAGCCGAAGGCATTTTATGTTTTGTATTTAGTATCTGATACTCCTATTTATTAACAAAAAACAACAAATGGTATAAAATATAACTCGAGGTAGTATAAAATAAAAACACACCAAAAATCATCATGCAGTCTTTGTCATTCGATTGTTACAGTCGGCAACAGCCGAAGCTTAAAGTATGCACTAAACAAGTAGAAAAAGATCTGAACATTTGCAAAAGCTCTCGCCAACCAAATCTTTAAGGACCGCAATCCTGGAGAAGCAGGTTAGTGTTTGCCAAAAAGTGGCCTAGTTAACTTGAAAATCAGAGTTCCGTTATTCGGAGTTGTTTCTAGATAATTTTCTAATGAATCCATAAACATATCGTTTGCTCAATTTGGAAGAGCCTAGCTTGAGTTATAAATTCATTAGTAACAGGGCAGCAAAGAGTTGCTTCCCCGAGAATGCCATTCAGAGAGCGTGTGTGCTATAGGTGCGATGATTTTGTGTAATGCTTGAGGCTTGTATGTTCCTTGTATTGCGATGTATGATATGTATTGAGGCTCGTGTGTACCTGGTTGTCTACAGGCATTGAGGTCTCGCTCCATCCAGCCACTTCGTCAACGGAAAAGGCAAGTGCATAACGGAATGATACTTTGCAAGATTCTCCTACTCAACTTTTATTTTCTAGCACTTGTTAATTAGGAAAGTGGCTGGATATTGTTTATCTGTGGAGACAAAGTGATATGGCAAAGGGTAAGTGACGCTTGCATGTGTTGCATAGCATTTTACAGAAAGTGCATAGTGTTGTGACCTACTGAGGTAGTCACCTTGAGACCGTCAATGATGGGTTGCGACCCACATTGCAGGCAATCTCCACAAGTTGGAGTGAGTGGATGTCGATGGGCGTCCACTCAAGCGATACCGATATTCGCAAAGAAAAGTGAAAGCAAAGAGCATGCAGGCATACAGGGTCATCGTTACTTTATGACGAGTGTTAAAGGATAATCGTTTGTGTATTGTTTTATGCAATGCTTATTATTTCGTTATGTACTTGTTGAGTACTTTGTACTCATCCTTGTGGTTTCTATGTTTTTAAGTAACTTTGCGGACGGCGTGCATGTGCTTGGGAGTAGAACTTGTTCCGTTCACTTCATGTTTCAATCATTTAGAATAATCTATGAAGTTCATGTCTCTAGTCTATGTGGTAGATTCTTGTGTAGTTTGCTGTATGCTCATGTAGAGCCTTCAGTGCTCGTTTGTCGAGTTCTTGGGTTGAGAATGTTACTTTGAGGCCATTGGTTTGATTATCATCTTTGTGATTCATGCTTTGATAATTTTATTCAACTTCCTACCGTGGATGTCCTCCGATAGAGGGAAACTCTACCGGATTTCGTCTACAGGCTTGTACCCTTTCGCTTGTGTTGTAGTCGTGGTAACATTCCATCTTTTAGAAAGGTTGGGTGTTACATCAGAGCCTGGCTTCAGGTCTCTGGCATAGAAATGATGTACTTAGGTACCTTTGGAAAATAAAATCTTACCATCTTGCTTAACAACTTAATATTTTGAATTTTCCCTTTTAGCTTAACTAGCAAACATGCCCGTGCGTTTCAAACGGGAGATAAAAAAAACTACATTATGAAGGCGCACAACATATGTTCTCAATAGTTCGACCAACCAAGCTTCAACCTTAGTCGCGCATCCAATTCCTTCTCCACTCGCCGATTTAGCCAGACAGCTGGTACATGAGCACCAAAAGAGCCATACACCGCCATTGCTACCTAACCCCACTCCGCAAAAGCCACCACCTTTCTCAGGGTCGAGAGTAGAGGAAGAGGGAAGAATCATTGGGGGAGGATTATGGATGTAGATATTTTGCATCCGCTTCAATCATCCGCTCCAACATCACTTGATTAGTTCAAACTTCTAACAAATTTTGCAAACTGAAATCCCGACATTATATGTTTCTCAACGAAGAAACCAGGCAGCGTTATATGTTTCTCAACTAAGAAACCAGGCATTTTAAATGGTGAGAGAGATGTGATGATCGATTAAATGCCCCATGCTACTTGTGCCTTGACCAAACTGTAATACGCCAGCTTCTAACAACCTACGAAGGGTAGAAGTATGATTTTGTGCATCTGCATGCATGCATCTAAAAATCCGAATAATTTTTTCGCAAAATAAAACCCTGGAGGGATTGGAGATCATTCAACTTCATGAGTAGAGTTTAGCTCATCTGAGGTGAATGTGATAAGTTTTGGCATGACCTGCAGACATTTTTAAATGGTTGCGGGAAATCAGATCCAAATTGGAAAACCTTGTCTTTTCTTTGCCTTAACCTCAAAAGCTAATACAAATGCTTAAGTAATTCTATTTTACTTCAAACTTGATCTTCTTTTTTGATCTTAGCTTCTTATCTTCAAATCTTCTCAAATTCATTATCTGCAAGACAAAACCTGTAAGTCAGAAACCTCAGGTGAGATTCAAAGGCTTTGTGTGTTATATAGAAGTAGTTTGGTAACAAGATCAGCTACCTTGTTAACAGATTTCTTTTGTATACCTAAAAGCAATTGAATGTCAAATAAATTAAATAAGGTTCAAAACAAAGTTCCTTGTGATCAAAATGTTTGCCCTCACCATAAGGGTGAGGCAACTTAATTATGGATCTTAACTAATGGATATTAGGAGTTTGCCCTAACATCCAAATGTTGACTAGAGGGATCATCTTTACTTCAAAGGCGACAAGGGATTAGATCACCCGGTTGTGCAACAAAGTCTTGATCTCTTATGGGTAAAGTAATGCACCTCTGCAGAGTGTAAAAAAATGTAACATGTTACTCCCTGTTCCGGGAAGGAGCTGCGAACGCTGCAGGAAAGGAACTCCATGAAAGTTCTAGCCCTGTGAAGGATGACGGGCATAGTCTTCAGAAATAAAAGCAACCTCTTGAAGAAATGTTTACAAAAACCTTGCATTAAGCTTAAGGCTCCCTGGAGTCTAAAGCTGTAGCTAGTGCATCCAACTTCCCACCGTACATAATGGACTTGCTGGGTAACGCTGGTTACTCACCCTTGCCTTTTGACCCCCTGCTTAGAATTGTAGAGCCATCAAAGGAGTTGACGGTGGGTCATCACGATATCGAGATCTTCAACAAGGAGTCAACCGCTACTTCACCAACCGAAGCACAACGACAACTATGGCCACTAAGGAGCAATGTCAACGATGTTGAGGAGATCACTCTGCCAACGGAGGCGACCACGTTAGTGGAAAGGATAAGTACAAGAGGGAATAGAGTCACTCCAGATAGAGTAGATTAAGGTGGTGACAATAGCAGTAGTGGATTAGGAGTTAGAGCTAGAGTTAATCTCCAGCTTAGTGCTACGAACTGGCTCTTTTCTGGATTTCATTTGCACGAGGCTATCCTCTATGTATCGAGGAGGTTCTCGAGATTTTGTATTGAATATTGTTGTAATCCTATAGTATTACCTTGGACCTGCTATGTTTCTGTTGTACCACTCTGAGGGATGTAATATTCACGGATAGGTCCTTCTGTGAGTATTATGTCAACGACTTGCACACTACACCATGCAGTGGTGTGTTGGGTCACCGCTGCTGGTATCAGAGCAAAGCGACCTTAGGTTTGAAACCTTTTAGGAGACTTGTAGGTTGGTAAAGACTATAGGAAGTTATTTTATGTAAACTACATCTTTCTATGACTTATGACGGTTATTCACCTGAGAATAGTAACGTCATACCTATATAGAGTATTCTTATTTAGTCTTCTATTGGTAAAATACTTATCCATCTTGTTCTTTCTAAAACCTGGTATACCAGATGAGAGAATATTCTATGTAATAGTGGCTATTATATTCAAGTCAGTGATATCTATGTGGTATCATTGAGGATGTCATCCTATGAAGTAGAACCCTATTGGGAGTTGATGATGGAAGGATAAGAGAAGAGAAGAATAATGGTAAGTTTGATATACTAAGCCATGTAAGTGATGGTAAGTATACCACTTCCATATGGTTCATGATCGAAGAGGATGTTGGATAATAAGATACCATTTCAAGGAGGATATGGAGTAGTGCACTTGCCACAAGTAAAGTATTATGGTATTCTTGTATATCAATAGTACCTACACGAGTGGACGTGAGGTTACACTTGAAGATATGAAGAAGTATGGAAGTACGTCAAGTCATGAAGACGAAGTTCAAGTCCAAGAAGACTTAGTTCCTTTTGAACTAATATGGAGATAGGTATAAGTAGACACTAGGTCAGAGTTACTCAAATTGCGAATGGTCAATTCGGGTAAATACTCTCAAAAGTCACGCTTTGAGTGAAGGGTAAACCTGTCCCTTAAGCCAGTGAGGCAAGAGTTGTTATATGAAATAGGTCTATAATGTATTATATACCTAACTTGTAATGTATAGCATCTGAGCCTTGGTACTTGAGATGTTTATACTCAAAGTACTGCGTACTTTATGGGCTAATGGTGCATGAGTGATATATAATTACATTTGGGTTTTATTGGTTCTTATTGGATTTTTGATTGACTAGATCTGAGCATGAAGTTTGAACTTGATGTGCAAATGCATGTTGCAACATTTCGTTCCTTCTTGATGTTACTGGTCTAGAGGGTACATAGGTTAGTATGAGAGCGTTCCGAGTGATTAGAATTGTTGCAGCCATGGAAGCTCGCAAAGAGAAGGGAGTCTAAAAGAAGACAAAGATCTATCAAAGATGTTGCAAGGAAAGCTAAATTAGGAGATATATCCGAGAAGGAAGGTTGTGAAGTTTTTACTTATCAAGTCACGACGTCATTCCATAGTTGATAAACACAATGACGGAGGTCATGGAATGACAGAGAAAAAAGGGAAATTTAAAGACATTGAAAGAAGAAGCAATAAAATGCAGATACATGTTAACGAGATTGTTCTAACTTGGTGGAAGAGATTGTTGTAGGAGCAAAGAAGAGATATTGATACTACTGGGAACAAGCTTGAGAAGAAGTTTATCAATATTTATGTGTCCAAGAGTACTATAAGGTTGAAGATAAAGGAGGATGAAGACCGGAAGAACATGGATATTTCCAGTTTTGCAAGATGAAATAGGGAGTTGATCGTCTATTGTAGACATCATCAATGATGGAAGAAGCAAAACTAATTGTCAAACACGGAGATCATTGTTTCGAAGAACATTAGAATCATAGAAGAAGAGTCTAGTGTGTCGTGGATTGATGATAAGCCAAGAAAGTTGACCAATTGGGAAGAGAGTATCTGATACTGGTGAAGCCAAAGTACTAAAGTTAGAACTTTTATCCAGAGCCACTATTAAGAAGAATGTTATCAACAAGATTGAAGTCTTAGATTCCTCTCCTCAAAAGGTAGATATATCTTGTATTCTTCGAATTTTTTTTGAAAACCTAGTAATCGTATCTCTTTATCGGAAGACGACACTGGGATTCGCAATATTTTGGATATATACCTATGTTCTTCGTAAGACCATTAGGTAGGTATACTAAGATTCGAGCAAAAAGGTGAGTTACGAAGCTCGACTAAATAGAGTTGACTGAATAAAGTTCGATGGATTGGAGCTGACGGAATGAAGTTTGTCAAACCGGACCCAGAACCGAGGAAGACTCAGAAAACTTCAAGGAGAAAAGGGGAATTATATATGTTGATTAGTACTTGACGGAGAAGACATGTCGTTAGAGGGGAATACGATGATGAAGACAAGATCGAAGTAGTACCAAGTCTTGATGGATGATGTTCTATAAAGCTAGAAGGAACAGATAACCCAGGGGTTCTGAAACAAAAGCCAATAATTTACCATCTGAAATAAAGTCTTGCTAGTCTTGGGATTATAGGGAAGTGAACCAACAAACATATCGGATGGTCGTATAAGGATGGAGATGAAGATCTTCGACAGAGGGCTATAAAGCCATGGAAATGCAAGGAGTCAGAATTAGATGATTCAAGAAACATGGAGGAGTAATAGAATCACTAGAATTTAACAAATATTAGATGAAAGTTGACAGATGTATAGTATGGATCAAGGGAAGATGCAGAAAAGTATGTGGGACAAAGGATCACCAATATCTATGTCCACATCAGAATGGAATTTGAGTGATTCAATATCAGCAAAAATGCTTTCCACTTATCTCTACGTGAGAGGAGCCGAAACTTCGGGACGAAGTTTTTGTTAAGGGGGGAAGACTGTAATACCCCAGCTTCTAACAACCTACAAAGGGTAGAAGTATGATTTTGTGCATCTGCATGCATGCATCTAAAAATCCGAATAATTTTTTCGCAAAATAAAACCCTGGAGGGATTGGAGATCATTCAACTTCATGAGTAGAGTTTAGCTCATCTGAGGTGAATGTGATAAGTTTTGGCATGACCTCCAGACATTTTTAAACGGTTGCGGGAAATCAGATCCAAATTGGAAAACCTTGTCTTTTCTTTGCCTTAACCTCAAAAGCTAATACAAATGCTTAAGTAATTCTATTTTACTTCAAACTTGATCTTCTTTTTTGATCTTAGCTTCTTATCTTCAAATCTTCCCAAATTCATTACCTGCAAGACAAAACCTGTAAGTCAGAAACCTCAGGTGAGATTCAAAGGCTTTGTGTGTTATATAGAAGTAGTTTGGTAACAAGATCAGCTACCTTGTTATCAGATTTCTTTTGTATACCTAAAAGCAATTGAATGTCAAATAAATTAAATAAGGTTCAAAACAAAGTTCCTTGTGATCAAAATGTTTGCCCTCACCATAAGGGTGAGGCAACTTAATTATGGATCTTAACTAATGGATATTAGGAGTTTGCCCTAACATCCAAATGTTGACTAGAGGGATCATCTTTACTTCAAAGGCGACAAGGGATTATGGATCAGACTTGGATCAGCTATAACATTTGGAGTCAATCAGTCAACAAGGATGAGGAGCAGCATTTGATCAATACAAGAAGAAGGGACAAGAGGCACACTGAATCTGTTTACCAAGAAGGAAAAGTATCAACCTCTTCATCCAATCAAGTTCCTATCTAAGAAAGCCACATAAAAATATTTCTCTAATGGAATAAAATCTCAAGGGAGAAGATAACCCAATGATAAAGACCACAAATTTGAATCTTGCAAAGATACTTGAGCATCCCAACCTTGTAATAAAATGATTAATAGTTGATCATGTTCATGGCAAGTATGCTTTTGAACACTAGATCTTGGGTGCATCTTAAATAAATGGAGAATACATTTAAATGACTAAAACATATCTCTATTTTTAAATGGGACTAAGATGTTTCAATAATTCATAATAAAAATACGTGGAGCTTCTCTATAATATAAGGAGCATCCATGAATTTTTCCATGATTTTTGGACTTATCTTAAAGCCCTAAATAAATAGGTGAAGTTTCTGTTTTAAAGAATTTTTGTATTTACAGAAAAGCTCAGGGGGTTTTTCAGAAAAATCCTTTTCTTTCTTTTCCTTCTCCGGACAGAAGGACGACAGCGACGTCGACGCTGCCACCTCCTGCTTGCCGACGCGCCGGGGAGGATAAGAGCTAGGAGGAGACGTCCGCATCTCGCCCTCGCCCATTCTCTCTTCCTCACTCTCTCTCTTTCTTCCTCTCTCTCTGGCAGCAGCGCCCGAAACCCTAACCCTAACATCCACTGCCGCCGTCGTGCCCCTCAAATCGCCGGCAAACGGTGGAGCTCCGCGGTCGGAGACCTTGTCCATCGTCTTCGCCTCGTCGCCCTCGACCTCTAGGTGGAAGCTGCACTTGCTGGGATGGTCCGTAGACGGAGAACGCCGGTGACGCCACGGACGCCACCGCCGCGGACGACCAAGCTTCCGTCGCCGTCGAGCCTCCTCCGGCCATCCAACCTTGTCCAACAATCTCGGGGTGAGCTCCTTTTCCTTTTGCCCCACTCCGTTGCGTTAATTGCATCCCAGTTCGTCGGATCGCCGTCGGCCGTAGTGCTATGACTGCTGCTCTGCTCCCCAAACGGATTCAAGCCATTTGTACTTAGACCAAACCTTAAGTTCCTTGCGTCAGCTGCAAAATCCCCGAACGCACTGTCGATGTTTCTCCACTGAGACCCATCAGCGGGGTGTCTCAGCATCTCGTCTTCCTTATGGTCTTCTTTGTGCCATCGCAACAACTTGGCATGCTCTTTGTTTTGGAACAAACGTTTCAACCGTGGTATTATAGGAGCATACCACATCATCTTCGCGGGAACCCTCTTCCTGGGGCTCGGCTCACCTTCAACATCACCTGGGTCATCTCTCCCGATCTTATACCGCAATGCACCGCATATCGGGCATGCATTCAAATTCTCGTACTTCTCACCGCGGTAGAGGATGCAGTCATTGATGCATGCATGTATCTTCTCCACCTCTAATCCAAGAGGGAAGACAATTTTCTTTGCTTCTTATGTATTGTGGGGCAATTCATTATTCCTTGGAAGACTCTTCTTAAATATTCATAGCAACTCTTGAAATGCCTTGTCAGATATTCCATTCTTTGCCTTCCACTGCAGCAATTCCAGGGTGGTACCCAGCTTTTTCTGGCCATCTTCACAATTTGGGTACAACAATTTTTTGTGATCCTCTAACATGCGCTCCAACTTCGACCACTCGTTTTCAGTTCCGCACTTCATCTGTTCATCAAGAATGACCCGACGAAGATCATCATCATCGGACTGATCAACAATGACCTCATGCTCAACTTCGTCTTCCCCCATTGTAGTATTACAGTGTTCAGAGAACACAGGATAGTTGTCATCATCCTCTTCTTCAGGGTCTTCCATTATAACCCCTCTTTCTTCATGCTTGGTCCAACAAAAATAATTGGGCATGAAGCCTTGTCGCAACAGGTGGGAGTGTATGGTTCTTACGCTCGGGTAATTCCTCGTATTCCGACATTCATCACATGGACAAATCATAAAACCATTCTTCAGCTTGTTTAACTTAACCACATCGAGAAAACGATGCATGCCATCAATGAACTCGGGACAGCGTCGATCACCGTACATCCATTCTCGGCTCATCTGCATTACATAAATACATCAAAAACCATTACACCAGCTAAATAATGAATAGAGATACGTGACCAAATTAATTAATACAAGTTCATCACATTAAAACCGAAGTAGAGTAGTGCCCAAATGTAATACATAGTTCTCATGAAACATACATCAATCGAAACTAACATACAACTATCTAAAGAATTTAAATCCAACAACAAATGCGATCAGAATCGCAACCAAGGTAACTATTGAACCAACAGCATAATGATACCAAGCCTCTTGACTAATGACATATTTTCTAACCTTTTTAAGCTTGACGCGCATTGCATCCATCTTCATCTCGTGAGCAGCGACGACGTCGGCAAGCTCGACCCCGTGAGCATCAACGATGTCGGCAATCTTCAAGTCCAATACCATCTTCTCTTCCAGGCATTGGAGACGACGATCTTCACTTATTTTCAATTTTGCTTTCAAATCGTTGTTTTCTTTTTCTAAAAACTCGACAATAGGGTCGGCTGGAATTTCCGGTTCAACTACCTCCTAAATAAAAATATATCTATGTCAATGTAACAGCCCAGATTTGGTCCCCAAAAATATGGGCCAAATTTTCACTTTTTGCTTGGCATTGCATCATGGCATACATATTTAAATTGCTAAATTAAATATTGCAAACATGGAAAACATTAAAAGGAAGCAAACCCTTCCCAACACTTCCAAACCAAATGCATTTGCTCAACTTAGCAAACCAAATTATTCTGGAATTTCCAAATTGTCCAGGAAGTTCCAAGAATATATTTGTTTAAATCTTTGTCAAAGACAATTGCTTGTTAAGCAAAGTAATAAATAGTTGGAACTCAAAATTGGTTTAACCAAGTTGTGAGTTTGAAACCAAGTTAAACATTTCACAATTTCCAAATAAAATTATAGGGAGTTCCATTATATTGTTGGGAGCCTCCCTGAATATTTTCACATATTTTAGAAATGTTTAAATACCCCAAGTAATTGGATTTAGGAAAATTATTAAAATTTTCCATATTCAAACCCTATGAACAAATGTGGAGCAAAACTTTTTATTTTGAAACCCCAATTTTTCTGGAGTTTCTTCATGCCATGGGGAGGCTGTATAAATTTTTGCAGGTTTTACAAAATGGTTAAGTGCCCCTTTTAAACCGCTAAAGTTTGCTGTTGGACCTTTTTGCAAATATTTAAAATGTGCCCGGGGGTTTTTTGTGAGCATCCTCTTCTTCCTGTCGCCACAGCGTTTCCCCTGGCACCATGCCGCCGTGTCCCCGTGCCCTGCCTCGATGCCGGCCCCCCTCTCCCCTGCGTCGTGGTGAAGGAGGCCCCCCTCCCCCCCCCCGAGCCGTGCCCTGCGCTGTCCTCTCTCCCTCTCCCCACTTGCTCCACTGCTCCCTCTCTCCTTCTTCCCTCCGCTCGGCCGAACCCGAGCCTCCATGGACGCGCACCTGGCCGTCGATTGGGAGCTCCCGGAGCGAATCAGAGACCATCAGCAGGATCGCCGCGTCGCACTCTATCTACGTGCCAAAGGAATCGACGAGTGCTAGCCTCCATCGGCGCCGCCGCTCCTTTTCTTCCGCGCCTGGCCGAGACCCGCCGTTCGCTACCGTCGCGGTTGCCGTCGCCTCCGGCCACCATGGTGCGAGCTAGGGCCGCCTTCTGCTCCGCCCGGTCACCCTCTGCCTCCCAGTCGAGGGCCTCGAGCCGGGACGCCCCCCCTGGGCGTGCTACGCCGCCTCCTCCCATGCCGGCCTCCGCATGCTCAGCACGCCGCCGTCGTTCTCCGGCCTCCTCCGGCCTCGTCGTATGCGCAGTCGTGCTCCTGGTGAGCTACTGGCCCGACCCGACCTCTCCTCCCTCCCCATTCCCTCTCTGTCCCGCGCTCTCCCCCGAACGCCACTGCCGCCGCCGCAACCATGGTCCCCGGCCATGCTCCGGTGACCATATGGTCCCATGTCGCCGCTCCCCTTGCTCCTCTCCTTCTCCTCTAGCTAGTGGTGCAGCTGCCCGCTTCCAATTTCGCTTCAATTCGACGAATCGGTGCTCAACAGGCCGCTGCCCTGCTGATGACATTAGCATGATGTCAGCAGTTCTTCATTTTGTGAATTTCAGAAATTTACAGAAACTAGAAAATGCAATGTCTTTTATTTGGTAGATCCAAAAATTGCAAATAAGGTATCAGAAAATTTGTAATTTCACAAGCTATTCAAATATGTCACTCATACATGCAAATGAATTGTAAAATTTGAAATTAAATGTGAAATGCAAATCATCTATTAATTATTCAAATTCTTGGAAATTTCATATCTTTTGAACCATAACTCAGAAAAATGCAAATAATATGTCAAAATGCTCAGCAATAAAATGTCTATCTGTTAGTACCATTGGTTAATCTAATTGACCAAAATAAATTGCCTGGATTTAATAAAAACAGAAATGGCAGAATTAATTCCAATTTTGGAAATTGCATAACTTTAGTTTTACTTGTCCAAAAATTGTGTTCAATAGCTCAAAATGATCAGTGGACAATGGACTACCACTCTATGCCATTTGAGAGAGTTGGAGAATTAAATTTTAGTGCTGTTTACCAAAAATTACTAAAATGGCAGATTTAAATCCCATATTGAATAAATCATAACTTGGTGAATATTACTTCAAAAATTGCAAATGATATACCAAAATGACCAGCAAAGAAAATGCTATCTACCTATGTTAATATCACAGCATGCAAATAAATTTTCCTTTGATGTTAATTTCGAATTGGTTAAAATGATTTAAATCGCATAACCGTTTAAATCACCATTTCTTCACCATTAATCGGAAAAATGCAAACAAGGTACCAAAATGATCAGTGGGTTAATACCTATCTAATAATGTGATTTTCATGCATTTAGGACCCATATTTCAGTACTGGACATTTTGGTAAATGATGCAAATCACTAAGTTAAAGATGGAGTTTTAACCCGTTAATTGTGATATTTAATTTAGGGGTTCCATTTAACTTGTGGGACATGCCCAATACCTTTTCAATGCCTAATATGTCCATATCATCATGATTGTGCATTGCACCTTGTATTCGTGTTATTTATTCCTTTCTTGTATTGTTTGTGTCTCGGTAGATTCTGGAGTCGAGGTTCCACCACAATAACTTGACAACCAGCGCGACCAGTACTACCAGCAAGGCAAGAGCTAACCTAACCTTCTTGGCATATCTCTTATTACCCAATTATTTTATCCACCATATTACTGCATTCGATTCTGGTCACAAGTTTTGGTCAGTGTATATAATATCCTATCACTTGCATGCTCCCTGAACCATTATCTGTTTCCCCACCTATGAACCATAGGTTGAAGTGTTGGCCTGAGATAAATCATATCTGTTGTATGTCATGCTTAGATATGCTTAGCCATGCTTAGTCAAATGCTAGAGTTGTCCGTTGATTATTTCCATACTTGTGAAGTGAATGGAGTGCTCGGACAGTGGTGGATACTTGTGTCAATAATTAATTTGATAGAATGCTTGGATGAGTTGCCAACAAGGTCGTTGGTGTTTTGTCTCATTCTGGCCGCCTAGGCGTGAGTTCTTATCGACCGAACCAAGAACCGAGCGTGCTTCCAACGGTGGGGACATATGGAATCCCCTTTAACCGAATAATTTGTGCGGGCGTATCCAAGGGTCCTCTAGTCTACGCTTTCCATTTGCGAGTGTGTGGCTGGTGATGAAAAAGAAGATGATGATGATGATGGTGATAGGAGTGGTGATGGGGTAGGGTGTTGAAATAGGCGCTGAACTTGTCCTGTCGTCACGATGACCCTTGGATAGTCTCATGCTTTGTAAAGGTTTAACCGCACCCGCCCTGCCAGCTTTCCCCGGAAGAGAGCTAATTACGTAGGCAAGGGGTCGGACGGTACCGGTGGCTAAAAACAGTACACCCCTGCAGGGTTTAATCTTTTCGAAAAGCTGTGTCCACGGTTATGGACAAATCTTGGTGAGATAGGTGAGATCATAGAGAACCTGAACCTTTAATCAAATGGCAGCTAGAGGTTGCATAATCAACGTGTGATAAAGGTAAATTTCCTCGAGGGTGATTCGAGGGAGTGCCTTGGTGGAGATAAGTAGTGTTTCTGAATACAGTAGGTTCCGCGGGAACTGAAGAAGAAAAGTTACTATCTTATCCCCTTATGAAAACCTTCTGATTAGACGATGCCATGAGTCCTAGTCTTCGGAAGGAAAAACTAGCTTTATGCAAAACAACCACTTATATAGCTTTGAAGCCTCCGTCAGCATCGGGCCTATATCGCCCTACTAATTCTTGTGAGTACGTCGTACTCAGCCTTGCTTTGTTGATTATTATTTGTTTCAGAGGAGGACGCCACCGAACTGGAAGGTGGGTTCTACGTTGACTTCGACGAGTAGTCTGGGGTTCCCAGGTGGCAGCTTGGGACGTCATGGAACAGGCTGGCACGGGATAATTATCTATAGGCCTCTAAGGCCATAATTTGGATCTTGTTGTTTAGACAACTTTAATTCGTTTCTGCTTGTTGTAATGATGGGTCAGTGACCTCTGATGTGTCATTTGCTATCTTTCTCAATTATATGAGTTGAACTATGATATCTTTGTGTCGTAGAGTCTGTGATGTGCCACTTGTTCCGCAGTCTTGGTCTCTTTGTTATACATGAAAGCGATGTCTGAGCTTATGGCATGATCGAGGTGTTGTGTGCCGATGATGTATTCCGAGCATGCCTGCCAATGTGTTTTGGCCTGGGATTGGTAACCCCAGTAACCCTTGATTGTGTAGCATGACCGGTTGCACAACGTTTCACTGTATAACTCTGGGGTCAGGGCGCTACAAATTGGTATCAGAGCAGGACTGCCTGTAGGAAACCCGTTCTATTGGTCGATGTCGAGTCTAGTGTTCGTGAAAGCTATTTATAACCTAAAAATGAGTTGTGAAAACCCTCTTAGGTTTTTTTTACTCCTTACCCAATTCCCTCTAATCTTGGAGACATCTTACCTCTATTTGATTTAGCGGTTCTTCTGCTCGTCTAGCGATTCAAGAAATTAGGTTCACGGGGTTGGCTTCTACCTTTAGTCTACTGGTTAGCTCTGCTCGTCTGCCCGTTCTAAAGCCTGAAGAGAGGAAGTATTGCGGATCGTCAAGACATTCCTTTGTTATTTTCCCATGGTCTTGAACCGAAGGTCCCGGATTGTACTGGACTTCTGGTGTATTGTTTCATGAGGGTTGTCACCCTTGTGAGCATTATGCTACCGCGAGTCCCGGTGCATGAAGCTGATCTTTAACCCAAGACCCTTCCCATTGAATCTAGTGATAATGGTTGAACCCTACGTCAGGCTGGCCATGTTTGAAGTTGATCTTCAAGTTGGTGGTTGTAGTCGTAATTGTATTGAGGCAACAAGGCTCTTCCCTGTCACTAGCTATAGCCGGTTATTCTGTCATGAAACCATCTGGGTCACGACAAGATTGCTCTTAGCGAGTTTCCCACCTATGTTGTGTTTCCTCCAATAACACCTGTTAGTAAAACCCTTTCAGCACGAGTTGTTGGAAGAATGCTATCTTGTGCTTCTGCAACATCCTGGGATTTCTCCTAAAGCATGTTCCTTACTCTTAATCTGTTGTCCGACCTTTATCTGTCAGTTGACAGTCAAGTCTTATCGTGCCTTGGTGTGTTCCGATGCATGTTACCCTTGTGGTCCGTCAGTACATTCCACATCGGGATGTTAGGAGAAACAAACTCCGGTACCTTGTCCATTTCTCGGCCAGGTCTAAGTATTGTAATCCGCAGAATAAGATGCTTGTCTAGCTTTTGTTCTGTTCAACCTTAGCGTGTCACACTCTTTTATATCAAGAGGTCGTGCTTAGTCTCATGACGTACTTGATGAAGTGATGCTCTTACCCTACCTTATCCATCTACATCCGAGCTACTCGGGCTCGAGATTGTTGAGGATGCATAATGATGTGGTAATCAGATATTCTTAGCAAATGATATTGCTTTGACATCCAGGGACTTTGATGGCACTCTAGGCATGATTGGTAATCTGATCATCAAGCCAAGTTTGACTGTGCTACCAAGTCCATTTGTTCAGGTGCACACCTTCGGTCAATGAGTTAGATTCGTGTCGAAACTCTAAAGACCACATCTGTTTTGTTTGGAAAAGCAAATCTTCCCCTCGCAATCTAGATCATGTCATGGAGCTTGACGCTGTAGTCAATACTTGAGACCCTTACCTCTCGTTAACTGTTGTAACTCCTCCCTCGGACGTGTCAAGTCTGAAATATCCGCATGCTTAACCAAATCTGGATCTCAAGCAGAAATGATGGTTGGTGTTCCTTAAGAGTATAACATAGGCCTTGTGTAAATCCGGCAAGTTTGAGGTGGTGGTTACCCTACTTAACTGGAAGGTCTATTGTGATATCCTCTTGCCTTTCGAAAAAAAATTAAACCACTCTCCATGAGATTTTGTGCTACTTATTCTAGAAGTTGCCCTTATGGTCTCTTTGCAATTTTTAAAGGTCCGACCTCTACTTGATGACCTATTGAAGGCTGTTCCGAAGCCTGATAGTGGTATCTAGAACATCGAGGAGAACATTAACGTGGGTTTGCTATAAATGTCTCTCGGTCATCTCTCCTATCCCCAGCTCGACCTTTGTTTGGTCAAGTTGTTCCTAATTTTCCCCAATGGCTTATGGTCTTGTCCAAAGTTCATATTTCCAACCCTTGGAGAAAACTTGTCTATCACCTTGAACTATCTTCTGACTTTCTCGTCGGCACGTGATGCTTGTTACCTTACTCTCTGCAACAACGAATATCATCGGGGGATAAAGAAGATCGTTGAAGTTAAGAGTTGTCATGCTTCCCTCTTCCCTCTTTCTACTCTAGGAATCTCCGGGCGAGATTCTTGTAAGGGGGGTAGATTTGTAACAGCCCAGATTTGGTACCCAAAAATATGGGCCAAATTTTCACTTTTTGCTTGGCATTGCATCATGGCATACATATTTAAATTGCTAAATTAAATATTGCAAACATGGAAAACATTAAAAGGAAGCAAACCCTTCCCAACACCTCCAAACCAAATGCATTTGCTCAACTTAGCAAACCAAATTATTCTGGAATTTCCAAATTGTCCAGGAAGTTCCAAGAATATATTTGTTTAAATCTTTGTCAAAGACAATTGCTTGTTAAGCAAAGTAATAAATAGTTGGAACTCAAAATTGGTTTAACCAAGTTGTGAGTTTGAAACCAAGTTAAACATTTCACAATTTCCAAATAAAATTATAGGGAGTTCCATTATATTGTTGGGAGCCTCCCTGAATATTTTCACATATTTTAGAAATGTTTAAATACCCCAAGTAATTGGATTTTGGAAAATTATTAAAATTTGCCATATTCAAACCCTATGAACAAATGTGGAGCAAAACTTTTTATTTTGCAACCCCAATTTTTCTGGAGTTTCTTCATGCCATCGGGATCGTTTATGTTTAGGACAAAGCCGTTGCACCTGAACTTGATGGCAACGAGGAGGAGGACCATGATGTCAACGTCGATGACTACATCAACACTGGCGCCTACAGGGATGATATGTACATGCCTCATGTGGATGAAGAACCCTTCCGCGACCACCGCGGTCAAGCTGCTCGTCCCACTTCATGCACACAACGCCTGGCCTTCACGCCTCCGGATGCCGGCGATCATCAAGCTCCCCGGGTAACGTTTTCAGCCCTAACACTCTGATGGAAACTGTTAAAGCGGGGTTCACTGCACCCCCACAATCCCCAGAGAAGAAGAACAAGATCAAGAAGCATAGGAAGAGAAAAGGATCCTCCACCTCTGCGAGCCAGCCAGCTCCTAAGATCCGGGGTCTTGAAGACACGATTCCACCCCATGCAGATGGCTTCCCCCGAGTTCATGAAGCTGGTAAACCTATCTTGTCTGGGGACTTGCTCCGCCTCGCAGAAGGACCCATGCTTGCTTTGCAGCAAAATATCTTGTATCTGGAGGAGCAGCTTCTTAAAGAAAAGCATCCGAGTTACCCGGCGTTCGCGGTCCAGGTGCCAAAGGAGCTGGTGGACTTCGTCCAGGAAGACCCCGCGGATGTGTTCTTCATCGCGTACGAGGACATCTTCAAACTCTTTCACACTCAACGGCTGGACTATAACATGGTCCGCCTATATGCGCTCGATATGGCGATGAAGATCAGGAGAGATGCGACCCCATACATCGCGATAGGGGTCCTACCGACCTATTTCTGTGGCGCACTTCCCGTGGTGCGCCACAGAAAGTTGGGATTTCTGTGGCGCACGAACACTAGTAGGAAAACAGTTACCCGTGGCGCACCCATTTTGCTTACCCGTGGTGCAGGGGCCTGCGCCACGAATTGCCACGCCACGGGTAACAAAATAGCCGTGGCGCAGGAGTTCTGGTGCGCCATGGGTAACAGATTAGCCGTGGTGCACCTCTGCACCCTGCGCCACGGCTAACGTGCGCCACGGGTATACCACCAGATGCGCCACAGCTATGGGTTCCGGAAATAAAAAAAATGCCGCCCGGCGCGTGTGGGAGGGCTTCATTCGTAAGCCGTGTGCACGCTCAGTCGCCGCCGTCAAAGCGGACGCGGGCCCCTTGACTGCCGCCGTCGCCGCGTGCCCGTCCATCCTCGCGAGTGCCTCTGTACGTCCATGGCCAGCTCGCCGACCGCCGTCGCCGCTCCTCATGCCCGTGGGGGGCTCCGGTCCACGCCCAGCCGTGGGGGGCTTTTGCCTCGCCGGACGCCGGACGTGGACGTGGGAGGATTTGGCCTTGCCGGGCGCGGACTCGGGGGGCCGCGCCTGCCCAGGAGGCGAAGGCCAGACCCGCCGCCGTCTCGTTGCGTGGATTCGGCCGCGACCCAAGTGCACCGCGAGGTCGACGGGCAACTCATGCCGGCCCTCCTTGGTCGCATCTGCGAGGTTGACGGTGGCGGTTGTCCTTCACTCCGGCGTTAGGCGGTGCCTGCCATGGCCGTGGTCGATCAGCCGCGCGAGGCCCCAGAGCTAGGCGTTGAATGGGATGTTCTCGTGGATGACGCACTAGATAGCCAAGAATTGTCTACTAGTGCCATGTCATCGATCCATGTTAGATTTTCCTCAGCCAATCAGAATGCACCAAAGAGATAGCCCATGGATCTTGTGTTTCTTTGAGCATGATAAGAGCCGTTGGATCTCCGGTGGATGGTGATACTAGTTTTTAAATGCATCCGTACCCTCGTTGTCCCAGCATTGACATGCACTGTACCCTCGTTGTCACAGATGCATATGTGCAGCCCACGGATCGACCAAAAACGTGGTGCGCAAAGCAGGAAACTTACCTGTGGCGCACCAAAAACATGGTGCGCCACGGCTAAGAGGTTATTTGTGGCACACCACTAGTTTGGTGAGCCGCGGCTATCTGGAGTGAAATTTTGGCCCTGGAACCATTATTTTTGTGGCGCATTGGAATAAGATGCGCCACGGCTATACTCTTACCCATGGCGCACCAAACTAGTGGTGCGCCACGACTAAGGATGGTGCCCCTCCGTCAGCCCAGCCTGCACTTAGCCATGGTGCACCACTATTTTGGTGCGCCACGGGTAATGGTCTACGCGTGGCGTACCTATGTTTGCTGCGCCACGGCTATATACCCGTGGAGCATCAAAATGGTGGTGCACCACGGGTATATAATCCACCTATAAGCCTTTTTCGACTAGTGGAAAGAGACAACCTGAATCCAGAGAAGTATCAAGGTACTGCCAGCTACGCTCTTACCAAAGAAGAGAAGGAGATATTTTTTCAAGTCCTGAGAAGTATCAAGGTCCCGTCTGGCTACTCGTCGAATATAAAGGGAATAATAAACATGGCAGAGAAAAAGTTCCAAAACCTGAAGTCTCATGACTGCCACGTGATTATGACACAATTACTTCCGGTTGCATTGAGGGGTCTTCTACCGGAAAACGTTCGAGTACCCATTGTGAAGCTATGTGCATTCCTCAAGGCAATTTCTCAGAAGGTAATCGATCCAGCAACTCTACCAAGTTTACAGACGGGTTTGGTCCAATGTCTTGTTAGCTTCGAGTTGGTGTTTCCACCGTCCTTCTTCAATATTATGACGCACCTCATAGTTCACCTAGTCGAAGAGATTTCCATTCTCGATCCTGTATTTCTACACAACATGTTCCCCTTTGAGAGGTTCATGGGAGTCTTAAAGAAATACGTTCATAACCGTGCTAGGCCAGAAGGAAGCATGTCCAAGGGCTATGGAACAGAGGAGGTCATTGATTATTGTGTCGACTTTATTCCAGATTTTAAGCCGATCGGTGTTCCTCAATCGCGCCATGAGGGGAGACTGCGTGGAAAAGGCACGCTAGGAAAGAAAGCAACAAGAAGTATGGACGGGCATTCTTTCACTCAAGCACACTACACAGTTCTACAAAATTCCATATTGGTGGCTCCTTATATCGTGAAACACATGGATATTTTACGCCCCGAATACCCGGAGCAGACTAACTTCTGGATTAAAGGAAAGCACGTGGAAACTTTCGGCAGTTGGTTGCGTACACATCTCATTAATAAAACCACTATTGGAGATGAGCTATACTGACTTTCCAAGTGATAAGGGGTGGTCCGATCTTCTCAATGAGCTCGTGGTGATGTTGATGTAGATAACTTGTGTCTCGCTGTAAACTCTCCGGCTAATCCCCGTTGCCAATGCAACAGCTTTCAACCCCTTGGATATTCGCAGCTCCACACACTTTCACACGTAGCCACCGACTACGAAGTGGTCCTGTACCTTCTGATTCCCAATGGAATAGCAGATAACATGCAGAATTTGCAAAGGTTTATACTTCAAGAGGAATGCTTCTCGCGATCCAATCTAGAGGTTCTAGGGTTTATTTTTAACGTAGTCTAAGCCTCCAACTCGTAGGAAGGAGGTATATATGAGAGGGGGTGCAGCCACAAACCAGCCAAAATGCACCTCCTCTAATCCAACTCGGTTTGGACTCAACAGGATACAAACCGACCCATGTTGGGTTCGGCCCAAAAGGACACGCAGGTCCTGGTCCTGGTGTAACTAGGACTCCTCCTTGGCGCCACCAACATTGTGTTGTGCGCCATCTTCTTGCCTCTCACCATGTGCTCCTGCCTCCCTCTCCTCCCTCAAGCACTTGTAGTAGATGTTCTGAATTGTATCCTCCATGCATTCCCTCTTGCTCTCCATGTGATCCTCCATGCCTTGCTGCTCCTCTCATCCATGAATGCTTGTGTTATCAATATCCCTGATCATACATAAATGCATAGACTTAGGTAGTATAAAATTCTCATAATCACAAACATCAAATTCTATTAAGAGTGAGTTCACATGTTGTTCTAATAACTTGGTTCTTGATCTTGTCATTGGTCCAATCCTCACTTCATTGGGTTTGTCTTGAACAGCAACATCTTCAATTGGAGAAAGTGTAGAAGAGCTAGGGATGTCCTCATCATCCTCCCCCCTTGAAAAGGCGTCGTCCTCGACCCAGCAAGGTCATCTCGAAAGTATGGGGTCAAATCAGCAACATTGAATGAATTACTAACACTAAACTCATCTGTGGGAAGATCAATTGAATAGGCATTATCATTGATCCTTGCAAGCACTTTATATGGACCTGCTCCTCGTGGCATCAACTTGGACTTGCGCAATGTGGGAAATCTGTCTTTGCGAAAATGCACCCAAACCATGTCTCCGGGCTGAAATATCACCTCCTTGCGCTTCTTGTTAACACGATCAGCAACATATCTTCCTTTCTTCTCAATCGCTTGCTTGGTCTTCTCATGTATCTTCCTCACAAAATCTGCACGCTTCGATGCCTCCATGTTTACTCTCTCTTGTATTGGAAGCGGCAGCAAATCAAGTGGTGTGATGGGCTTGAAACCATACACCACCTCAAACGGACATAATTGAGTAGTTGAGTGCACCGCCCTGTTATAAGCAAAATCCACATGCGGTAAACAATCCTCCCACTCTTGCAGATTTTTCTTGATCATGGCTCGCAATAATGTTGATAGCGTGCGATTCACCACCTCCGTTTGTCCATCAGTTTGGGGGTGACAAGTAGTACTAAACAGCAGCTTTGTCCCCAATTTCCCCCATAACGTCTTCCAAAAGTAGCTCATAAACTTCACATCACGATCAGAAACAATAGTCCTTGGTACACCATGTAATCTCACTATATCCCTGAAAAACAAATTAGCAATATGCGACGCATCGTCGCTCTTGTGGCATGCAATAAAGTGTGACATTTTAGAGAATCTATCCACTACCACAAATATAGAATCATGTCCTCTTTTTGTTCTTGGTAATCCTAGCACAAAATCCATACTAATATCTTCCCATGGAGTAGTAGGTGCAGGAAGAGGAGTATACAAACCATGAGGCTTTAATTTGGATTTAGCCTTGTTGCAAGTGATGCAACGCCTCACAAACCTGTCCTCATCTCTCCTCATGCGTGGCCAGTAGAAGTGATCAGCCAACATTAGTAATGTTTTCTCGCGCCCAAAGTGTCCCATTAATCCACCACTATGGGATTCCTGCAATAATAGCAAACGCACGGACGACTCGGGCACACATAATTTGTTCGCTCTAAACAGAAATCCATCGTGAATATGAACTTTATCCCATGCTTTAACTGAAGAACACTTAGTAAAAGGCATAGAGAAATCCGGATCATTAGCATATAATTCACGTAAACTCTCCAAACCAGGAACTTGCACATCCAATTGTGTCAATAACATATTTTTCCTAGACAAAGCATCAGCTACCACATTATCTTGGCCTTTCTTATATTTAATTATGTAAGGGAAAGATTCAATGAATTCAACCTATTTAGCATGACGTATATTAAGATTAGATTGGCTCTTTAAAAATTTCAATGCCACATGATCAGAATGTATGATAAAATCTTTTGGCCACAAATAATGTTTCCAAACCTCAAGAACTCTAACAAGCACATACAATTCTTTATCATAAACAGAATAATTAAATTGGGCACCACTCAATTTTTCAAAAAAAAAATGCCACGGGTTTGTTCTCTTGCATTAGCACTCCTCCAATTCCAATACCACTAGCATCACACTCAATTTCGAATTGCTTATTAAAATCAGGAAGTATTAACAATGGGGCAGAAATCAAATGTTTTTTCAGCTCATCAAATGCAATATCTTGTGCCACCCCCCATGCAAATTCAACACCTTTCTTAGTAAGATCATTTAAAGGTGCAGCAAGAGTACTAAAATCTTTCACAAATCTTCTATAGAAACCAGCCAATCCATTAAAACTTCGTACTTGACTAACATTCATAGGAATTGGCCAATCTTTAATAGCTTCAATTTTAGTTTCATCTACTTCAATTCCATGCTTAGAAACAACATATCCCTGAAATATGACCTTATCTTTGCAAAATGTGCACTTAGCAAGAACACCATAAAGTTTATTTTCACGTAGCACATGCAAAACTTGTCTAATATGATCAATATGTTCAGATTCATTGCGGCTATAGATCAATATATCATCAAAATATACTACCACAAACTTGCCAATAAAATCACGCAAAACATGGTTCATTAATCTCATGAAAGTACTAGGTGGATTAGTTAAACCAAAAGGCATCACTAACCACTCATATAAACCAAATTTCGTTTTAAAGGCTGTTTTCCACTCATCCCCCTCTTTCATCCTAATTTGATGATAACCACTATGCAAATCAATTTTGGAGAAAACAGCAGCACCACTTAATTCATCTAACACGTCTTCCAATCGTGGAATAGGATGACGATAACGAATAGTGATGTTGTTAATTGCTCTACAATCTACGCACATGCGCCAAGTACCATCTTTCTTAGGAACTAAAATAACAGGAACATCACAGGGGCTTAAGCTGATTCGAATATACCCTTTATCAAGAAGCTCTTGTACTTGTTTCTGAATTTCTTTCGTCTCTTGGGGATTTGTCCTATAGGGGGCTCGGTTTGGCAATGTAGCTCCCGGGATCAAGTCAATTTGATGTTCTATCCCACGCAATGGTGGCAACCCTGCAGGTACCTCCTCCGGAAACACATCATCAAATTCCTGCAACACATTAGAAACACCAATAGAGATAGGGGTCATGTCGTTAGGAACTAGCTAGGATCCTCACGAAATTCTCTCAAATCCTCTTTGGTGGCTAACATGCATAGTAGGTTCACTCCCTCACTTTTATTTTTACCACTCGGCTTGGGTGTGCTATGTTCACTCACAGAAATATTATTCCCTCGTCTATCTACTCTCTCACTCTCCTTTTCAAGATTTACTTCAGTTTTTTTACGAGACTCATTTACAATTTGTTGTGGTGTCATAGGCCTTAAAATTATATCTCTCCCATGCCAATTCAATTGATAGGTATTTGCGCGTCCATTGTGCACAACACTCCGAATTGCCATGGTCTGCCCAACAGTAAGTGGCAAACTGTCATAGGAACCACATCACATTCAATTGTATCTTTGTATGGCCCAATCTGAAACTCCACTCGAACCATGTAGCTCACCTTCATCTCTCCATTATCACTTAACCACTGAATATAATACGGATGAGGGTGTGGAATATATTTCAGTTTCAGCTTTGCACATAAATCTTTGCTTGCTAAATTTCTGCAACTTCCTCCATCTATAATCACCTTGCATGCCATTTGAGGACCAACAACAGCCTTGGTTTGGAACAAATTGCAACGCTGATTTTCAGGACTTTGTGTAACACTCAAAGATTTCTGTGTGCAAACAATGGAAGGATAGTGTGTAGCATAAGCATCAAGAGGGCCATCATCATAACAATCATCATCATTCGGATCAGCATCATCACCTGTCTCATATTCATTGTCCTCATTAATAAGCATAACTTTCTTGTTAGGACATTCTCTCTTAAAGTGCCCTTTACCTCCACAAGTATGACAATTCATGCCTTTGTTTCGTGCTGTGGACATAGAAGAACCATTGGCACTAGCAGCAGGTTGGGCTGATTTCTTTGCATTAGAAGCACTTGATTCTGGTCTAGTAGATGTAGTACCACGCATAGCTGAATTAGGGGATGGTGGAGGCGTGGTAGATGGTGCTCTTGAAGGAAAACGACTCATAGCTGCACTGCAGGCTGCCATCTTTGCCTCCTCGGCCAATTGTGCTTCAGCTTCACGCGCATGATGTAGTAGCTCATTCATATCAAAATATTGGAGATGCCTCACAATGCTCTTAATTTTGTATTGCAAACCTGAGAGGAAACGCTGCATGGTTTGCTCAGGTTCCTCTCTTACACGGGCACGTTGTAAAATCATCTCCATCTCCGGAAAATAAGCATCAACTGACATAGTACCCTGCCTCAATTGCTGCAATTGATCATAGAGAGTACGCATATAATTTCGTGGCACAAATCTGTCCCTCATGACTTGCTTCATAGACCTCTAAGTAACAATTGGTGGATCACCATCTTCCTCTCGCTTTTGCACAACATTGTCCCAACAACGAAGAGCATAGCCATAAAACTGAGAAGAAGCAATTTTAATTTTTCTATCTTCGGTATAGTCATGCAAACGCCATAGCTCCTCAATTTTCAGTTCCCAAGTGAGGTACTCTTCCACATCATTGGTATCAAAACTAAATGATGGAATAGAAAATTTGGGCTTGCCCAACCCATCCTCCTCACGGTTATTTTCAGATTGGGGAAAACGCCTTGCACCAATAGCATGAAAACCACGGCCTGGACCAGCTGCATGACCTCTCCCACCTCGGCCACCTCCAAGAGGAAACTCCTCATGGCCATCCGCATGGATATCAGCACCATCATGCACACTTGCATTGTCATTAACTTGAGGTGGTCTTTGTTGTACCAAAGCAGTCAAATCCGCAATCTGCCTTGTGAGTGCCTCAACAGATTCTTGAGTAGCAGCACCCTCTATTTTCAGCTCCACACGCTACAGATCCTCTTGTATAGCCCCAACAGAACGTTCAATTCTCAGCTTCATGTAATCACGTAGTGCCTCGTACTCATTCGACTTCACCACCTCATCAGGGTTCTTTTTTTGCTGCACAGAAACATCACTAGCAGAATCCATGATTAATATGTTAGTGAAAGAAAATTAAGTATAAGTGGTGTTCTCTCACAACTCACTCAAAACAGCAAATAAAGATGTATCTTACCGTTCCAAAGTGAATAGAAGTACTTACCAACCAAGTAGTAGCAACTAGTGTACGGATGTGAAGAAGAGAATACCGGGGGTTTGAGCTATCACACGAAAAAAACAGGGTATTTGGTGGAGCTTGGTTGGAATACCTAACAACACCAACTTACAAAACCTATTTGCTGTTTGTGTGATACAGAAACTCACCTAAGGAAACGCACACAATTATGGAGACAAATGTGGCCTGCAACTATATGGAATAATTTGTTGCAAAGCACTCGAAAGACCCTAGCAAAGCTCAAAGAAAACAGGCACAAGATTACTCAAAATACTAGTGCAAGCGGCAATGTAAAACAGCTCCAACTTGTAGTAACTATCAACAAAAATTCAGGCATGTTTTCTCTCTCTCTGTTTTTTATACTCTTTTCTCTCTTGTCACTCTTTTGTATTTTTAATACTTTCTCACGTACTACTGCTACAGTAACCTATTGAGCAGCCTGTGAGCAATTAAGAAGCTAGTCTTATAGGTAAGGTAACTAAATATATGTGTAGATAGGCTGTAGCTAAGTCTCACAAAGAGCAGATATGAAACCCTAATGAAAAGTGCAAAAACTAGATGCAAAAGACTCACAGATTACCGCGGCAGAGATTTGATGACTTTGCGTGCCGCGGCAGAAGTGGATTTCGAGTACGAGCAGGATAGGGACGCGCGGCAGAGAAACTGCGCGTTTTTTGTGCCTCGGCAGGAAAACGGATCCGAGTCCGATTAGAGATAGGAGCGCGGCAGCTTTTTGGTTGTTTTTGTGCTGGCCACGGCAGGAATCCGAGCTCGACTAGAAAAGGGAAAACACACGGCAGGGAAAACAGCAATTTTTGGTGCCGCGGCAGAACTCGATGCAAACTCGGAAAAGAACCTAGACTAGGACTCGGTTAACTAATTTTTTTGGAATTTTTGAATAGAACTCTAAACAGGAAAACAAACACAACTCGACTAGGAACTAGAACCCTAAACCTAACTGAACAACTCGACACAAAAGAAAACAGGGACGCAATGATCAACACAAACAACAACTAGAAGATGCAAATTGGGTTGATCTAAGGCTATGGCAATGAACTAAACCTATTTTTTTTGTGGGGATTTTTCTGGATAGGATGAAAACAAGAACTAATCTATGGGGATGGAAATTGCTCACCGAGTAAACCCACTAATCTGATACCAAGATGATAAGGGGAGGCCCGATCTTATCAATGAGCTCGTGGTGAAGGAGGAAGAATGGATCTACCCATGCCTACCTTCTAATGAGAGTAACTCTCTAACTCATACATTATTTGATTGTCCTCCTTGCTCACCAAAGGAGATTGAATGCTATGATCCTATTGATTCGTTTGAAACATCCCTTTTTGATAAAAATGATCTTGCTATATATGATAATCCGTGCTATATTGATAAATCTTAAGATAATCCTTTATTAACTCCAACCATTGAGATGCATGATAATGAAGAGTTGTGCTTAGAAAGTCTATATGATAAAGCTCTTGACGATGGTCCTATGTTACTTGATAATAAAAATTATAATGCTATTGAAAGTGGGTTTGATCCCAATATTTTTTAGATGGACCGAAATTATGTGCTTGTAGATAATGAAAAGCCTGTTTTAAGTGATAATTATATTGTTGAGTTTGTTGATGAAGCTACTGAAAATTATATGGTTGTCGGAGTTCTCATGTTACTAAAACACCTCTCTTTATGCTAAAAGTTTTGAAGTTGCACTTGCTTTACCTTCCTATGCTTTATGCTTTATGCTTCATTGATTTATTTTATTACAAGATGCCTATGCATAGGAGGAGGGTTAGACTTAAATGTATTTGATATTTGCTTCATGATGCTCTCTTGTGCGTTTCAACTCTTATTCTTATGTGAGCATCATTGAAATTATTGCGCCTAGCCAAAAGGCGTTAAAGAAAAGCGCTTGTTGGGAGGCAACCCATCTTTTATTTTCAGTTTGCTTTTTGATTTTCTTGAGTCATGAAGTTATCACCTCTGTAGCAACTTCATTGTATCTTTTTCTTTTGGTTTTTTGTGTCAAGTTTAGCCTCTAATGCATTGAAAGTGCGAGGTATTGTGTTGCTCTCTAAAAACAGATTCTGTGTTATTTTATGGTGATCCAAATCACCATTGATGATTGCTGGAAGGTGCAGAACAAGGAGAAAAGGAACGGTACTTACCAACCGAAGAATAAATCTGACGGTAATGGTAATGGTAAGGTTGCTGTTGTTGCTGGTGATAATAGTTCTGATGGTGAATGCTTAGCTGTTTTTGCTGCATGTGTTACCCGTGATGATGAGTGGATTCTTGATACTGCTTGTTCGTTTCATATTTGCTGTAACAAAGATTGGTTCAGTTCTTATGAGATTGTGCAGACTGGAGATTTCGTGCGTGTGGGGAACGACAACAAATGTCATATTGTTGGCGTTGGATCTGTTCAGATCAAGACCCATGATGGGATGACACGCACGCTGACGGGAGTGAAACACATACAATCTATGGCGAGAAACTTGATCTCGCTGAGTACCCTTGACTGTGACGGGTACAAGTATGCCGGAGGGAATAAACGCCTGAAGGTATCGAAAGGTTCTCTTATTGTTATGGTTGGTGATATGAATTCTGCCAAGTTATATATTCTTAGAGGTAGCACTTTGTCTGGTACTGCTGCTGTTATTACTAATGATGATCCAAGTACAACTAACCTTTGGCACAAGCGACTTGGACATATGAGTGAACTTGGTATGGCAGAATTGGCCAAGAGAGAACTGCTGAAGGACTGCAATATGTGTAAGTTGCCGTTCTGTGAACACTGCGTGTTTGGTAAGCATAAGAGAGTTAAGTTCAATGCTTCCGTTCATACCACTAAAGGTACATTAGATTATGTACATGCTGATTTGTGGGGACCTTCACGTAAGCACTCTTATGGTGGTGCTCGTTATATGCTTACTATTATTGATGATTACTCTAGAAGAGTTTGGCCTTATTTTATGAAAAATAAAGATGATACTTTTGCTGCTTTTAAAGAGTGCAAAGTTATGATTGAAAGGCAAACTGAGAGGAAGGTGAAGTTGCTTCGTACTGACAATGGTGGCGAATTTTGTTCGTATGAATTTGATGATTATTGCAGGCAGGAAGGCATTGTCAGGCATCACACCATCCCATACACACCTCAGCAGAATGGTGTAGCGGAGCGGATGAACAGGACTATCATCTCCAAAGCTCGCTGCATGTTGTCCAACGCCCGCATGAACAGGCGTTTTTGGGCTGAGGCTGCCAACACCGCCTGCTATTTGATCAACAGGTCACCGTCCATTCCCCTTGACAAGAAAACTCCTATTGAGGTATGGTCTGGTGAGCCGGCTGATTATTCACAATTGAAAGTTTTTGGTTGCACTGCCTATGCTCATGTTGATAATGGAAAGTTAGAGCCTAGAGCTGTTAAGTGCTTATTTCTTGGTTATGGTTCCGGAGTGAAAGGATATAAGTTGTGGAATCCGGAAACTAAAAAGACTTTCTTCAGCCGGAGTGTTGTGTTTAATGAATCTGTTATGTATCAGGACAGTCTGACTACTGATGTTGTGCCAGATTCTTCTGATAAGGACGAACCACAGGTTTGTTTGCAGGTGGAGCAGATGGAGCACCTAGATGAGGAGGTAACAGAAACTGTTGATGAGGAGATTGTGCAAACCTCACCTCCTATTTTGCAGCAACCGTCCATTGCTGCTGATCGGCCAAGGAGAAATATTGTTCCCCCTAACCGATTAATTGAAGAATGT
Organism: Puccinellia tenuiflora; assembly: GCA_012064385.1. NCBI lineage: Eukaryota > Viridiplantae > Streptophyta > Magnoliopsida > Poales > Poaceae > Puccinellia > Puccinellia tenuiflora. The sequence continues at coordinate 261,622 of QRDG01001366.1, forward strand.
GATGTTGTTTATTTTGCTCTAAGTTGTGCTGAACAGGTGGAACATGAGGCTGAACCAGCTACATACACTGAAGCTATTGCTTCGGTTGATCGTGACAAGTGGATTGGTGCAATGCACGAGGAGATGCAATCACTTGAGAAGAATGGCACATGGGATGTTGTGCGCTTGCCTAAACAAAAGAAGGCCGTCCGCTGCAAGTGGATCTTCAAGAGAAAGGAAGGTTTGTCTCCTAATGAGCCTCCAAGGTTTAAGGCAAGGTTAGTAGCTAAAGGTTTCAGCCAAATTCCCTGTGTGGATTATAATGATGTGTTCTCCCCGGTTGTCAAGCATAGTTCTATTCGTACATTCTTCAGTATTGTTGCTATGCATGATCTTGAGCTTGAGCAGTTAGATGTGAAGACTGCATTTTTGCGTGGAGAACTTGAGGAGGAGATATACATGGACCAACCAGAAGGGTTCATAGTGCCTGGTAAGGAGGATTTCGTGTGCAAGCTAAAGAAGTCCCTTTACGGTTTGAAACAATCTCCTCGACAGTGGTATAAAAGGTTTGATTCTTTTATGATGTCACATGGCTTTAAGAGGTCTGAATATGATAGCTGTGTGTACATTAAATTTGTTGATGAATCGCCTATATACTTACTGCTATATGTTGATGATATGTTAATGTAATACCCCGCAGTTATAGGTTTCGAAAGGGTAGAAATAGGAAGTTTGCATCTTTGCATTCATGCATGCTTGAAAAATCCGAATAATTTTCGCGCTTTTATGCAAAAAGGACTAGTGGTCGAGATAATTCGATCTAACATTAGTCGCCTATTTTGAAACCCTAGTTTTAAAAGATGGGTTGGGTTATCAACTTTAACGAAAGTTTATTTAGGTAACCTCAAATTTGAATACAAATGTATCCACACTTGTAAGTCTTATCTATATTCTCTCGCAAATCTTTGAAATCATGTTTATAATCTACACATATTTCAGGTCTAATAAACCAGTAAGTTAATAAACAAAGCCAACAAGCTAAAATATTTCCAAACAGCAACTACCAAATAAGTAAATCATCTAGAATTCATCTCTGAAACTAAAGTTAACACATATGATCAGATAGCTAGTCAAACTGAAGATTCTTCAGTTAACACGACTAATAGTGAGGAACACAGCTAGCACAGCACAAGCAAAAACATGAGTTCACCACCAGGTTGAACTGAAGCACCACACGAGCACCTCGGTACATCGGCTCGATGGCCGGTCACAGAAGAACTCACCTGGTTGATGTGTAGCCGAGGCAGAGCAAGGGGAGCTGGAGTAGGTGTAGTCGAGGAAGTAGGCAAAGGAGGCATAACAGCAGCGTGTCACCAAGGTTGCGGTGGGAGCACCACTGCCGTCCCGTCGGCGACGGCAGCACAACAGCAGCTCTAGGGGACGGACTAGACCACCCCAACACCTCACAGCACCCCAGCAGATCCACACCACCAAGACCGCCACCAATGAGCAGAGAGTGAGGAGAGGGTCCATGGCGGCATAGCCAAGCAGAAGCTCGACTAGAGCGGAGAGTAGGCGACAAGAAGGCAACGCCGGGGTTGCAGCTCACTGCCATCCCGCCGGCGTTGAGGATGAGGTAGACAACATCGGAGAGGAGGCGAGGTTGAGCAGACGGTCGAGCAGAAGCTCGAAGAGGCGACCGTGGACAGAGCGGGGGCACAGTAGGAGGCGCGGCGGTGGTGAATCGCACCGGCAAGCTTAGGCCACTCGGCTAGGGTTCGCAACTGAGCTCGATTGAGAGCGGGTGGTGACGAATTGGCTCCGCGGCGGAGGGGAAACGGCGGAGGAGAACTAGGAGGAGACACGCCGGGCCGCAGCGGCGCCGGAGCAGGCCGGCAGTGGCCGGAGCCGTGGGTGACGGCGGCGCATCGCCAGGAGGGGGACCGAGGAAGCGTGCGTGCGTGCAAGAGAGAGAGGAGGGAGTGGGTCGGTCAACGACCGACCAAGCCAGACCTAGACCTAAAGGGTTTGGTCCAACCCATTAGGCCCAGGGGCATTTTGGTAATTCACCAACTAAAATTATCCAAATTTAAAATAAATTTTAACTCTCAAACCAAAGGAACAAAAATCAGCTAAAAATAAGTTAAAAATATGTTTTCAACTCAAAATTTTATAAGGATTCCAAATATGATTTTTATTTGATTTATTGAAAAATATTTCTTGAGTAAAATATTCAAAGATCCTTAAGTGGAAATGATTTGAATTATTTTCCAAAATATTCAAAGATCCTTAAGTGGAAATGATTTGAATTATTTTCCAAAATATTCAAAGATCCTTAAGTGGACATGATTTGAATTGTTTTTATTATTCAAGGATCCTTCAGTGGAAATGAATTGAATTATTTTCTTAAAGTAAAATAAATTACCCTTCTGTGAATGACTGTCCCGTAACTCATCCTAGGTAAAACACACAAAAAGGGAAAAATCATCTTAAAATATGAAGGGGGGGAAATTTTCCAAAACCTTTAAAAATCATTTCATCTATGCATAATAGCATAAATTGGATTTTCAAACATTGTCTTATAAAGACAATGATGTTGATTTTCAGAACACGAGGTTCACGAATCGCCGGAAGCTTTAGACTGCACTATTTGTCAGTCTCAAGGCAAGTTCATTCTTGCATACCGTTTGATGTATTTTTATCAAAGTACTTGCAAAGTTACTTATACTTTCCTTTCACTTGCATCAAAAAGAAAAAGTATTTTTGAATGATGTGGTATATACTATTGGTTGGCGATGGAACAATGGTAAGATGAGTAGGTACGGTGTTCCATCGTATGGGAAGGTATATATCCTTAGGAACTAATAACCCCTGTTCCAGTGATCCTTTCGCCGTAGTAAAAGCATCAACCAACGGACTTTGTATGGGCGGGGTCAGTCAGAGGCTTCTTTTCTCATCCGCATATCCTCGGCAGGCCTACACCGGGTTGGGTCGTTGCGGCGGCCAACAGCGTGGAAGCGCGTGCTCTTCCTGCCCGACGGGGTAATTGGTGGGGAAGCTTGGGAGGGGTGTTGGGTATGCGTGGAACATGATTCCCCTACCGCATCACAAATGGGCGGATGTGTGTTGATTTGGGAGAAGCTCCACATGACTGGATGTCCTGAGTCTTGGCTATAACACTCATGGAGTGTAAAGAGAGCATATATAAGGCCAGGCAACTGTTGGGTAAAGTGATGCAACTCTGCAGAGTCAAACAACAAATTTGTGATTTCACAACCGTGTTCCCGGTATGGAACTACGAGATCGAGGCCGGAATGGAGTCCCATTTGGATTCACAAGACCGGTGGAGACTGTGGACATAGTTTTCAGAATAAAATCAATCTTTTGAAGAAATGTTTACAAAAACTTGCATCTATGCCAAAGACCCGAGGTTTTGGCAGTAACTAGTGCATGATACACGCTTACCACACTACCAATGGAGGAGACAACATCTATTGGAAGGAGGAGTACAACCCTGGATAAAGATGTTCCAGATGGAATAGATTAGGGCTATGACAATAGTAGTAGTGGATTAGGAATAGAGCTAGAGCTAATCTCCAGCTTAGTGATACGAATTGGATCTTTTCTGGATTTCATTTGTATGAGACTTGCTTTGATATAAAGGAGGTTCTCAAGATTTTGTATTGAATATTGTTGTAATCCTATAGTGCTACCTTGGACCTGCTATGTTTCTGTTGTATTACTCTGAGGGATGTAATATTCACAGATAAGTCCTTCTGTGAGTGTTATGTCAACGACTTGCGCACTACAACATGCAGTGGTGTGCTGGGTCACCGCAGTTAATTGCTGCCAAGAGCATGAAAGAAATCACTACATTGAAGAAACAGTTGAGTAGTGAGTTTGAGATGAAGGATCTTGGTCCTGCTAAGAAAATTCTAGGTATGGAAATTTCAAGAGACAGAAAATCTAGATTGCTATTTCTTAGTCAGGAGAATTATATTAAGAAAGTTCTTCATCGCTTTAACATGCATGATGCAAAGTCTGTTAGTACGCCTATTGCTCCTCACTTTAAGTTGTCTGCATTGCAATGTCCTAGTACTGATGAAGATATTGAGTACATGTCTCGAGTTCCATATTCTAGTGCTGTTGGTTCCTTAATGTATGCCATGGTGTGTTCTCGGCCTGATTTGTCCTATGCTATGAGCTTGGTCAGTCGATATATGGCTAATCCTGGTAAAGAACATTGGAAAGCTGTTCAGTGGATTTTCAGGTACCTTCGCGGCACATCCAATGCTTGCTTGAAGTTTGGCAAGATTGGTGAGGGACTCGCAGGCTATGTGGATTCAGATTTTGCTGCCGACTTGGATAAGAGGAGGTCCCTCACAGGTTATGTATTTACTGTTAGTGGATGTGCTGTTAGTTGGAAGGCTACCTTGCAGGGTGTTGTTGCACAATCTACTACTGAGGCTGAGTACATGGCTATTGCTGAAGCATGCAAAGAATCTGTTTGGTTGAAAGGTCTGTTTGCTGAGCTTTGTGGAGATGATACTTGTATTAACCTGTTCTGTGATAGTCAAAGTGCCATTTACCTTACTAAGGATCAGATGTTCCATGAGAGAACAAAGCACATTGATGTCAAATACCATTATGTGCATGATGTTGTTGCACAAGGTAAGCTGAAGGTATGCAAGATCAGTACTCATGATAATCCTGCTGATATGATGACAAAGCCAGTTCCTATTGCTAAGTTTGAGCTTTGCTCGAGCTTAGTTGGTATAACTGTTTAGCCCAATAGGCTAGTTGGCGCCGAAAGTGTTTTCTTTGATGTTTCAGGGTGAAGGATTGTTGATGCTACAAGATGGAATTTGGCTCAAGGTGGAGTGTTATTTTATGGTGATCCAAATCCGTTTCTATAAGTGAGAAGGCTAACGACGGAGCGAAGCGAGGCCCGTCGCCGGTAGGCTTGGGCCGGTACGGTACGAGTTGTAACCGACCAGGACACCTATTGTTGCCGACCTAGTTTAGGTCAGGACCACTATAAATACGTCTTGTAAGCCGCCGCCGGAGCTAAGCCACACATTGTAAATCCCGGCGCGTTTGTAACCTCACCCCGAAATAGTGAAGTATTGCTGGCTGGCGCCCGTGGTTTTTCTCTTCATTGTTGGAAGGGTTTTCCACGTTAAAATCTCGTGTCCCCCGTTGGTTTGATCTTGCTTAATTTCATCGTTGTTTTGCTATCGTTTGTAACATTCTGTGCGCCTGTTGCACGAAAATCCTAAAATCGCCAGAATTTTATCTTTTTATGATAATTTTATACAGAAAGCCTGATGCTTTTATCTATCTTTTGTTAGTTATAAGTTTTTTGATTTGAGCTGTATAAGTGCCTCAAAAAATTCGATCTTTACAGACTGTTCAGATTTTGACAGATTTTGCTTTTATTTTGAATTTGTCTCTTTACCATCGTCATATGTGATACTCTAGGGGTGGAGTGCTACATTGAGGCTTAGTAAACTGTAGCTAATGTCTAATAAAGTGTAACGCCCCGACCCCATAACTATACAGTGAAGCTTTGTGCAACCGGTCATGCTACACAATCAAAGGTTACTGGGTTTACCAATCCCAGGCCAAAACCTTTGGCCGGTGTGCTCGGAATGGATCATCGGCACACAACACTTCGATCATGCCATAAGCTCAGACATAGCTATCATGTATAGTTGAGAGATCAACACTTATGGAACAACTGGCACATCACAGACTCTACGACACAAAGATTCATATAGCAACTCATATATGAGAAAGATACAAATATTACACACAAAAGGTCACAGACCCAACAATACATCAAGCGGAAGCGAGGTAGTGTTGTCTAACAACAAGATGCAAATATGGCCTAAGAGATCTACAGATAAACAACCCCATGCCAGCTTGTTCCACGGTCCCAAGCTGCCACCTGGGAACCCCGGACTACTAGTCGACATCCACGAAGAAACCACCTAGCTGCTCGGTGTCGTCCTCCTCTGAAACAAAGTATAAAGGCAGCAAAGAGAGACTGAGTATGATGTACTCGCAAGTTTAGTAGGGCGATATAGGCCCAATGCTGACGGAGGCTCTAAAGCCGTACGTAGCTAATTTGCATAGAGCTAATTTTCATTTTAAAATATAATAAAGACCCGTGGCCTCGACTACTCAGAATAATTTTCAAAGGGGATAATATAGCAACTTTTTCCTTCGGTTCTCATCGAACCAAGATTACCAAGAGTCATCACTCATCACCACCAAGGCACCCCCTCGAATCGCGCTCGAGGAAATGAACCTTTAGGACACGTTGATTATGCAACCTTTAGCTGCCATATCAATTAAGTTAAGGTTCTCTATGATCTTATCGTCTATTCCCAAGTCGTCCATAACCGCGGACACGGCTTTTCGAAAAGATTTAACCCTGCAGGGGTGTACTACTTTACCCATTGGTACCGTCCGGCTCGCCTAGTTAGCTCTCTTCCGGGGAAAGCTGGCAAGTGGAAGCGGTTAAACCTTTACCTCGCGTGAGACTATCCAAGGGCCATCAGTGGCGACAGGGCAAGTTTACCCAGCCTATTTCAGCCCCTGCCCCCATCGCCACATCCTAAACACCACCACACACACCCCATCTTCGCACCATCATCCACCTGCAACACACACGCAACTGGAAAGCGCAAATCTAGAGGAGCCTTGGATACGCCCGCACAAGTTATTCAGTTAGTAAGGCGCCCATACACCCACCAATGGCAGCACGCTCGTCTTGGTTCAAGAGGTAAAGAACTCGCACCTAGGGGCAAGAATGAGGCAAGACACCATCCCCGATGGCAACTCATCCAAGCCTTCTTATCATTTTAATTAAGCATCACCACTAACCACCATGTCCGAATCATTCCATCATCGACAATATGGAACTTATTCAATGAACATAACTAGCATACGACTAAGCATGGCTAAGCATAGCTAAGCAAAAATATAAACAACAGTTATTCATTTGTCTCCGGCCAACACATCAAACCTATGGTTCATAGGAGGGGAAAACATGTATTTGTTCGGGGATAAACATGCATTCCTAGGATCCTCTACATCTTGATCAAAAGAGACATTTGAATCGCATGCAATATTATGGTGGATAAAATAAGTTTATAAAACAATAGGATGCTAGATGCCAAGAAGGTTAGGTTATCTCTTGCCTTGCTGCGGGGGCGTGTAGTACGGCTCGTCGAGGTAGGTAGGGGTGACCTCAACTCCGGAATCTATCGATTCCCAAGCAAGAATAGAAGAACAAAATAAATCACACGAAGACAAGGTGCAATGCACAATCACATGATGACATGACACGTTTATGCAAAGCTATCAACATTTAATTTATTTAACAAATTAAATGGAGTTCCAAATACTTAGTGCAATTATTTGGAAACAACCCCATATTTATCTTAGTGACCACATTATTTATAAATTATTAAATTATTAGAGAAGTGGTTCAAATATGCATGAACATGATATGAATGGATAGGGTTTGTCCTCCCGATCATTTTGGTACCTTATTTGTAATTTTCTGAGTACCGAAGAATAAATAGCGAATTAAATGATTATTCGAATTTAATTCGTTTAACCAAATTATGGATAACATCAAATAAATATTTGTGATCATGATTTGATATTACCATGTTTTGATAGCATTTGAAACACTAATCATTTGGATATTTTATTCGTAATGTTTGGTTAAATATTTATCGAAATATGATTTTCCCAAATTAGGTATTATTTATATCATTTTAGGAATTCTTAAGTAAAGACAACATTATTTATTCAAGAAGGGCATGGCAATGCTACCAACAGATAGGTTTTGTGTTGCTGAACAATTTGATATTTAATTTGCAATTTTTGAAGCAATATACAAAAATATAACAATAGTTTTATTTGATTTTATTTCTTAAAAAGAAAAACCTATTTTGCAGACGGGCCGGCCTTGTGCCGGCCAGGCCGAGTGGGCTCCCGAAGCCATCGACCTTGCGGCTGGCCCAGACCGGGCACTGGGCCGGGCACCCACCCGAGGCCTCCGGCCTCCTGGCCGGCCGGGCCGGTTCCCAGGCCGAGCCAGGTTTGACCGGGGCGGGATGCCGCGACCGGGGCGGGATGCCGCGACCGGCATCCGCGCGACGGCGACGGCGGTAACCGCGGCATGGCTGTGGCGAGCGGGCACGCGAGGGTGCAAGCGGAGGGGCGCAGGGGATGCGACGCGGCGCGGGTTACCTGTTGGTGGCGGCGCTGCGACCAAAAGGTCGCCGGAGGACCGGCGACGACCATGTCCGTGGCGGCGGACGGCGGAGCATGGCGGCAGCGGCGATGAGAGGGGGAGGGGGAGCAGGAGGATGTCCTCTTGGACCGCGAGCTCACCAGGAGCGCGTTGGAGGGGACGCAAGGGCCGGGGAGGCTGGACGGCATCCCGATGGTGCTCGGACGGCGGCGGCCGGAGGCGGAGGAGGCGACAAAGAAAACGGCCGGCCCGGCCGATTCCCGGCGCCTCAGGCCGATTCCTTCGACGAGGAGGCAGCTTATGGCGAGACGGTCCCGGTGGGGGTCTTCGATCTGGACGGGGAGCTCGCAATCGATGCCGGCGTGCTCGGCATGGTCGCGGCCATGGCGGCCATGGCGGCAGGTGAGCGTGCGAGCGAGTGGGGGGGGGGAGAGAGAGAGAGGGCAGCATCGGTGGGGGTCCTCTTGTCCACCTCGGGGTAGCGCACGGCACAGGAGAGACGCGGGGGACAGGGCGGCATGGCGCTGGCGGCACAGTGCTCCCACTGTGGCGCCAGGGAGAGGAGAAAGCAAAAAAATTCGCATAACCCCCTAGCTTCAAATACTTTTATTTGCAAAAAGACCAGCAGGTTTTTGGTGATTTAATTTAGGCACAAACCATTTTTCGAAATTCCACAAAAATTCATATAGGCTCCCTTTAACCTTTAGATCCTCCACAAAAATTGGTGGTCCAAAATAAAATGTTTTGGACAACATTTGTTCACAGATTTTAATTAAGGTCAAAATTGATAATTACCAAAATGTATTTAGTTGGAGCACTTAAACATTTCAATAAATTATAAAAATATTTATGGAGGCTCATAATATATTAATGAAGCTCCCCATAATTTTATTTTGAATTTTTGGAGAGTTTAACTTGGTTTCAAAAATAGAAATTGATTTGAACCTAATTGAATTCTTAAATTTATTTATTGCTCGTTAAGAATTTAGCCTTTGGCAATTATTTATAAAATATATCCTTGAGCTTCCTGGACAATTTGGGAACTCAAGAACAATTAGTTTTGCCAAATTGAGTAATATATTTGGTTTGAAAATTTTGGGAAGGGTTTTGCTTCCTTTGTTTTAAATTTCCATGTGTTGCTTTATTCGACTTAAGCAATTTAAATACATATGCCATGATGCAATGCAAAGCAAAAAGTGAAAATTTGGCCCATATTTTAGGGTGCCAAACTTGGGCTGTTACAATTCTACCCCCCTTACAGGAATCTCGTCCCGAGATTCTAGAGTAGAAGTAGAGAGGAGGGACACATGGCTACATGTATCTCCCACGATCTTTTTGCTCCCACGATGATCTTCCCCGGTGCAGAGATTGGGCTAACCAACATGACATGCCAAAATGGCGGAAAGGACAAAAGATAGCTTAAGGTGATGGCAAAAGGAACTTTGCCCAAACCCATAAACCATTGGGGAAAACTTAGGAACATCTTGACCAAACAAGGTCGAGCAGAAGATAGGGCAACTTCTGGACTCCACGCTTTTGACATACCAAACGTTTCCACTAGGTTGAAAACCCGGGCCCTAACGTGACTGATGAATTCACCTAACGTCTGTGTGATTGGGCAAAACCTTGGGTTCACCGAGGAGGGAAAGACATAGCATTGCTCCACATTTAGATAGAGAAGCAAGAGGAACATTATTAGTATCAATTGAGGACTGATTGGTAGCAAGCATAGACATAATCATATCAACCTTCTCATTCAAAGAGGAAATTTACTCGACATAATTTACCTTCTTACCATTTGGGGCTCTTCTGTATAATTTGTCGTCATCTTATCCAAAAGTTTAGTTGGTGCACCTAATGTGGTGGACATGAAGGTACCACCGGCGGCCGAGTACAACAAGTTCCTTGAACAAAAATTCAAAGCTGCATAAAAAGTTTGGACAACCATCGAAGTAGTTAATCCATGCGTGGGTCCATTTTTAACCATAGACTTGATTCTTTTCCAAGCTTGACCAACATGTTCATTATCAAATTGTCTAAAGTTCATAATGTTACTCCTCAATTGTATAATTTTAGCAGGTGGATAGTATTTTCCAATAAAAGCATCTGTGCATTTAGTCCAGGAATCAATGCTATTTCTAGGCAAAGACAATAACCATTCCTTAGCTCTCCCTCTCAAAGAGAAAGGGAAAATTTCAGTTTTATGATGTCACTTTCAACATTTTTATATTTTTTCATATCACATAACTCAACAAAATTATTTAAATAAGAGGCGGCATCATCTGTACTAGCATCAGAAAATTGCTCTTTCATAACAAGATTTAGCAAAGCAGGTTTAATTTCATAAGATTCCGCTTTTGTGGCGGGTGGAGCAATTGGAGAGCATATGGAGTCATTATTATTAGTGCTAGTAAAGTCACACAACTTGGTGTTCTCAGTAGAAGACATATTGAAAAAGCAAATTAACAAGACAGAAATAAAGACTACACAAATTTTTTTGGGTTTTAGAATTGTTTAAACTAGTAAATAAGCAAAACATGAAGTAAACTAAGCAAGACTAAACAAAGTAAAGTGATTGAGAGCGTGAGACTCCCCTTGCTGTAGCTCCAAAGTCCCCGGCAATGGCGCCAGAAAACTGATTGATGGTGTTGGTAGATTTGTGTGGTGCCCCAAGCGAAGGCATGGATGTAGCAAGTAGCAGTTTTCCCTCAATTAAGAACCGAGGTTTATCAAACTAGTAGGACTTTGAAATCAACAATGAGGTGAACGTCAACGCTGTCATGCGTACCTTTGACGAACTTGGACCTGCACACACTCAAACAATTACTTTGTCCCCAACGGCAGAAAGGTTGTCAATCTTCCAGGTCTACTGAAAAGAAAGCGGTTAAATGTATAGTTTAGTTAATGGAAATTATGGAAACGGACTGATACGTGTCAAACGTATCTCTATTTTTTTATTGTTCCATGCTACTTATATGTCATTGTTACATGTTTTCATTACCTAATTACATCATTTTAGGCTTTTTGTCGGACTAACCTATTGACAAGGTGCCCAGTGCTAGTTCCCTGTTTTTATTGTTTTCTATTTCAGCAAAGTTATTTCAGGAAATATTCTCGGAATTGGACAATAATTTACAAGGATTTTTTATTCGACGAAAGGAAGCCGGAGACCGAAGGACGACCTGGGGGGCCACCCAGGGGCCAGGGGCGGCCTGTGGCCGCGGCCCTACCTGCACCTGTGGGTGGGACCCGCCCCGGCGCCCTGTCCACCGCCTCGGCTCCCTCCGCCCCCTACAAATATGATGCGGCACCGCCAACATATAGGTCGAAGACCCGCCTACATATAGGTCGAAGAAGTATGTCGTACCAGTGAGGCGACATGGAAGGATTATTGGTACTGCTGCAAACACTGATGTTAATGAGAGAGAGAGCTCGAGCTGCAACACAAATACTTCATTTGTGATGCAAATGGTGCCGAAGGAGAAGGTTAATCCCACGTTTAAAACACCGTGCAAATATTTCTACGTGGGCACCATAGAGGTACAGGCATGAGCGCCAAGCTCCTGAAACTTGTCCATCAGCGAGTTACCTGGAGACATGATGCACATGTGTTTTCCTTAATCAAGTTGAGTCGTACTTGTTTTTATTTGTTCATGCCATGGTACGAGCTGGGCCTTGGTTTTTTAATTCTTATCCTTGGATTTTGACGGTCAGCTTTGGAGTCCAATAAAAATTCTAGTTGGATTAGCTAAGTGCTTGCATGCACTATATAAAGAGTCGTACGGCCATGTAATTAGGGGGACAATATTTTGGAGAGTTAATCAACCAGAAAATCGCCATGTTTCCGGCGGCCAAATTCTGTGCATGTTGAGTCGAAGAACCGATCTGGTTTTTGTGTTCTTGGCTAGAAGATTAGAGACGAGGCCTCTAATTTGCTGCTGGTTCTAATTGAGCCATCTACGTACTTCCGGCAAGGGTGTGCGTGTTGTTCTAATCGGTTTGCAATTTCCTTCTTGTAATCCGATCTGCTATATTGAAGTTTGCTTTGTTCTGGCGTACAACGATCCAGCTACTACTTGGTCTGTGAGTTCGTACGTACTAGGAAGCAATCAATTGATGTACTGCTGCTGTTGCCCTGCATTGAGAATTGTTAAGAGTTGAGGGCTTGACTATTGTTAGAGAATTTGCGCCGTGAAAGATCGGCCGGAATCACCGCGCCGTCGATTTCAGTCGCACGCCGTCTCATCTTGGTATCAGAGCGAATGTTGTTCATGGTGCAGAATTTGTTTTTCTCATCAATTTCAAGTTTGATCTTGTTGCTTTTTCAAGATGTTGAATCACGAGGAGTCTGATCCGGAAGGAGGAGAAATTTCTTTTGGTGAAGAAGTCACTGAAGATCTGCGTATCTACTTGATGTCGATCAAAAGCACCAATACAAAGCTTCATGGAAAGGTTGAAGATTTGTCTGCAAATATTACGGGTGTTGAGGACCGGCTTAATGTGCGCTTGACAACTAGTGATCGCCAGCGGGATGGCAGTTTGCGAGTGGTGACCGAGACCCTTAATCGGTTGACCGCAGTCGTTCAGCGTCTAGAGGCAAGGGATGCGAGACCCCGGCAGTCCCGATCACCGTTGCGCAGCCACGGTCACTTCGATGATGATGTTTTTGATTTATCTAATGCACGTGGAGGCTATCAGCGCCGACCGCGACGAGGTGTTGAGGATCGCTATGGTGCTGGCCAGCGGCACAACCACGGTGGTGACGTTGCTCGGGCAGATGATGGTATCGGACCCATAAAGATCACCGTACCGGAGTTCTCAGGACGTTCTGATCCGTAGAAATATTTAGAGTGGGAGATGCGTTCAATCAGATTTTTGACAACCACAATTATTCAGAAGAAAAGAAGGTTCATATTGCGTCCTCTGAATTTACAGAATATGCTCTTGTTTGGTGGGATAATCTAAACCGCAACGGGGAGCGCGCGACAACATGGGTTGACATGAAGCATGTTATGAGGGACAGATTTGTGCCTGCTAGTTACACTCATCAAATTCATAGTAAATTGCGTCGTCTTGTTCAAGGAATGAAAACTGTTGATGAGTACTACAAGGAGATGCAAACATTAATGATACGGACAGCGGTACATGAGTCTACGGAGGCGACCATGGTGCGGCTGTTTGAGGGGCTGAATGAAGATATTCGTGACTGTGTTGATTTGATGCAATTCAATGATATACATGAGTTGATTCACCAAGCTCAGCGTGCTGAACGTTGGGTTCATGAGAAGCAAACTGCAGGTAGCCGTTCAACCTACAGCAGCACGCGACGTATTTCTTCTCAGGTTGATGGTGGATATAGTGCTAAACCGGTTGTTTCTTCCAATTCGGCGAGCGTTGAACAAAGCAAGTTCACTGCTGCACCTAAGGAGGTTTCTCAAGCTGCGTCAAGCACATCTCATCATAGCAATGTTATATGCCATAAGTGTGGGGGACGAGGGCACATGATGCGCAAGTGTCCGAATAAGAAGAAGATTTGCTTGTTGACAATGCATATTTTTCAGAATCGGAAGATGAGATGCCTCACCTAGAGGATGCTACTAAAAAGGATGATAGTAATGCCGTGGATTGCTGGGCTGAACTTAATATGCCGAGTTTGATAGCGCATAAGGTCGAGCGCGATGATTAAGTCATCGTTGAACCGGGACAACGGCGTAGCATTTTTCAAACTTCATGTACCATCAAGGGGGAAATATGCAAGCTGATTGTTTACGGTGGTAGTGCAAGCAACATGATTAGTAAGGATGTGGTAGAGTCTCTTTCTTTACCTACATGGGAGCACCCGAAGCCATACTATATGTAGTGGATCAATGGCGTCGGCAAGTTGAAGGTCACCCATCGAGTAAAAGTTCCTTTTTCTGTGGATGGATATGTAGATAAAGTGGAGTGCGACGTTCTACCGTTACATGTTTGTCATCCTTTATTGGGACGTCCGTGGCAACATGATGTCAACGCACTTCACCGTGGACGCACGAACAGGTACACTTTATGCATAAGGGTGAGTTCTACGCTCTTCTACCCAAATCTGCAAAGGATATCAAGTGTACCGTCGAAGTGTTCAAGACAAAGTCTGCAAGGTGTAGGTCGAAACCGAGGGCAGTTTCCCATCAAGGGAGGGAGAATGATGCGGCACCGCCTACATATACGTCGAATAAGTATGTCGTACCAACAAGGCGACAAGGAAGGATTATTGGTACTGCTGCAAACATTGATGTTAATGAGAGAGAGAGCTCGAGCTGCAACACAAATACTTCAATTGTGATGCAAATGGTGCCGAAGGAGAAGGTTCATCCCACGTTTAGAACACCGTGCAAATATTTCAACGTGGGCACCATAGAGGTATAGGAATGAGCGCCAAGCTCCTGAAACTTGTCCATCAGCGAGTTACCTGGAGACGTGATGCACATGTGTTTTCCTTAATCAAGTTGAGTCGTACTTGTTTTTATTTGCTCATGCCATGGTACGGGCTGGGCCTTGGTTTTTTTATTCTTAGCCTTGGATTTTGACGGTCAGCTTTGGAGTTCAATAGGAATTCTAGTTGGATTAGTTAAGTGCTTGCATGCACTATATAAAGGGTCGTACGACCATGTAATTAGGGGGACAATATTTTGGAGAGTTAATCAACCAGAAAATCTCCATGTTTCCGGCGGCCAAATTCTGTGCATGTTGAGTTGAAGAACCGATCTGATTTTTGTGTTCTTGGCTAGAAGATTAGAGACGAGGCCTCTAATTTGCTGCTGGTTCTAATTGATCCATCCATGTACTTCCGGCAAGGGTGTGCATATTGTTCTAATCGGTTTGCAATTTCCTTCTTGTAAACCGATCTGCTATATTGAAGTTTGCTTTGTTCTGGCGTACAACAATCTAGCTACTACTTGGTCTGTGAGTTCGTACGTACTAGGAAGCAATCAATTGATGTAATGCTGCTGTTGCTCTGCATTGAGAATTGTTAAGAGTTGAGGGCTTGACTATTGTTAGAGAATTTGCACCGTGAAAGATCGGCCGGAATCACCGCGCCGTCTATTTCAGTCGCACGCCGTATCAAAATACTCCTTTGATGTAAAACCATCGGGGGCGATGATATTTTCCAGAAACACGACCCGACGGCGCCGCCACCTCGAACCCTAGTTCGGGGAGATTCTGAAGCTGCTCCCAGCAAGCTGTCAGAGGGGAGATCAATCCCGGAGGGCCCTACATCGCCATGTCTTCCACCGGGATGAAGTGTGAATAGTTCCACCTTAGACTATGGGTCCATGGAAGTAGCTAGATGGTTGTCTCTCTCCCTTTTGTTTCATGTTTATGGTCTTGTGAGCTGCTCTACGTGATCAAAATCGACTATTTGTAATGCTATATGATGTGTTTGCTGGGATCCGATAGATTATGAAGTTATGATTAGATTGTGCTTGATTTTTATATGTTAATTTATGTTCTTGCATGCTCTCCGATGTGTGTAGTTGCTTTGGCCAAGTAATTGTGTGTGTCTCCAAGAGGGAGTATTTATGCTAGATAGTTGGTTCATGCCCCCTTTGTGCCTAGGCACGAGTGACAGAAACGACGAGGGTGTGCTGTTCTGACTAAGGGTAAAAACGCGATGTTTATGTTTACATGATTATAAATGTTGCTTACATCATACACTTTACTTAATGCAATTGTCTGTTGCTTGTAACTTAATACCGATGGGTTACAGGCTGGATAGCGATCCCTAGGTGGACTTTTTAGACAAAGCTGCAGTCGGATGGCGGTCTTTGTTCCTTATTGTGATGCCTACATGAATATTACCATGAACACTTTGATATAGCTAGATTAAGTTTGTGTCAAAATTCTGTCAATTACCTAGCTGTAATTTGTTTACCCTTCATATGAGTATTTTATTTATTGGAGAGACAACGCTAGTGAACCCATGGTCCCCCGTCCATCTTTTTACATTGTTTACAACCTCGATTACTTGCTTACCATCATCATTTTCTCATTGGTCCATTTTCATAAATCATTTCAGTACACTGTACGTTTAACCGCTTTGTTCTCAGCAGACCGGGAAGATTGACAACCTTCCTGCCGTTGGGGTCAAAGTTATTGTTTGAGTGTGTGAAGGTCCACGTTCATCATGGTTAAGCGCCAGAGACTGTCGATATTCACCTTGTTATTGATTTCAAAATCCTACTGGTCCGATTAAACCTTGGTTCTTCACTGAGGGAAAACTCTGCCACTGCTTGTCAGTATCCATTATCAAGCAGTTTTCTGGCGCCGTTGCCCACTACTAGGAAATTAGCTATAGGTGGAAACTGATTTTGTGGCGCACCAAATAGCCATGCGCCACAGAAATATTTTCTGTGGCGCATTGTTTTGCATGCACCATAGAAAATTTGGAATTATGTGGCACATGAGGCCCTATGCGCCACAGAAAGCCACATTTTTGTGGCGCATCTAGACCCATGCGCCACAGAAACTTTCTGTGGCGCATCTAGACCCATGCGCCACAGATCATTTCTGTGGCGCATCTAGACCCATGCACCACACAAAGAGTCATTTCTGTGATGCATGTGGCCCCATGCGCCACAGAATTGTTGAACACAGATCCCCCCCCACTCGTGGATCGCCTTTTCAGTTTTGCACCAAGTGAAAGAAAATGATAAAAAATAAAATCCTTTTAGATATAAGGAAGGGTTAGGGTCTAGTTGTTAGGAAAAAATTAAAATACACATTTTGACTTTTTTTCCAAAAGTACGTGAAACAATATTAAAATGGCCATAACTTTTGCAAACGATGTCGAAAAAATGCGTTTAATATCTCAAAAAAAAACTAGAGAAACTTTTGGACTCGATTTCACCGGGGTTTACCCGGTTGGACTTTTCTCAGATTCTCAAAATTCCAAAAGAAAAAAAAGTTATTTTGGAAAGAAGAAATTTTCCTGCAAAATCAAAATAATTCCAAAAAATAGAAAAGACAATTATGTGGCGCATATCCATATATGCACCACAAAATTGTTGGGCGGGATTCGAATTTGAATCCCGCCGGCACCCCCCTTTTCCCTCTCTTTTCCCCTTCTCTCCTTCTCTCCTCCACTTCTCCCTGTAAGGACCTAACTCAATTGCCCACTTTGCGACTCGCCCCGTTGCGTCCCTGTTGCGGATGATATCTGCCAGTGGTGTTGAACTCACCACTTTGATAGGGTGTTCTTGGAAATAATGCTTGAGCTGCCGACTTGCTAAAAAGACTCCATACACTAACTTCTGCCACTGTGGATACCTTAGCTTGGAGTTAGTAAGGACCTCGCTGATGAGTAGACATAATGCTGTACTGGATACTCCTTTCCTTCCTCCTTGCGTTCCACAATCACCACTACGCTGACAACTCTCTCGTTGGCAGCTACATATAGTAACATGGGCTACTTATCTGTAGGAGTTATAAGGACTGTTGCTGTTGATAAAAGTTTTCCTCAACTCCTCAAAAGCATCGTCGGCCTCTTTGTCCCAGAGGAACTTGTCCAACTTCTTCAGGAGTTGGTAGAGAGGACCTGCCTTCTCTCCGAGTCGTGATATTAATCTGGTCAAAGCTGTTACACAACCTGTGAGCTTCTGGACGTCCTTTAAACAATCGGCTTCTACAAGTTGTGGCTAGCCTTGATTTTCTCTGGATTTGCTTCAATGCCCCTCTCTGAAACGATGAAGCCGAGGAGCTTGCCTGCAGGGACTCCAAATACGCACTTGCCTGGGTTGAACTTCATCTTGTACTTGCGGAAATTCTCAAAGGTTTCTGTCAAGTCGGCGATCAAGGAGTCGCTCTTCTGTGACTTGATGACCACATTGTCCAGATATGCATGAACGTTCCTCCCAATTTGTTCGTTGAAGCAGTTCTGAATGCATCTATGGTAGGTTGCTCCTGCGTTCTTAAGTCCATAGGGCATTGTCATGTAGCAAAACGCTCCGAAAGGTGTTATGAAGGATGTCTTCAACTCGTCTTCCTTCTTAAGCCAAATCTGGTGATAAACCGAATAAGCATCCAAGAAGCAAAGCAACTCGGATACTGCTATAGAATCAATAATCTGGTCGATGCGAGGTAGGGCAAAAGGATCTATAGGATATGCCTTGTTCAACCCGGTGAAATCAATGCACATGCGTAACTCTCCTATCTTCTTTGGGAACAAAACTGGATTAGCCACCCACTCCGGGTGGAACACCTCTTTGATGAACTTGGCCACAAGGAGCCGGGCCACCACTTCTCCAATAGCTTTTATTTTGTCATCATGGAACTTTTGAAGTCCTTGCTTTACTGGTCTTGCGTTAGGGTTAACTTGTAAGCAGTGCTCGGCGAGTTCTCTCGGTACACCTGGCATGTCAGAGGGCTTCCATGCGAAGATGTCCCAGTTCTCAGAGATGAACTCGACGAGCGCACTTTACTATTTATCAGAGAGGTGTGCCCCGATGGTGAACTGCTTGGAGGACTCACCGGGAACAAAATCAACTTGCTTTGTATCCTGTGCTGACTTGAATTTCATCTTCTCCTCTGTGGCCGGATTCTTAAGCACTGAATTATCCTCCGGGACAACATGTGCTTTATAGAACTTGAGCTCCTCTTGAGCACAAGCTGTCTCTGCCATAGCTGCATCTCCCTGTTCGCACTTAAGTGCCATCTGCTTGCTACCATTTACCGTGATCACCACTTTTGGTCTCGGCATCTTCAGCTTCAGATATATGTAACATGGCCTTACCATGAACTTGAAATATGCAGGTCATCTGAAAAGAGCATGGTATGGGCTATGGAGGTCCACAACTTCGAAAGGTAGAATTTCTGACCGAAAATTTCAAAAGGTGCCGAAAGCAACTTCCAGATAAATCTTACCAATGGGTTTTGCTGACTTCCCCGGTACTATCCCACGGAAAACTATCTCTGTGGGTATGAGTTGCCTATCTTGCAACTTCGTCCACTTGAATGTGTCGTAGTATAATATGTTGATGCTACTGCCACCATCCATGAGTACCTTGTTAAGTGTGTATCCTCCGACTTGTGGTGCTACCACCAAGGCTAGTTGCCCGGGTCGTTAATCCTTGGCGGGTGATCTGCCCGACTCCAAGTGATGGGTTGTTCTGACCACCTTAACCACTGTGGCACTACTGGCTCCACGGCATTGACTGCGCGAACTTTCAACTTCCTTGCTCGCTTGGAGGTAATGGTGGTGAAAATGTGATAACTTCCTTCACTCGGGTGATGCGGCCGAGTTGCTATGTAATACTGTCCCTGGCTATCATGAAGCTGCTTAGGGTTCTGCTAAAAGCCACCGTGACTTCCCTCCTGGTGACCTCCACCGTGGCTAGATCCTGGGTTATTTTCGGCTCCTCCGCCATGGTTGCCAGGTCCTCTGCCACCATTGTTACCAATGTATCCACCGTTTCCACCTACATTGTTGCCGTTGTTTGCAGGGTTTTTTCTCCAGCGCTGCAGATCTACACACTGCTCCAAGGTATGTCCGCACCTCCCGTTTTTGGCATGGTGAGGACACGGGCTTTGTAATACTACCTGAGCAGTCGGCCTACGTGCCTGGTAGTCCTGGGAATTGTTGTCCTTGCGCCTGTTCCCAGAGTTGGTGCTAGCTACTAAGTCAGACCCGTCTCCATATGGCCGCTTAGTCCCTCCATGAGTTTGATTCTGGCTCTGGTTCTGATTGCTAGCACCTTGGCCTTTTCCGACTTTCTCCTGATCCTTTGTTTTGTCGGTGGCGGCATGTTTGTTAGCTCCTGCCATAATTTCTCCAATGGTAACATGTATAGCTTGGGTTAGACTGTTCTTCATACGCCCTAGCTTCCAACTTAGTGGGTTGAAGGTGCAATTCCTCTCCATTGCCATCAATACAGAAATTGGTGGGAGTCCTTGTGAGGAGTTGATGATCTTTTATACTCGTTTCATCCAATGCCTTGCGGATTCTCCCTTGTTCTGAACACATCGTTCCAAGTCCTCGATGGTACTCAACTTTTGACAAGTTCCTTGGAAATTCTGAATAAAAGAAGTCTTCAGCTGTTCCCACGAGTTGATTGACCTGGGGGGTAAGTTTCTCATCCAAACCTTGGCTGATCCATCCATCATAAGATACATAAAGTTGGCACATAATTTTCCTGTAGCATTGCGAATACTCATTGCCATCTCATAATTGCTGAGCCAGGAAGTCGGATCCATGTTGGGCTCGTAGTTGCCAACCTTGCGAGGTTCCTTGAAATTGCTAGGGAAGGACTCGGCTATGATGGCTTCCGATAAACACTCAGGACCTATCAAAGAAGGTGAACTTCCGGGCGAGTTTACCTATGTAACTGCGCGAGTTGGTTGTGGCTAGGTAACTGCTGCTCCTACCGGCACTGGTCCTCTGACCCTTCCGGCTTCTGGGACTCTGGCCGCGGTAGCTGATGTGGGGATACTTTCTAGGTAGGCCCATGGAGCTGGAAAGTGGACCCGCCAAGACCCAGAAGGCCCAAGTCGGGTTACACTTCAAGCAACATGGGCTGGGCAAGGAACAAGCCGGCCAGCCCGTTACGAGTCAACAGAAGGGAAAGGGACCGGCGGAGACTGGAGTCCAAATACGACCCGGAGTACCAACTTGGAAGGTGAAGACCTAGAGTAGGACTCCGTATTCAAGTTTAACTCAGCATAAGTTGTAAGTCCAGGGACCCGGCCACCTTTATAAGGAGGGCCCTGGACTTTAGATCGATAAGCTCTCAAGAAACACCAAACCCGTCCGACTCTCAAGTTAGATGAGTCGGAACCTTGTAATCGAGATCAGACCCGTATTAATAAAGAACAAGCAGGAAGTAGGTCTTTACCTCTAAACAGAGGGGCCGAACCTGGGTAAACTCCTTGTCCCTCGTCGAGACTAACAACTCCTGTGTCCTAGTCACCAATGGCCCCACAACTTAGCTTCCCGGAGGAAGTACTTGCCGTGACAACCCCATGACAGTTGGCGCCCACCGTGGGGCCGGTGATGAAAGGAGCCGAGATCATGGGAGAAGCTCGCCGAGGTATGGAGAAACTCACCATTGGCAGGTCTACACCAACCAGTATGGCTAGACTGAGATTGACGACTATGGGTGGAGCCCAAAGATGGACGAAGTTTAGGAAGGCTACCAGCTCATCTTCGGCAAGATCAACGTGTTCGTTGGCATGGTCAGCACCATAGGTAACCGTGCTAACGAGTTGGAATCTGTTTCAAAAGCAACAGCTATCATCGAGTCCGATGCAGAGGAGTCCGTCGGTACATCACAAGTCGGCATAGCCGCCGAAGAAAAGGAGCCGAAGATGCTGCCGGAGTCGGGTTCAGAGCCTGATTACGATGCAGATTCAGAGTCAATCCTACCATTGTTTGAAGATCGACTTGGCTATGGAATAGAGGAGGAATACGTGCAATCACCAACACGCCCACGTCATGTTGGAGTGTACATGTACGGACCATAAAACGATGGAGAACATGGTGGAGGAAGTCAATTCGACCCCAACTTGCTAACAAAGGAAATTAAGGCAGACAATGTTGCGGCTCGTGCAGAGGAGTTGATCGCGGCTCGTGAGGCAATAGAGAAGCAGTTAGCAGATGTTGCAGAAGAAAATCACAGATTGGTGGTGGACCAAGCCCTTGTGCAAGCAGAACAAGCACGCATACAAGCTGAACAAGCTCGCATACAGTCAGAGCATGAGCGTGTACAAGCTGAAGCAGCAGCAGTGCACAATCGCCAGCAAGAGCTCACTTCAATTCAGCATCGGAGGACTCGGAGCCGACTGCACGAAGTAGTTCACATAAATCCAACAAACTTCTTTCAGATGCCAATAGGTCCAAGCGCAGGAGCCAGAGGATCAGCAGCCGGAGAAGGAGCACCATCACCACCACCACCACCACCACCACCGCCAGGAGGAAACGGAGGAGTCGGAGCAGGAGCTGGAGCCGATGCACCAACCCCACCACCTGGAGGAGGAGTCGGCGGTATGGGTCCACCACCGCAGAGGTTTCATACACCCGCAGGGCATTACTCAAACCCAATGGATAATGTACACGCAGCAACCATGGTACTAGAGAGAATTCCACTCAATGAGAATCCAACGGGACAGGAAGGACGACTCGCCATAGACATGTTGAAAACAGCATTGCAGCAGCAAGCTCTTTACCCTAACTTTCCAGACGCAAGCAAACTTCACTCAACTCCGTACAACTCCAGAACAAGGAGTCGGCATGACGAGTCTCACCCGGCCGGGTCGTCGAGCGCAGGACGCCACGAACTGGCAAGGAATCAACCACACGTGCTGACCGCTTCGGAAGCTCAAAGACGAGTTGATGAAGCATGGAATAGGAGAGCTACCGCGGCCAGAGCCCCAGAAGCCACAGGAGTCGGTGGGCCAGCACCAGCAACAGCAGCACTAGGAGTCCAGCCGACTCGTGCAATCATAGAAGTAAACTCGCCTGGAAGTTCACCTTCCTTGACGGGTCCAGAGTGTTTGTCAGAAGCAATTAGAGCCGATTCCTTCCCTAGCAGCTTTAAGGAGCCACACAAGGTTGGTAACTATGAGCCCAATATGGATCCGACTTCCTGGCTCAGCAGCTATGAGATGGCAATGAGTATTCGCAATGCAATTGGCAATTTGTGTGCAAAGTTTATGTACCTTATGATGGACAGAGCAGCTCAAGCTTGGATGAGAAACTTACCACCTAGGTCAATCAACTCGTGGGAATAATTGAAGATCGCTTTCATTCAAAACTTTCAAGGCACCTGCAAGAAATTAGGTACCATTGAGGACTTAGAGAGATGTGTTCAGAAGAAAGGAGAATCTGCAAGGCATTGGATGAAGCGAGTCTCCGAGATCATCAATTATTCGCAAGGACTCCCACCAATCTGTGTGTTGATGGCCCTAGAAAGGAACTGCACTTTTAATCCCCTATGTTGGAAGCTAGGGCGTATGAAGGATAGTTTGAATCAAGACATACCAATTACCATTAGAGAAATCATGGCAGGAGCTAACAAGCATGCAACCACGGATAAAACCAAGGACCAGGAAGAAGTTGGAAAGGGCCAAGGTGGTAGTGGCCAGAATCAAAACCAGAATCAACATCAGAACCAAAATCATGGAGTGACTAAGCGGCCGTATGACAACTCCGACTTAGTAGCCAACACCATTTCAGGGAACAGACACAGGGACAACAACTCACAAGGTTACCAAGCACGCACACCGACTCCTCAAGAAATATTGTAGAGTCCGTGTCCTCGCCATGCCAGGAACGGCAGATGCGGGCATACCCTAGAGCAATGTGCAGATCTGCAGCAGTGGAAAAACAACCCGGCAAACCGTGGCAATAATGGAGGTAGAAACGATGGATATAGAGGAAATAATGGAGGACCTGGCAATTATGGTGGAGGATTCGGAAACAACCCAGGACCCAGCAATGGTGGAGGAAATCAGCAAGGGAACCATGGAGGCTTTCAGCAGAACCCTAAGCAGCTTCACGATAATCAGGGGCAGTATTACATAACAACTCGACCACATCATCCGAGTCAAGGGACCTATCTTGTCTTCACCACCAGCACCTCCAAGCGAGCAAGAAAGTTGAAAGTTCACGCAGTCAATGCCGTGGAACCAGTAGTTCCACAATGGCTAAGATGGTTAGAACAGCCTATCACTTGGAGTCAGGCGGATCACCCTCCACGAGTCGACGACCCGGGGCAGCCAGCCTTGGTGGTAGCACCACAAGTCGGAGGATACACGCTTGACAAGGTACTCATGGATGGTGGTCAGGGGCGGAGCCAGGATTTAGACATAGGGGGGCGAGGAGTCGGCGGAGCCAAAAAAAAATTACTGTTTAGATGAGCTACTGGATCGAAATTTTCTTCTTAAATAACCTTTAGGATTAACCTCTCTGGGTCGATAGCAAACAAATAAAAATGTAGAGCGGTAAACGAGTCTAACTAGGCGCCATGTATAAGTTTACCATCAGAATTTTATGTAAATATCATAGATAAAAAAGTTAGTTTTCTACTAGCCTTGTACTAGGCGTGAACTGCAAATCGTTGCCGATCTTCTGATTAAGCTAACAGGTTTGATAGTTGTGGACATGCGTATTCAAAGAACAATATAATACTCTATTACCAGCGTTACCTCTAGATTTAAGTATAGTAAAGATTTGGGAGGATGACGATGGGGCGGCACCATGGCAGTTGACATGATCAACACTTGAACAAAGAAGCGCCAGGAGCACACCATCTCTTGACTCCATACCCTATTCTGCGGCTCAGCGGCTGACGGTAGCTTCCTGTGATTTGCGAGCGGCGGCGCGCTCCATGGCAGATCATAGATCGGATCATTTTTTTTAGGGTAAATAGACTATTGGATGTTTTAGGGGCTGGAGCTTGGCCTACCCGGGGAAGAGGAAGTCACGGAAAATTAATCGAACACCAAACGATGTGCTAAAATTGCCTACTTGGTGGGCTTCACTTTTGTTCCATGGGCCTTCAGTACTAATGCTGTCATTATCTGTGTCAATTAGCAAGTATAGTACTCGTTCTACTACTAATACGTAGACACTGAATAATTAGGGGGGGCGATCGGTTGGGGGGGGTCTGACCCCTGCTAGCACCCCCTGTCTCTGCCCCTGATGGTGGTAGCAGCATCAACATATTATACTATGATACATTCAAGAGGATGAAGTTGCAAGACAGGCAGCTCATACCGACACAGACAGTTTTTCATGGGATAGTACCAGGGAAGTCGGCAAAACCCATTGGTAAGGTTTACCTGGAAGTTGCTTTCGACACTTTTGAGAATTATAGATCAGAGATCTTGCCCTTTGAGGTTGTGGATCTCCACAGCCCATATCATGCACTCTTTGGACGTCCTGCATATTTCAAGTTCATGGCATGGCCATGTTATGTATATCTGAAGTTGAAGATGTCGGGACCAAAAGGACGTCCTGCATATTTCAAGTTCATGGTAGTAGGTAGATGGCATTGGAATGCGAACAAGGAGATGCAGCTATGGCAGAAATAGCTTGTGCCCAAGAGGAGCTCTGGTTTTATAGGGCCCATGTGGACCCGGAAGACAATATAGTACTCAAGAAACCGGCAACAGAGGAGAAGATGAAATTCAAGTCGGCTCAAGATACAAAGCAAGTTGATTTCACCCCCGATGACTCCTCCAAGCAGTTCACTATCGGGGCACACCTCTCTGACAAATAGGAAATCACGCTCATCGATTTCATGCGTGAGAACCGGGACGTCTTTGCATGGAAGCCATCTGACATGCCAGGTGTCCCGAGAGAACTCGCCGAGCACAGCTTACACGTTAGTCCTAAGAAAGACCTGTAAAACAAGGATTTCGCAAGTTTCATGACGACAGAAGAAACTCTATAGGAGAACAAGTGGCCCAACTCCTTGCGACCGATTTCATCAAAGAGGTATTTCATCCAGAGTGGGTGGCCAATCCAGTCTTAGTGCCAAAAAAGACAGGAGAGTTACGTATGTGCATCGACTTCACAGGATTAAACAAAGCATGTCCTAAGGATCCTTTTACCAGATTATTGACTCCACAGCAGGTTCCGAGTTACTTTGTTTCCTGGATGCTTATTCAGGCTACCATCAGATCTGACTCAATGAGGAGGCCGAGTTGAAAACCTCCTTCATAACACCCTTTGGAGCTTATTGTTACAAAACAATGCCTTTTGGACTCAAGAATGCAAGAGCAACATACCAGAGATGTATTCAGAATTGTTTTCAAGAGCAAATTGGAAGGAACGTGTAGCGCCCCGACCCTAGAATTATACAGAGAGGCTATGTAACCCACAGGCTATGCTACACAATCGAAGGGCAATGGGGTTACCGCTCCCATGCAACACCTCGATCATGCCATAAACACTGGCATAGTGATCAATGCATAATAAGGAGATCAAGACTATGGAACAACTGGTACATCACAGACTCTACGACAGAAGAGATCATAGTTCAACTCATATAGCGAGAAAGATAGCAAATTACACATTGAGGTCACAGACACAACATTACAACAAGCGGAAACAAATTAGTTGTCTAAACAACAAGATCCAAATTATGGCCTAAGAGGCCTACAGTAACAAATCCCAGCCAGCCTGTTCCGAGACGTCCCAAGCTGCCACCTGGGAACCCCAGACTACTCGTCGATGTCAACATAGAACCCACCTTCCTGTTCGGTGACGTCCTCCTCTGAAACAAATAATAATCAACAAAGCAAGGCTGAGTACGACGTACTCGCAAGGTTACTATGGCGATATAGACCCAATGATGATTGGCTCTAAAGCTGTATAGTAGTTGTTTTGCATAAAGCTATATTTCCTTTTTAAAATACATGACTCATGGCATCGACTACTCAGAAGGTTTTTCACAAGGGGATAAGATAGTAAACCTTCTTTCTTCGGTTCACTTTGAACCAATAGTAGCCAAAAACCACCACTCATCTCCACCAAGGCACCCCCTCGAATCACCCTCGAGGAAATGAACCTTTTAACACATGTTGCCAAATTTTAATTATGTTCAGGTTTTCTATGATCTTATCGTCTATTCCCAAGTCGTCCATAACCGTGGACACGCCTTTTCAAAAAGATTAAACCCTGCAGGGGTGTACTGTTTTCACCACCGGTACCGTCCGACCCCTTGCCTGATCAATTAGCTCTCTTCCTGGGAAAGCCGGCAGGGTGGGCGCGGTAAAATCTTTACCTTGCATGAGACTATCCAAGGGTCATCGTGACGACATGACTGGTTCAGTGCCTATTTCAACACCCTGCCCCCATCGCCACATCCTAAACACCACCGTCCTCATCGTGCCTTCATCCAACCTACAACTCACACGCAAATGGAAAGCGCAAACTAGAGGACCCTTGGATACGCCCGCACAATTTATTCAGTTAGTAAGGACTAGTCTTCAAGCCGTGCGGTTGCACAGGCCAGCTATAAAAAAATCGTGAATATTAAACTTTTGAAGAAAATTAGTAATTCTAAAGAAAACTAAGGAGAAACTTTTTTGTTGGAAAATTAGGAGAAAATTAATATATCGCCGAAGGTGAAATGATTATTTATTGATGCATGCATATGCTAGTTTATAATGGGTATTTGCCTACTTCGTAAGATTTCAAATCGACTGGGTCATCGTATTCAAAATTTGCTTTTTGGTATCACATTGTAGGAGTATCGCCCATGCTTATATAAATGGTTCTCTTTTTTATAAGTTACATATATATTTCATGCCTTTTTTCGAGATTGAAGTCACCGAGAGCATTTTTCCTCAATGCACTAAGTCACTAATATACATTTGTGTCCAGAATAATAGATAGCAGTATTGTGATTTTTCCAGTTTTGTTCTGCACACTTACTATATGTAGGAATTTACCAGAGAAAATGTTATTTCTATTATTTTTCCCAAATATACTCCCAAAATATCAACACGTCTACCTCCAAGAACAGATCAACCCAGTACTGGACTGGGCCAGATCAAATTCCATCGGCATATATTTCATGTACGGCCAAGTTATAAGAGACACAATATTTTGTAGTTTTATCACCGAGTGGAAAAGGTTATAGAGATTTAGCAAAAAGAAAAGGTGGCAATCAAATCCATCCTAGATAGTACTACCACGTTATATGGATGGTTAGTTTGGAATATACTACTACTTTTTGGGCATTGCTCAGCAGAAGATGATTCTTCCTTCAGCCTGGCCACGTCTCGGTGGCCGCTAGACTCCTTGCCCTACAGCCTTGGTGCAATGAGGCAAGAGGATGTATGAATGAAATTTCTGTTATAGTTCCTCAATAAGAACACAATCGGATTTGTTTCAAACTGCGAAAGGTATATCCGCTAGCTCCTCCGCTGCATCAGTCATCATGGGAATTGATCAGACTAAAAGGAGAGCTTCGATTTTGAGACGTGGTAAGTTTTTAAAAGTAAGGAGATCGAACATAATATCGGTGAGAAACTGGAATCAATTGTTGCCTTCATTTTAGATTTATCTTCATCATTGATGGAGCACGGAATTTCAGAATGACATGACCTGAAGATTTAGTGTGTCAAAGCTTTAAGAAGAAATCTATTCAGAAACTATTAATTTAAAAAACAAATCTATTCTGCAGGCTGCGGGCGAGTTCACTCTTTTCATGAATCAGTAAGAACTTGAAAGATGGTCTTACAAACTTACGCAGAGCTCTAGCAACATCACGTGCAGACTGCATTCTCATCAGTGAAAAAATCGACTAAGGATATTGGTCATTCAGTTAAGTGCAAATATAGAAAAAAACCACAAAAATAGATTAATACACTTAGAGAATTAAAACATACCAGTAGAATACACGGCGACCAAGTTTAACCTGTAAAGAAGTAGCATGTTTGATGAGGACCTGAAGCTACTTTTACGTAATAAAATTAGGAAAACATCAAGTCTAAGAATACGATCGACAAATATGGTGTTGCTACTACGTACCGTGGATGGTTAAATTTTATGCAACCTAGAAGAGGTTGGGAATTTCGTCAAACATGTAGAGGTATATACATCTGCCAGCAAATTAAGAGAGAAGGAGTGACATGTGACAACAACAAAACACATAATTGAAAATATGGTCTGTTGGAATTAGTAACAAAATTGAGGTGGGACTTGAAGCACAATATTCGTATGTTGACCCTCCACTATGGTATTTTCAGTTAATTTTTATTTTTCATATATATAATAGTTTCATCACAATGAAGAATGCTTAATGAAGAGCCGGTGACTGGCTGTAATTCAATGCGTGAGTCATATAGTTGTGCCGGTGGAGTCATGAGCTGGGGACGCTTCTAATTTCTGTGTGTATATGGCAACAGTTGGATGTTAGATTCTCAAGAAGCTAAAACGAAGCAAGTCGTATTGAATTGACAGAGAAAAAATATTAGTTGGAACTTGCATCGGGAGGCAATTGCAAACTGCAGCGAGAGGATCAGACCGATGCATCCATGAACGAACAGAACCAATCTCTTTAATTTTATAAGTCAATGAATTGGGCGGATCTGACGGAAAAATACCGTGATGTTAGAACCATACCTGAGAACAGCGAGATCGGTCCTGCAGCCCAGTACAGGGTGCATGGAACTACTACGACTGATGAGTGTCGCGCGTCCGGCCATGGGTGCCTCGTGTCCGGCCGTCCGCGACGGTGCAAACTTTGATCATCACTCGCGGGAAGACGCATAGCCTGTATAATGCAGATTGGCCACGCGGAAGGGCTTTGTCTGCATGTCACTAATTAATTATGGACCAAAAATATGGAGGATGGTTTCCGATTCAAACTCGAGATGTCCAGCCTGCGCGTTTGGCAAAGGACTTCAATCGAATGACTGCAGACATATTATGGGCTTGATCGGATGGTCAAAATTTTAGAACCTTGAGGATTAACGTGGTGCCTCGTATGGTGCCTCCAATTAGTAAATATATATATATATAAGATATAAGATATAAGATTCCATATGTCCCACCGTTGGAAGCATGCTCGGTCTTGGTTCAAGAGGTAAAGAACTCGCACCTAGGCGGCAAGAATGAGGCAAAACACCACCCCTGTGGCAACTCATCCAAGCCTTTAAGCATTTTTATTAAGTACCACAAGTTTCCACCTTGTCCGGACATTCCATCAATTTCACAATCATGGAATAATCACCGGACGACTAAGCATTCGACTAAGCATGGCTAAGCAAAGCTAAGCATATATTCAGCAAATATAAATTAACTCGGGCCAACACATCAAGCCTATGGATCATAGGAGGGAAAACATGTAATGGTGTAGGGAACATGCAATTGATAGGATAATGTATACATTGTCCAAAAGTTGACATTGGAATCGAATGCAATATTATGGTGGAGAAAATACTTGTATAAAACAATGGGATGAGATATGCCAAGAAGGTTAGATTATCTCTTGCCTTGCTTGGAAATGTATTGAAATAGAGCTTCGGGGAAAACAGGATCATTGACTTGTCGATCCATCATCCATTGTTGGCCTTCGGTGTTGTCGCTCTCCACATCGGGCCCGTCTCGATCTCGAATCGTGTTCTAACGAGAAGAAGCAAACACCAGAAAGGAACAGGGTAGTCAACACATATTGAAATGCAATGCACAAACGCATGATGACATGACATTTCAATGCATTTCAAAGGTCTTCAACATGACCACAAGTTAAATGGGTTCCCGAATACAATTATTGCAATTGATCGGGATAAGCCACATATTTAAACTTAGTGAATTAGGTTATTCTCAAAATAGGAACAGTACTAAGATGTGATGCCAACATGCATGAGGATGATGTTATCATGTAGGTATGGTCTTACTGATCATTTTGATACTTCGTTTGCATTTTTCCGATACACGGTGAATATTTGGTGAATTAAACGGTTATTCAGATTTAACACTTTTCACCATTTCGAAAAATGACATCAAAGGAAAAGTTGTTGTCATGCTGTGAAAATAGCATAATTAGATAGCCTTTGATTTGCTGAGCATTTTGGTATATCATTTGCAAGATTTGGATCAATAGTTATTAAGTTATGATTTTCCCAAAATTAACTTGTTGAGTCGGTACTTCCGGCTAAATGCCCGGTAGTACCGGTCAGGTCGGTACTTCCGAAACAACTTCCGGGCTACTTCCGGAAATTAATAGAAGTATCCAGTACCGAATCAACCTACAGTTGGTACTTCCGGCTAACAGCTCGGTAGTACCGGTCAGGTCGGTACTTCCGGTGAAACTTCCGAGCTACTTCCGGAAATTAACAGAAGTATCCAGTACCGAATCAACCTACGGTCGGTACTTCCGGCTAACAGCATGGTAGTACCGGTCAAGTCAGTACTTCCGGTAAAACATCCGAGCTACTTCCGGAAATTAACAGAAGTATCCAGTACCGAATCAACCTACGGTCGGAACTACCAGCTAACTACCCGGTAGTACCGGCGAAGCGTTTTGACTGGGATGTGGCCACGACCGGCGCGCGCGAGCGGTGACCACCGGCAACGACGCACACGGTTCCGGGGATGGAAGGGGGAGGGACCAGCTACGGGGCGCGTCCGATGCGCCAGAGCAAGGGGATCTAACAGGGGCGGCGCCGCTACTTCTTGGTCGCCGGAACGACGAGAAGGACGGCAACCGGTGGCGGTCTACGACGAGCTACGGCGGCGCGGATGAACTAGGGGGGAGGAGAGGAACGGAGATGTCTCTGAGGACCGTGTGCTCACCATTGTTGCGTGGATGTGCTCGTCGGGGACGGAGGAGGTCGGAGACCACGGTGTCCGTGCTCAACATGCGGCGGCCGGAGGCAGAGAAGACCGGGAAGGCGGCGTCGATTCCCGGCCTCCCGGCGCGATTCCTAGCTCTAGGAGGTAGAGGGAGACAAGGCGGCGAAGATGGTGGTCTTCGATATGCACGGGGCGGCCTTAATCGACGGTGATTTGACGGTGAGCACGAACTAGAGCTCGGCCATGGCGGCTAGGTTTCGGTCAAGGGGGGGAGAGAAAGAGCAGGGAAGGGAGCAGGTGAGCGTGGGGAGAAAGAGAGGGCAGCGTCGGTGGTCTTCTTATCCACCAGGGGGACCCGGCAGCACGGAGCAGGGCGAGGCGCAGGCGGCATGGTGGCACAGTCCCCGCACTGTGGCGCCAGGAAGAAGGAGATGACATTTTGGCAGATAACCCCTGCCTCCTTTTCCCATTTTTACAAACTTTAAAACTAGTAGAGTTTTAGTGAATTAATTAAGGCCTTCAAACATTTTTATAAAATCTGCCAAAATTCATGTAACCTCCCCAGGACATGTATAAGCTCCACAAAAATTGGTGTTGCAAAATAAAATGTTTGGAACACCAATTGTTCATAGGGTTTGAATATGGCAACTTTTAATAATTTCCAAAAGTGATCTTTATTTTACCTTAGCTATTTATTTGGGGCACTTAAACAATTCATAAAATTATGAAAATATTTATGGTGGATCCCAATAAAATAATGAAGCTCCCCATAATTTTCTTTTGAATTTTTGAAAAGTTGAACTTGGTTTCAAATTAGAAAATGATTTGAACCAATTTTGAAATCTCAATTTTATTTCTTTGTTTGGCAAGAAAATGCCTTTGACAATTATTTATAAAATATATTCTTGGAACTTCCTAGACTAATTGGAAACTCAAGAATAATTTGTTTTGCCAAGTTGACCAACGCATTTGATTTGGATCTTGGGAAGGGCTTTGGTTCCCTTTTTATAATTTCCATGTGTTGCTTTATTTAACCTTAGCAATTTAAATATGAATGCCATGATGCAAGTGCAATGCCAAAGTGAAAATTTGGCTCATATTTTAAGGTACCAAACTGGGGCTGTTACAGAACGTTCATGCATATGTGGACGATGTGGTCATCAAGTCACAGAAAGCTGACTCCTTGATTGATGACCTAATAGAGACATTCAACAATCTGCGCAAGTACAAGATGAAGTTGAATCCAGGCAAGTGTGTGTTTGGAGTTCCAGCAGGCAAACTACTTGGCTTCATCGTCTCAGAGAGAGCGATCGAGGCAAACCCAGAGAAAATTAAGGCTATACACAACCTGCAAAAGCCGACTTGTTTGAAGGATGTCTAGAAACTCACAGGCTGTGTTGCAGCTTTAAGCAGATTCATATCACGACTCGGAGAGAAGGCGAGTCCTCTGTACCGACTCCTGAAGAAGTCAGACAAATTCCTGTGGGACAAAGAAGCTTACGATGCTTTTGAGGAGTTGAAGAAAACCTTATCAATAGCGCGAGTCCTTGCAGCTGCTACAGATAAGGAGCCCATGTTGCTATATGTAGCTGCCAACGAGAGAGTTGTCAGCGTAGTGGTAGTTGTGGAACGCAAGGAGGAAGGAAAGGAGTATCCAGTACAACGCCCCGTTTACTATATTAGTGAGGTACTCACTGATTCCAAGCAAAGGTACCCACAGTGGCAGAAGCTGGTATATGGAGCCTTTTTAGCAAGTCGTAAACTCAAGCATTACTTTCAAGAGCATTCTATGAAAGTGGTCAGTTCAGCACCACTAGCAGACATAATTCGCAACAGAGACGCCACGGGACGAGTCGCCAAGTGAGCAATAGAATTGGGTCCTTACCACATCACATATGAGCCACGCACAGCTATCAAGTCACAAGCCCTGACATATTTTGTCAATGACTGGACCAATTTCACGTCTTCACCAAACACGCCCTGCACCAAGTATTGGACAATGCACTTCGACGGGTCCAGACAACTCGAGGGATCAGGAGCCGGCGTCGTTCTGACTTCACCTAAGGGAGATAAGTTGGCCTATGTCCTTCAATTGCACTTTGACTGCACCAACAACACGGCAGAATATGAGGCACTGCTACATGGACTCCGTTTGGCCAAGGAGATGAACGTCAAGTGTATGAGGTGCCTTGGAGACTCGGATTTCGTGGCCCAACAAGTGTCAGAACTTGGGATTCAAAGGATGCAAATATGGCGGCTTAAAGAAGGGCAGTCGACCAGATCGCTGGGTTCTTTTCTGGTTGCCAACTGGAACATATTGATCGCCAAAAATACGAGGCGGCAGATGCATTATCAAGGTTCAGATCTAGAAGAGAGAAAGTACCACCAAATGTCTTCCTGGATAAACTCCATCATCCGTCAGACAAGTTGCCTTCAGAAGAGGAACTCGCTTTTCCGGACCCGGAGTCAGCATTGGTAGCAGCAACTTAGGCAATCCCAGCTTGGACGGAGCCGTATCTTGCTTATCTCCTACGTGGGGAACTCCCGGAGGATGAAGTCAAGAAAAGACAACTTGTCAGGCGATGCAAGTCGTATACAGTAATTAATGGAGAGTTGTTCAGGAGAAGCACTATAGTAGTCTACCAACGGTGTGTATCCCCAGAGGAAGGCAGGCAAATCCTGCAAGAAATTCACACAGGAGATTGTGGCCACCATGCATCAACACGGTCCCTAGTATCCAAAGCTTTCAGGCATGGTTTCTTCTGGTTGACAGCACACTTGGGTGCAGAAAAGATAGTCCGAGTCTGTGATGGTTGTCAGAGGTACGCTGATACGTCGCAAACGTATCTACTTTTCCAAACACTTTGCTATTGTTTTGCCTCTGATTATTAATGAATTTGTTTGTAACTAACCTAAACTGACGCTGTTTTCAGCAGAATTGCATTTGGTGTTTTTCTTTTGTGCAGGGTTCAGAAGTTCGCGGAAAATTCCAGAAAAATTATAAAAATTATTTTTGAGGGAAAAGAGCCACGGAGCCAAAAGACCGTGAAGGGGGGCCACCCCAGGAGCAGGGGGGTCCCACCCATGTGTGGGGGGCAGGCCGCGGCAGGAGGCCGCCCCTGCCGCTGGGACCTCGTCTCTCGACCCCCCTTCACTTATAAGTGCCCTCTCGACCTAAAACGATGAGCCCCCGAACACTTTTTCCAGAAACCGTACGGAGCTCCGCTGCCATCACGAACCCTAAATTCGGGGTCCAGGATTGCTGTTCCGGCACCCTGCCGGAGTGGAGATCGCCGCCATCGTCACCGCCAATGCCTCTCCATCAACCATCCATGTCGTCCCCCTCCATGTGTGAGTATTTCCCTGCTGTAGGCACGGGGATGGAAGGGATTGAATAAGATTGCTCATGTAAGTCGATGGAAAATTGTTACGGCATGATGCCTAGTATCCTCTATTTCTGTTAATCATCGTTGGTGCAACTAGTTATGCTTAATGCTTGTCACTTTGGGCCCGGGTGCCATGTTTTCAGATCTGAACACTTATGTTTGCATTGTCGGATAACTGTCCCAGGAACTGGGTGTGCCTCACGAAGGATCGAGTAAGGGGCTGAACACGGAATCAAACAACCCTCAACGTCCCTCGACGACGGTGCTCGCCTAGATCGCTGCGGGGAAGCACTGCAGAGAGGAACGCGCGGTATTACCCAGGTTCAGGGCCCTCTAGGTGAGGTAAAACCCCTACGTCCTGCTTCGAGTTGTATTGCACTTGCTTGGAGAGGTTCTAGTACAGAGTGAGCTTGGCGAGCTCGAGGTGGCTACAATGGCTAGGGTTTTGTCTGAGCTCCAAGATGGTGAACTTGTGAACCCAGAATGCCTACTAAAGATCGAACCCTTTGCCCGAATGGGCTCCTCCTCCTTTTATAGGTGTCTCGGGCCTCTTCCGCCCAAACATTTGGGCGGGAAGGGCTACCACATGGCGACGAAGGAGGAGGCGCGGTGCACCAAAAAGGTGGAGTCTACCATAAAGCTAAGGTCCATGGACGCGGTCCACGGCAGGGCAGCGGCGTCACCAAAGCTAAAAAAGGGGCACCGGCCAACCAGGACGGTGGGCTGGCGCTGCGGAGGTGGAACGGGTTCCATGGTGACGTCGCCCTTGGAGCGTAGCTACAGACAGTTCCCTTATCACCAAAGCGGCAATACTCGTTGTCCGCTTTGCTTGGCGCTGCTTTCTTGACTCCTTTATACATGGAAACGGCAACTGTGGCGTCGTCGTCACCGCGCGCAGGCGCGGTCGTCACTCTGCACATGGGCGCAGAACCCATGTGCGCTCTGCCGCGGAGGCAGAGCCGGCTTCGAGAGGAAGAAAGCCTCGCGAGGCAAAAGGCCTCGCCGAGCCTTTCGGCGTGGTCCTTAGCAGAAATTGCTGGCGGCGTCCGAGACGCCCTCTCGAGGAGAGGTCCTTCGCCAAGGGAGAAAACTCTCGGCGAGGAGAAAAGGTCCCTCGCGAGGGAACGCCCTCGCGAGGCTCGCCAGGCTTGGAGAGCCTGGTCCTTAGCGAAATCTTCTGAGGAATCTTGTGGGCCCTGGCAGGCCGGCCCATGGTACCCTGGTTTCCACTGTGCCGACAGTAGCCCCCGGGCCCGCGATGGGCGTGCGCCGAGGCCCACAGATGAAGGCGAAGTGTCGAGGGCCCAACGGTGCCTGCCGGGGTCGTGACACGTGGGGCGCAGCGGTTGCGCCCGCAGCCACGATCTCCTCGGCTCCAACGGGCGACGTGGTGGGACCCGCCACGACTCGGGAGCCGGTCAATAAAGCCTGGGCGCGCAGACTGCGCCCTTCACTTCTCCCATAACTCCTCCGCACTCTTCTCCCAATGCCTCCAAAACACCTTCTTCTTCCCAGAGCGCTCCAACTCCAGGGTCTTCGTCTTCTTCTCCGGCGAACGATGGCTCCCAAGAATGCAAACACCGACCCGAAGGGCAAGGCCGTGATGCGAGCCGGCACGTCGGCGGCGGCGGCGCG
This sequence comes from Puccinellia tenuiflora, assembly GCA_012064385.1. Classification (NCBI taxonomy): domain Eukaryota; kingdom Viridiplantae; phylum Streptophyta; class Magnoliopsida; order Poales; family Poaceae; genus Puccinellia; species Puccinellia tenuiflora. The sequence goes on from QRDG01001366.1 coordinate 298,178, forward strand.
CGGTGCTGCCCTCGTGGAGGCGCTACCGCCGACCCGCGTCAACGCGGTGGCAGTAGCAAAGGTGCGCCATGTGTCGGCGGCGGGCACCAACGAGCAAGGCGCCACCGAGATGAGGCCGTCCGGCAGCAGGCTCACCGAGGGATTCTACCCCATCTTCGTCCATACTCTTTACGCTGGTCTTGTTCCTCCCTTCTCTGAGTTCCTCTTGGCGATTCTGGAGGTGTACCAGATCGAGTTGCTTCATCTCCATCCTAATTCCATCCTCATCCTTGCCATCTTCGCCCACCTCTGCAAGGCCTACATCGGCATCCGCCCCTCGGTGGCGCTCTTCCGCAGTTTCTATTCTCTCCGGAGCACCGCCCCCGACGAGCGGCTCGGTTGCGTCTCCTTCCGCATCGCCGCCGCCAGGTGCGAGAACTACATCCCCATCGCTTGGTGCGGTGAGAACGCCATCACCAAGGTGACGAAGAAGGTGGAGAAGTTCCGCGAGAAGTGGCTCTTCATCGACACCAAGAGGGTAAACCCTCTCTTGGAGGTGCCCGAGGCCCCCCCGAGGAAGTGGGTGCGCTGGGCGAGCGCAGACTTCAGGGGTCAGAGGCTTGACGTGGTGTACGAGTGCATCCGGCGCATCCGCGAGGCAGGAGTCACCGGCCAGATGGCGGCAAGAGACTTCACGAGGCGCTGGATCGCCCCCCTCCAATGGCACTCCGAGCCGGTGTGGCGGTACACAGGGAAGGGGGACGCGATGCGGCTGAGTTCGGACGGCTTCACGCCTGAGGTGCTACGACAGATCATGGGGGTTCTCTTTGCGACGGCGGAGATCCCATCTCCTACCAACGACGAGGCCCGGCCGCTTATCAGCTTTGCCGAGGAGAGCATTGAAGCGCAACGCCGGTGCATGCCGGTGTTCGACGAGTGGGGAATAGTGCCAGCAGGGCACCGCGGGCCTCGTCCTAACCCGTGGGCGGCGGAGCTGGAGTACATGGACGAGTCTCCGGAGCCGGATGAGGTCGAGGAGTCCGGCGAGGAAGAGGCCTCGAGAGGCGCAGATCCCCTCGGCGAGGACGAGGCCTCGAGAGACGCCGACCCCGTTGGCGAGGACGAGGCCTCGAGAGGCACCGACCCCTCAAGAGGCTCCGCCGTCTCCTCAAGGAGCGCTCCTGCCGAGGTGGACCTCCAGGTGCTCTCCTCCAGCGACGAGGAGGGTGCCTTCCGTGTCGCCCGCTCCCAACGCGTCGGAGAGGAGGAGGAGACGAGCGGTGGCGGGGGAGGACGCTGCGAGCCCCGCTCCAAGGCCATCCACGACAGGAGAGCCGCGACCGCGAGGAGCGCCCCTCGCGTGGAGGCAGGGGCGCCTCAGGAGGAGGCCGGAGCAAGCAACACCCAACCGCCCAAGGCGAAGAAAAGGGTGTGGGTGATGGCTGACGAGTAAGGCTTGATTCTTCTTTTCCTTTTGTCGCTTTTGCTTCTGGAAAACCCTCTTGAAGGATCTTCTACTTGTCTTTCTTTCAGGCAACCCGCAGCGTCAAAGAGGTGGCGGCTCCGCAGGCTTGGGGAGACCGCCAGCGTCGTCGCGGAGATGCCTGCGGCTGACGAGCCGCGGCAGGAAGCTGTTCCTCCCGCGGGCGAGCACCGCGCGGAGGTGGTGGTGGTTGAAGAGGCCACGCCGTCGCCGGTTCGTGCGGCAACTCCTCCCGTGGTGGAGCACCGCACGGAGGAGGTGACTGAAGAGATGGCGCCGTCCTCGGCTCGAGCGGCGACTCCTCCCGTGACGGAGCACCGCGCGGAGGAGGTGATAGAAGAGGTGGCGCCGCCGTCACCAACAAGGACGGCCACTCCCCCCGTCCAGATCGAGACGGAGGAGGAGGAGAGGGTGGACGAGGAGATCGTCATGGAGCCGCCTCCAGTGGGGGAGGAGGCTCCCTCACGAGGGGCCGATGCGCCCAAGACCGTGGCGGACGCGACCGTCACGGAAGGGGCAGGAAGCGTCCCTGAGGAGCAGGAGGCGGAGGCACCTCCGGAGCCCACAGGCGCTGGAGCCGAGCACGAAAGGACGCCCAGCCCCCAGAGGGCAACCGAAGCGAGCGCCGAGGGAGGTGCCCCCACGAGCCCCCGGGCCGCACCAGAGGCGGCCGTGAGCCCAAGGCAAGAGGCCTCGGGCGCCTCGACAAGGGTCGAGGCCTCCGCACCCAGCAGTGGTGCGGGGACCTTGGCGCTGTAGGAACCGCGGCGCCATGCAATTCGTCGCCGAGTCGTCCTCAACCAGGCGCGGCGGACGCTCGACGAGCTGGAGGAGCAGCTCGCCGAAGAAGAACTTGCCCTGGCGGAGGAAAGGACAAGGCTCAGCGAGGCCTGGGCCCTTCTCCACGAGAGGGTGGAGATGTGCCGCCGGCGGGACGCGGCGGCCCAGGCGGAGCGCCAAGAGGCCCTCCGCTTCGCCAAAGAGACCCGCGACAGCGTCAAGCGGGAGGCGGAGGAGGTCATGGAAGAGCTGGATGCGGCTAGGGAAGCGCTCGAAGTGGAGACCGCCTCCAAGCATGATGAGCTAGCGGCCGCGGAGCAGAAGTTCGCCGCTGACTCCGAGGTGACAAGGGCCAGCTTGAAGGAGCTCCGCGAGCTGCTGGATGCTCGCGAGAGGCAGCTGGCGCCGCGTGAGGCAGAGTTGGCGCGATGCGAGGGAGAGCTCTCCCCCCACGAGAAGGAGCTGCGCCAGCGCGAGGAGCAAGCCCAGCTGCTCGAGGAGGCCCAGGACACTCGCGAGGGGCAGCTGCAGGAGCGCGAGGGCCTGGTGGCCCAGAGCGAGGCCACCTACGCGGAACGCCACGAGAAGGCCAACGCCGACTTCGTGGTGAAGAAGAAAAGAATCCAGGAAGAGGCCGACACTAGGGTCCAGCTTATCCGCGAGAGCCTCTGCAAGGATTATAATGAGAAGCTCACGAAGCAGGAGGATCGCTTCAAGTCCAAGCGCAAGGAGCTCCAGGACCGCATCAAGGAGCTCGAGCTGGAGGAGAAACGGTTGACCTCCTGCCTTGAGACCGCCAGGGAGGCGCAGGCCTGCGCAGAGGGGAACGCCGCCGCCCTGGAGAGAGACCTGGACGAGCTCCGACAGCAGGTGGGGCTGGTCGTGAGCCTCGTGGAGCAGGCACGGGACCAGCGTCAGATCGGCCAGTCCATGTCACGCCAGCGCCAGGGCATTCTCCAGAGCTTGGTGAACCGCGCGCGCGCTGTCGGGAACGACTTGAGGATCGAGGTGCCCCCCTTCTCCGCAGGGATCGACGCCAAAGTCGCGTACTCGTTCTTCTTCGAGCAATTCCTCAGAAAACTTGAAGAGACCGCGAAAGGCTTCGACGAGCGCGTCGTGGAGGAGAGCCGCGATCTCCTCGTCGTCGCCACCAGCCGCATCTTCAGCAACCTCGTGAGGCTCCAGCCCTCACTTGACCTTGAGGACATGATGGCACCGCCGGGCGCCATCAGCAACAAGGCGCGGGAGGCCGCCAGGGAGGCCGCCATCGCGTACGCCAAGAAATTCGACCAAGTCGTGATCGAAGGCGACGACGAGGAGGATGCTCTGGAGGAGGAGGCGGAGACCGCCGTGGACAAGGCAGGCACCTCGGGGGGCGCGACGGCCTGAACTCCTGTATCTGGACGTGCAGAGGCACGAATTTATCTTAGCATTTAATTGTAATAGCCTTGTAAGGACTTGTCTTTATCTTTGTTTGCTTGGTGAACATCCCTCGTGAGGCTTTTGTCTTCCCTTTCATGTCATTTTCGCTCTACATCTTAGGACCCTCTCTTAGCGCTACACCACCGCCGCTTCGGTATGCGAGAGTCAGGGCTCCACAAGGCCGGGGGGTGTGTGAGGCCTCAAGAGGTAAGAGCCCCCAAGTCGCGATGCTTGGGGCTCCCCTTCAACGCGCAAGCAGCCCATCAGGCATAGGAGAGAGAAAAGAGGCTCGAGGGATGAAAACCAGCGAGGGGAAAATTAACCAAGTGTTAGGACTTAGCTTCGCGAGGCGTTTTGCCTTGGAGAGGGTGTTGGTCCTCTGGCGAGGTGTTTTCATCTTGGAGAGGGTGTCGGTTCCCTGACGAGGTGTTTTGGGCCCGTTTCCTGCGTTTTGACAGATAGGCGTACCCACAAGCAATACATAGCTAGATAACTTATGCGCGCTCGTAGGTTCCTTCATGCGTGTCTCGCGAGGAGAACAGGCACTAAGGTCCTTGGTGAGTTGACGTGCACGGGAGCCGGCTCATGAGTTCAGAGCTCCTTAGGAGTTGACATGCATGAAAGCTGACCCGTGAGTTCAGAGCTCGGATCCCTTGGGTTTGAGGTGCTATCGGGATGCTCCCGTGGCATGGCACCATGCTAGCCCCCGCTCGTGAGATACACAGGAGGGATCATACGAGCAAGGATAAAACAGCAACAACATAAAAACTTACCAAAGCAACAACATATGCTGGCGCGAAGCGCAAAGGTTCAAAGTGACCTGAAACAGAGGTTCATTACACTGGCGTGGCCAGAAACACAAAAAATCCGCCATGTCAGGCATGGGGTTCCACATGCTGTGGCTGAGACTCTCGAGGGGGCGTGCTCGGGGCGACGCATGTAGAGAGAGCTCAGAGGGGCCCCTATGCGGGGGTGGCTTGTAGAGCCTGCGGTCCACCATGGCTGGGCATGGGGATCCACCTCGCCAAGGCATGGTGCTTGAAGAAGTCACCTTGTCGAGGCGCGGTGGCTTGGGAGTCTTCTCGAACGGCCCGCGGCAGCGTGTGGTAGAGAGGGGAGCCCGAAATTTTCCTCGTGGAGGATGACGGCGCGTGGCTCTCCCTTGATGCAAAAAGTTGCTCGTCGAGGACGATCAGGGGTATAACTTGCGCAGGTGCTGGATGTTCCAGGGGTTGGTGACGGGGATGTCGTCCTCCGTCTCGAGCCGCGCGGAGCCAGGCCTAGCGATGTGCACGACTCTGTAGGGGCCTTCCCACATTAGCGAGAGCTTGTGGAGGCCTGCCCTGGAGAGGATTCTCCTCAGGACAAGGTCTCCTACTTCGAGAGTGCGCGGGCGGATGTGGCGGCTGTGGTAGCGACGGAGATCTTGCTGGTACCTTGCCGCTCTCAGGGCCGCATTGCGGCGGAGCCCTTCAAGCAGCAGGAGGTTGTCGTTGCGGAGCTCGTCCAGCTCAGCCTCCTTGAAGGCCAAGACTCAGGGAGAGCCATGAGTGATCTCGCTGGGGAGGACGGCTTCAGCACCATAGACGAGGGAGAACGGCATCTCACCAGTAGGCTTTGTTGGCGTGGTGCGGATGGACCAGAGAACCGAGGGGAGCTCGTCGATCCAGTGCTTGCCGCTGGCCTTGAGGCGGTTGAAGCTTCTCGTCTTGAGGCCCTTGAGCACCTCGGCGTTGGCTCGCTCAGCCTGTCCGTTGCTTCGTGGGTGCGCCACCGAGGCGTAGCAGATTTGGGCGCCGAGGCTGCCACAGTAGGACTTGAAGGCGCCACTGATGAATTATGAGCCGTTGTCGGTGATGATGCGATTGGGCACGCCGAAGCGGCAGACCAGGCTCCTTATGAATTTCACCGCTGACTTCGCCGGTATGGTGCGCACGGGTTCCACCTCAGGCCACTTGGTGAATTTGTCGATGGCGACGTGGAGGTAGCGGTAGCCCCCGAGCGCTCGCGGGAAGGGTCCCAGGAGATCCAGCCCCCAGACCGCGAATGGCCAGGAGAGCGGGATCGTCTAGAGTCCTTGCGCGGGCTGGTGGATTTGCTTGGCGTGCAATTGGCATGCGTCGTAGGATTGGACGATGGCAGCCGCGTCTTGAAGCACTGAGGGCCAGTAGAAGCCACTCCGGAAGAACTTGCCTGCAAGGGTGCGCGAGGACGAATGGTGGCCGCACTCTCCGCTGTGGATGTCGTTGATGAGCTGGCGGCCTTCCTCGGCAGGGACTGCACCGCAAGGTAACCCCATTGGGGCGCTTACGGTACAGGTCTCCGTCGTGGAGGCAGTAAGACTTGGCCTGGCGAGCGATTCTTTCAGCTTCAGCGTCTTCTTCGGGGAGGACTCGATTTTGCAGGTAGTTCTTGATCTCGTCGATCCAACCAGTGTCTTGTCGTACCAAGGTTAGCAACAAGCGATCGCCTGAGGGCAGCCCGCAGTTTGGTGCTCCACTGGTTGGGGCTGGCGGGAGCTCCTCGTCGATGCTGATATTGGCCACTGGCTGCTTGACTGAGGCCTTGGTGAGTCCTCTCCTCGAATACTCCAGGCTTCTGGGCTTCTCTTCTTGCTGCTCGCCTGGCGAGGTCATCTGCCTCTTGGTTTTCTGCTCGCGGGATGTGCTTGAGCTCCATGCCCCTGAAGTGCTTCTCCAGCTTGCGTACCTCTTCAACGTAGGCCACCATGTAGGTGTCCTTAGGCGTGTAGCTTTTGTTGGAGAAGTTGACGAGGAGCTAATGTCGCCCTTGATGAGGATGCGCCTGACGCCGAGGGCAATGGCGGGTTTGAGCCCGGCGAGGAGGCCTTCATATTCAGCAATGTTGTTGGAGACCTTGTCGCTGTCCTTGAAGCATAGCTGGACGGCGTAGTATAGCTTGTCGCCTGTTGGTGAGGTGAGGACGGCACCAGCCCCTGCACTCCTGGCCGCGAAGGCGCCATCGAAGTGCATGGTCCAGGAGCTTGGTTCCATCCCACCTGAGGCTGTGGCTTCCTCCTCTTGAGGCTCTTCTTCGCGTGTGTCCGTCCACTCGGCCATGAAATCGGCCAGCGCCCTGCCCTTGATGACCCTGGTGGTGTCAAACTCCAGCTCGAAAGGTTGTAGCTCGATGCCCCAGCCTGCGACGCGATCTGTTGCGTTTGGGTTGCGCAGGACTTTCTCCAGGGGATATGAGGTGACCACCTTGATGGGGTGACCCTGGAAGTAGTAGCGTAGCTTTCTGGAGGCGCTGAGGAGCGAGAAGAGGAGCTTTTGCTGCATGGGGTAGCGCTCGCGAGCATCTCGCAGCACTGTGCTGACGAAGTAGACGGGATGCTCGACGAGGGTAGTCGTTGGCGCGGCAGCGGCTGGCTCCTCTCCAGGCTTGGTGGAGATGGCGTTGTAGGGCAGGCCGATGTGCGTGACGTCGAAGTCGATCAGCTCGGTGCGGTAGTTGCCTAGGTGCCGAAAGTGACGGCGAGCCTCACCTGCCCCAAAGGGGTGGTGAGACCCTCGGTCACCCCCGAGAAGGGCCTGGTGGGCATGAGCCGCTCGTAGGGCACCTGCAGCTTCTCGAATGTCTCGACGGAGATGACGTTGAGGCCTGCACCCCCATCAATGAGCGTCTTAGAGACGGCGATGTTGTTGATGGTGGGAGTGCAGACCAGCGGGATGGTGCCGACGGTTGAGGTGGACTTGGGGTGGTCGGTGGAGTCAAAGGTGATGGGGCACTGGGACCACTTGAGGGGCCTGGAGGCCTCGACCCTGGGGAGGGCTGCCGCGACCTCGCGAGCGAATTGCTTGAAGTGGTGGTTGGAGCTGGGGGCCTGAGCCCCGCCAAGGATGCAAGCGGCTCCGCGAGGCACCTGGTAGCCCTCAGGAGTCTCGGCAGGGAGGTTGTCGTTCATGGGCTGGGCGGCGTTGGCTTGGGGGTTCTGCTGGTAGTTGTCGTCGTAGTTGTTGTTCCAGCGTCGCCCCCCGCGGCCGCCGCGACCGCCGCCGCGGCCTCCGCGGCCTTGCGGCCGACCGTTTGCCTCGCGAGCCTCGCGAGCCTCGCGAAGCCTCTTGAGGTCGTAGCAATCCTCGATGGCGTGGGAATGCCTGTTGTGGTAGATGCAGAAATGGCGATCGTCCTTCTTCTCGGGTCCTGCGGCTGGAGTGGCAGCTTGGCGAGGCTGCTTGGCGTCAGGTTCAGCCGCGAGGACCGCAGTGGTCTTGCGCTTCTCGGTGGACTTCTTCTTCTTCTTGGACCCCTCGGCGGGGTCCCCTAGCTCGTTCTTGACGAACAAGCGGCCCTCCTCGGCCTTGGCGCACTTGTCCGCCAAGTCGAAAAGCTTGACGACGGTGATGATGTTGTCGTGGATGCCAAGCTTCTCGAGCATCCGTACATCCGAGACCCCAGCCTGGAAAGCCGAAATGACCTAGGCGTCGGTGGCGTTGGGGATTTTGTTGCGCACTTGGCTGAAGCGCTGGATGTACTTGCGGAGGGTCTCGCCAGGCTTCTGATGCACGGTGCGGAGGTCATTGTACATGAGGCCGCGCTCGTACGTGCCCTTGAAGTTGGCGACGAAGCACCGGCAGAGGTCCTCCCAAGTGTTGATGGACTCGGCGGGGAGGTTGGTGAGCCATGAGGACGCAGAGTCCTTGAGGGCCATGGGGAACCAGTTCGCCATGACCTTGTCGTCGCCCCCGGCGGCCTGGATGGCCAGAGTGTAGAGCTGCAGGAACTCCAGGGGGTTGTTCTTGCCGTCGTAGCGCGGAGGAAGATCCGGCCGGAACTTGACCGGCCAGATGACGCGACGGAGGCTGCGAGTGAACGCGGCCGTCATGCCGTAGGTGACCGTGCCGTTGGCGAGGGTGGCGCGGAGGTGGCGCCCTGCGGCGGCGACGTCATGGACGGCGCGGTTGTGGCGATCCTGGTTGCGCTCGATGCTCACGCATGCGTCCTCTGGGGCTCGCTGCACCATCTGGCAGTCGTGTGGCGACAACGCGTGCGACGCGGCGCGGTTGCCGCGAGGAGGAGCCCCAGGAGCAGGCTGCGGTGGAGCCGGTGGAGCTGGAGCGGGAGCAGGCGCGAGGTGACGAGGAGGGATGGGGGGAGCATGAGGCGCGCCGTGCGCCACGTCCCCGCGAGGGCAGAGAGGACCAGCGAGCGAGACGGTGCAGGAGCGGCGGCGCGAGCGGCGCCGATGAGCTCGGAGACGCGGTTGAGCCAGGCCTCCTGAGCCTCCGGCGTGGGGCGGTACTGCAGCAGCTCCTGCGCCATGAGAAGCGCAGTCGCCGGGCTGGGCGCAGGGCGGCCCAGCGAAGAAGCAGCACGGTCCTGCGACGGGTGCAGAGAGGAGGCCTCCTCTTCGCCGAGGTCATCCTCAGCGTGGTCGAGGTCGTCGTCCTCCGGGTGCTCGATGCGGGGCTCGGGGTCGACGTGGCGCTCCGGAGCAGCACTCCCATGCGGGCGGCCGCGCGGGCGGCCGGCAGGAGGAGCGGTGGCGGCACTAGCCGTCCGGCGAGCGAGTCGTTCGGCGCGAGAACCGGCCATGGCGGTGTCGAGGTTGAAGATGCGCCTCAGCCCCCTACCTGGCGCGCCAAATGTCGGAGAACTGCCCCAGGAACTGGGTGTGTCTCACGAAGGATCGAGTAAGGGGCTGAACACGGAATCAAACAACCCTCAATGTGCCTCGACGACGGTGCTCGCCTGGATCGCTGCGGGGAAGCACTGCAGAGAGGAACGCACGGTATTACCCAGGTTCAGGGCCCTCTAGGTGAGGTAAAACCCCTACGTCCTGCCTCGAGTTGTATTGCACTTGCTTGGAGAAGTTTTTGTACAGAATGAGCTTGGCAAGCTCGAGGTGGCTACAATGGCTAGGGTTTTGCCTGAGCTCCAAGACGGTGAACTTCCGAACCCAGAATGCCTACCAAAGATCGAACCCTTTGCCCGAACGGGCTCCTCCTCCTTTTATAGGTGTCTCGGGCCTCTTCCGCCCAAACATTTGGGCGGGAAGGGCCACCACATGGCGACGAAGGAGGAGGCGCGGTGCACCAAAAAGGGGGCGTCTACCATAAAGCTAAGGCCCATGGACGCGGTCCACGGCAGGGGAGCAGCGTCACCAAAGCTGAAAAGGGGCACCGGCCAACCAGGACGGTGGGCTGGCGCTGCGGAGGTAGAACGGGTCCCACGATGACGCCACCCTTGGAGCGTAGCTGCAGATGGTTTCCTTATCACCAAAGCAGCAATACTCGTTGTCCGCTTTGCTTGACGCTGCTTTATTGACTCCTTTATACATGGAAACGGCAACTGCGGCGTCGTCGTCACCGCGCGCTGGCGCGATCGTCACTCTGCACATGGGCGCAGAACCCATGTGCGCTCTGCCGCGGAGGCAGAGCTGGCTTCGAGAGGAAAGAAGCCTCGGCGAGGCAAAAGGCCTCGCCGAGCCTTTCGGCGTGATCCTTAGCGAAATTGCTGGCGGCGTCCGTGACGCCCTCTCGAGGAGAGGTCCCTCGCCAAGGGAGAAAAGGTCCTTCGCGAGGAAAAACCCTCGCGAGGTTCGCCAGGCTTGGAAAGCCTGGTCCTTAGCGAAATCTTCAGAGGAATCTTGTGGGCCCTGGCAGGCCGGCCCGTGGTACCCTGGTTTCCACTGTGCCGACACCAAGCAAGTATAAGGATACACTAGTACATTAGTCAACCGATGATTGAGGTTTCCCAATCATGGACATCTATGCCAGCTGACAATGGAGTCATTTCATTGGGTGAATGAAACTGATGGAAAAGTCACCTAATAACAGAAGCTACTTGGTATGCACAATAATAAATCCTACAAAAGGTTATATTAAACATAAGGGGGATAGGCTTGCCTCATAAGAGAGAGATCCCCAAGGAAAATATGTATCTCAAATTAACCCCAATAATGCTCTTGCATAAGAACTTGGTTACATATATAAAATCAAAGGTGAACACATTCAAACAACTAAAACATATCTCTATTTTTAAATATGGAAAATATGTTTCAAAAATTAAATAAAAAAATATGTGGAGCTTCTATATAATATTAAAGTCACCATGAATTTTTCCATAATTTTTGGACTTGTCTAAAAGCCCTAAATAAATGTAGGAAGTTTCTGTTCTAAACTTTTTCAGTAATTACCGGAAAACCCAGGGGGTTATCTGCAAAATGCCTTTTCTTTCTTTTCTTCTTTCTCTCGCCAGAAGGACGAGGCCGACGTCGTTCTGCCCCTAGCACGCCCAGGATGAGGACCATTTGTCCCGGCTGGTGACAGGTCCGCGACTAATGGTTGGACCATTAGTCCCGCCTCCGCTGTCGCGGTTGGCCAACCGCGACAAATGGCCCTCACGGCCCGGGACAATAGGTCCAGTCTCCACTAGTGAATCCTGCTTACCCTGCTTGCTCCGCGAGGATAAGAGCGAGGGGAGACATCTGCATCGAGCCTACTCGCTCACCCTCTTGCCATCAACCTCTCTCTTCACCTCTCTTTGAGCCAGAGCTCATCAAACCCTAACCCTAACCGTATGGCTATCGTCGTTGCCTTCGAATTACCGGTGATTCACACTTTCCCAAGCCCGACGAGGGTGTCCATGAGGTCCGCCTTGTTCTCCTCTTCCTCCGGATACAAGCGGTGCTTCTTGAGATGGCTTCAATCGCGGGAGCGAAGTCGACGTCCCGAATGCCGGCCATCATTGCCGTCGCATTCATCTTCATATCCGGTCTCCCGAGCCCAAGCCGACGCTACTCCGAGCTCTGTCGTGTGCTCCTCTTCGTTCTCCATGAGTCGTGAGTGCTGGGATGGCCCCAGTCGTTGGAATCGAGCCGTCGTTTCCCACTTCGGCCGCCGCCGCCATGGATGATTTCTTCACCATCCGACCTTCTCGTGCTCCGTCGTCGAGCTCTAAATGCTCCTTGTGAGCCTCTCCTCATCTAGAACCCCTCTATTCCTCCTCTCGTGCTACGGTTACTTCTCCCGCCGAGAGCCACCGTCCGCCGCTGCGGACGTGGTCATCGCGGTCAGGTCCAGCGACCGTATGGTCCCGTGCGCCACCCGTAGGGCTCCTCGCGGTGCTGCATGTCCCACGCGACCAGTCGTGCGAGCCCGCGCGCTCCCGTTGGCCGAGTCTGTGCTCGACCTGGTCCTACCGGCTACCGCTGAAGTCAGCATGACGCCAACCTCTTTATTTTCTGAAATTAAGAAATCCCTAACATCTGGGACCCCTCTGCCAGAATTCTAATATTTTTCTAAATTCTAGAAAATGAATAAACTTGCTAAATTAATAACTTTTATTTTATAAATCATAAAAATGTAAACAATATATCAAAATTGTCAGAAAAATTAAAACTATTTGAATATGACAAATTCATTCATAATTTATCAACTAAAATAAAGTTTTTAGAATTACCAAAATGCCACTTTGATTCAAATAATTCAAAAACATCACCTAAACTTTTGAAATCCAATTAAATTCCTAACATAAAAAAACATGTTTTCAACTTCCAATTTTATAAGGATTTCAATTATGGTATTATCTCGTTTAGTGAAAATATTTTCTTGAATGAAAAATGTTAAGATTCATAAGTGGATATGATTTTTTAATTATTTAAAAAATTATGGTAAAAGAATTTTCTTATATGAATAATTCAAAGGTAAATTGAACTAGTTTAAAAAACAATTATTTCCTATAAAGAAAATCAATTTGAAATATAAATTTAAAATATAAAATTTGAACTCAAACATCATTTTGTTAATGACTGTCCTGTTATTCATCCTAGGTAAAACACACAAAAAAGAGTTTATTATAAATTCATCCAATTTGGTGTTAGTAATACTTACAAGTGGTTAGAGTAATTAAGATTTGTAGAATGAATGTATTTCTTAAGTAAGCATCTGTAAGTTATTTATTAATCACATAGATTATTACTTTGATAGTCATAGCAAGCACTTAAGTCTGAATGTTATAACAATTCAACGTAATTTACCAACTTAGCAAATTATGAACTAACTAATCTTTAAACTTAAACAGTTCAATTAACAAAGTATTTAGTGAGCGACTTGTGAGTTTAAGTTTTTTTTTGCGATATTTACGATGCATCTCATATAAATGCATAATATCATCTTGCAAGTGTTTTTAGTAGTCCTTACCTGGACTACTTTGCTATTTTCAGATCTCTGGGTTCTGATGCAACCCTAGAACCCCGAAGGACATGAATTGTCACATCTATCACAGGCAAGTTCATCACTTGCTCATACTTCTTGAAATACGTGTTAAGAAACTATTTGCAAAACCCTATTATACTATCACCCTATTCCAAGAAAAGCATAAGACTATTTTCATAATAATATGACTATTCGGTTGTCTACCTGCTTGGTGGTAACCTATTATGGATGGCAAATGGGACCATGGTAAGAAGAATAGGTCCGGAGGTTCCATTTGCAAGGAAAAGTATTATCTAGGACTTAACAACAAATGCCGTCATAATGATTGCATCGTAAAGACGCGTTAACCATAAGGCTTGGAATGGGACGGGAAATGTCATCTGTGACCTTCTTCCATTCGCATGTCAACGGACTGCCAATGCCATACACTGTAGATCTTGCGGGACTACATGCACATGGGTGGGATCCCTTAATTCCCACGGTTCCTGGGGCCTATGATGGTCTGCAAGGGGAGCCTAGGTGTCTACCGTGAGGGTGTAGCGCCCCGACCCCGGAATTATACAGAGGCTATGAATCCGACACAACCATCCATGTATAAGACAAAGATCGAGACTTGTGGAACAGAACTGGCACAAAGCATGACTCTACGACACAAAAGTATAGCAACTCATATTACGAGAAGAATACAAATATTACAAGCAAAAGGATCACAGATCCAACAATTCAACAAGCGGAAGCGGGTAGTGTTGTCTAACAACAAGAAGCAAAATATGGCCTAAGAGGCCTATAATAAATATCATCCAAGCCAGCTTGTTCCACGGTCCCAAGCTGCCACCTGGGAACCCCAGACTAGTAGTCGACGTCAACGAAGAATCCACCTAGTCGCTCGGTGTCGTCCTCCTTTGAAATACAAAATCATAGAGGCAACAAAGAGAGACTGAGTACGATGTACTCGCAAGTTTAGTAGGGCGATATAGGCCCAATGACTGACGGAGGCTCTAAAGCTATATATGTATTTTTTTTGCATAAAGCTAAGTTTCATAAACAGAAATATAATTGACACATGGCATTCGTCTACTCAGAATACTTTTCAAAAGGGGTAAGAGAGTAACATTTGTCATCATTGGTTCTCATCGAACCCTTTTGTAACCAACCACACTCATCTCCACCAAGGCACCCCCTCGAATCACCCTCGAGGAAGTGAACCTTTAACACACGTGATTATGCAACCTTTAGCTGCCATATCAATTAGGTTAACGTTGTCTATGATCTTATATCCGATACCAAGATTGTCCATAACCGTGGACACGGCTTTTCGAAAAGATTAACCCTGCAGGGGATTACTAATTTACCCATTGGTACCGTCCGGCTCACCTAAGTAGCCCTCTTCCGGGGAAGGCCGGCAAGTGGGCGCGGTTAAACCTTTACCTCACATGAGAATATCCAAGAGTCATCTGTGGCCACAGGACAGGTTCAGCGCTCCCAGCGCCCTGCCCCATCACCACGTCCTAAACACAAATCCTCCTCAACATCATCTTTCCACTCACACGTAAATGGAAAACCGAACTAGAGTACCCTTGGATACGCCCGCACAAGTTATTCGGTCAGTAAGGCGCCCATACACCCACCAATGGCAGCACGCTCGTCTTGGTTCAAGAGGTAAAGAACTCGCACCTAGGGGCTAGAGTGAGGCAAAGCACCATCCCCGATGGCAATTCACCCAAGCCGTCTTAGCATTTTTATTTAGCATCACAATTATCCACCATGCCCGAATCATTCCATCAACATCGATAATTATGGAAGTCAATAACGGACATAACTACTAACTCCACTAAGCATTTCTAAGCATGGCTAAGCAATATAACAACAATAATTATAACTTTATCTCGGGCCAACACTTCAACCCTAGGTTTCATAGGTAGGGATACATGTGATTGGCTCGGGAAAAACATGCATTCATAGGATATTCTATACTTTGATCAAAAGAGGCATTTGAACCGCATGCAATATTATGGTGGATAAAATAAGTTTATGAAAACATAGGATGCTAGATGCCAAGAAGGTTAGGTTATCTCTTGCCTTGCTGCCCGGGTGCGTAGTACTGTTCGTCGGGGTAAGTAGAGAGACCCTCGACTCCGGAATCTATCGATACCCAAAAGAAAAACAGAGCACACATAAATCACAAGAACCCAAGGTGAAATGCTCAATCACATGATGACATGTCAAATTGATGCAAGGATATTATTATATAACGTAAAGGCACAATTAAATGGGGAGCCAAATAATTAGTGAAATTATTTGGGATCAACCCCATATTTATCTTAGTGACCACAATCTTATAAATTATCAAATTATTAGAGAGGTGGCTCAAATATGCATGAACATGACAAGAATGGATAGGGTTTGTCATTCCGAACATTTTGGTACCTTATTCATAATTTTCGGAGCACCGATGAATAAATAGCGAGTTAAATAATTATTTGAATTTAAACCCTTTTATCGAATTATGAAGAACATCAAATAATTACTTGTGATCATGATGTGATATTATCATAGTTGGGTAGACTTTGAATTGCTGAGCAAATTGATATATCATTCCCAAGATTTGATTTAGCATTTTAAAAGTTATTAACATTCACATTTTAACACAGACTGCCGGAACTTCCGGTAAGTGGACCGGTAGTTCCGGTTTGCCGGTACTTCCTCGGTTACTTCCGGTCCAAAACACAAAAGTCCAGTACCGAAAAAGGGTTAACCGGTACTTCCGGTGAAGTGCCCGGTAGTACCGGTTTAGCGGTACTGCCGATGCTACTTCCGGCTCTACTTCCGGTTATGAACTCAAAATGTCCAGTACCGAATTTTGGGAACTAGCGGTACTACCGCTCTACTTCCGGTTTACCGGTACTACCGATACTACTTCCGGTTTAGGGATTTGAGCGCGGCCGCGGCGGGAGCGCGCGGTGACCACGCGCACGCCGTGCACGCGCGCGTCGACGGAGGGGCTACTAGGATGCGCAACCGGGCGCATTAGACGCGCGGGGCGACGGCGAGCCAAGGGGTAGCGGCGCCGCCCAAAAAGGGTCGCCGGAGCGACGGCACTACGGCGGCCGGCGGCGACGGTGAGCCAAGAGACGGCACCTCGAGGCTAGAGAGGGAGAGGGGAAGAACGACGGCGTCCAGGAGGAAGAGCAGCTCACCAGCAATGCGGTGAACTCGACGGCGAGGCTCGGGGAGGACGAGGGCGGCGGCAATCGAGCTCGATGTGCGGCGGCCGGAGCGGAGGAAGGACGAGCGGCGACGGCGGCTGAGGGATCCCCGGCCCGATTCCTTCGGTGGGAAGGGAGAGGACGCCGAGGCGGAGCCGACGGTGGTCTTGGCTGGAGCTGGGGTGGCCGGAAACGACGGCGGTGTGCTCGGCTCTAGCGGCGGCGGCGGCGAGCGGGAGCTCGATCTAGGGTTAGGGCTAGGTGGGCTGCGCGTGGGGAACGGGCAGAGGGGAGAGTGAGGGGGCAGGTGCGGCCAGTGGGGGTCACTTAACCTAGGGGCCACGGGAGCACGCGGGGAGCAGGTGAGGCGTGCGTCCATGGCGACAGTGGCGCGCACTGTCGCCACAGAGGTGACGGTGCGCCGGTACTTCCGGTCCGAAGACCGGTACTTCCGGTGGTCAGAAACAAAACAGAAATGCCCTTTTCTAAAAGGATAGCAAAACAATTCCAGAGAAATATACCAAAAATTCTGGGAATGTCTCCACAACGTAAACAAGCTCACCATACATTTACTTGGGCCTTTGAGCATCATGACATGGTTTACCATAAACAAATGCTTTGAACCTACAATTGAAGGCATAGAAGAAAGGGAACACATTGGAAACCTACCATTTGGTTCTCATTCACTTGAGGTGAACTTTAGGAAATGTGTTGGACCATAAGGTCACCTGTCATGGCATGGGTCACACCATAGCTTGCATTTCCAAGGTTAGAGTTTGGGGAAGGTTGGGCTTCCCTTTTAACAATGTTTCCCAATTGTGGTTTGTTAACACAAGCAAGTTTAGAAATGCCATGATGCAAACAAGAATGCAAAGTGGAAAAATTCTTCGTATTTTTCATAACCAAGCTAGGGCTGTTACAGAGGGGTACAACATCTGGGGTAAACCTGCTATGCATGAATTGGGTGGGCATGCGGGCTGGTGAAGAAGCACGGTGAATGGCTTGGATCAAAAACTGGGCCCCACACCAAAGAGAGTGTGGACAGGAACTTAAGCCTGGTTGTGCAACGAAGTCTTGATCACATATGGGTAAAGTAACACACCTCTGTAGAGTGTAAAAAATTGTAACATGTTACTCCCTGTTCCGGGAAGGAGCTGCGAACGCTGCAGGAAAGGAACTCCATGAAGTTCTAGCCCCTGTGAAGGATGACGGGCATAGTTTTCAGAATAAAAGCAACCTCTTGAAGAAATGTTTACAAAAACCTTGCATTAGCTTATGACTCTTCGGAGTCTAAAGCAGTAGTTAGTGCATCAAACTTCCCACCATACATAATGAACTTGCTGAGTAACGCTAGTTACTCACCATTTTCCCCTCTGATCTCCTGCTTAGACTTTTCGAGCCATCAGAAGAGATGTCAGGTATCCACAACAACGTCGAGAAGGTCTTCCACAAGGATCCCGTCGACATGGTGGAGTGTTGAAGGAGTCAACCGCAACTTCGGCAACGGCAGATCAGTGACAACAATGACAATGGAGGAGTGATGCATCTAAAATGCATACATGAACTTTGCACTATATATAATAGTCATATTCCAATCATATTTGCATCATATAAGGGGTATATTACTGTTATTTAATGATTTTTGGTAATTTATGATGATATCCCCTTTTTATGGAATTAATCCTGCGCAGGCAGAAAACCCCTATTTCTTTCCTTATTTGTTTCAGGACCTTAACGACGTCATAATGAGCTATAACTTTACGGGGGTCATTATTTTGGAAGGAGAAGATTTAGGAGCGAAAGAAGTCAACGAACGGAGGCCGGAAGACCAAAAGGGGTGTCCCACGCGGCCAGGTACTGTAGCCGCGTGGGCCTATCCCAATTGGCCCTCGTGGCCTCGTTTGCGTCGATCCTTCGCCCAGAAGCTTCCTCGTGACCTAAAAACGCCTATATAAAGAGTCCCCCGACGTTCTCCGAAGGGAGAGTGTAACATCCCAATCTTGTATTTGGATGTTTTGCATTTAGAGCATATGCATTTCATCATGGCATACTTTTAAAAATTTGCATTTGTTTGTTTTGCATAGTTTCCAAAAGAAATAAATTTAAAATCCTATTTTGATTTAATCAAAATTCAACAAGCTAAATATATATGCTTGGGGAATTGTGCAAAAGCACCCCTTTTATAGTAAAATATGATAGAGGGCAATTTTTCAAATTTTTCAAAATTTGTTTGACTCAATTCGGAGTTCTAAATCAAAAGTTATGAAAGAAAACATAAGAAGAAAAAAAAAAGGAAACCGGCCGAACCGGGCCCAACACCGGCCCAGCCGCACCTCTCTCCTCTCTTCCCTCTCTCACCCACGCGGGCCGGCCCAGCAAGCGCAGCAGCCCACCCGCGCGACCAGGTCGGTCGGTTCCATCGATCGATCGTTCCAGAAAACGTGCTGTTTCCGTCGTTTTGAAACCTTTCTCTCTTCAAACACCTGTATCTTTATCTAGAAGATTCCAAACTCGAATCCGTTGTTTTGCCTTGTTCCTTACTCCAAGTAGCACCTCTCCACCGACCTATTCGCCTATTTATACCGCAGCCCCGGCCTCCTACACGTCCTAAAGTCCAAACTTCAATTTCAGATCTAGTTTTCAATCTTCTACTTCTCATGGTTCGAGCTTTGCTCGTATGCCATTTCACCCTTCGCGAGAGTTGCAGATCTCGTCAAAATCTTTCCATCCCGACAAAACTCACCACGTTTTATCCACCATAGCCGGAGAATTCCGCATCGCAAGATTTCAGATCTGACGGAGTAAAACCTCGATTACTCTTCAACCATCCAACCAAATCCGGTGAAATTTTTACAGGTGGTAGATCTCCTATTTCTCTACAACTTTTCCGAAGAAAGTTTTTCGTTTTGACGCACGGTTTTATTTACAAAAAAACAGATCTACGAACGAATCAGGAATCACCACGTGTCATCCTCGTCAGCATCTGCGTGGCATCCTCGTCACCACCTAGTCATCATCTGCGAGGCATCCACCTCATCACCGTGTCAGCATCCAGTCAGCAGCGGAGTTAGCACTGCATCACGCTGATGTCATCAAGGTCAACTCTCGGTCAAAGATATTTTCTGAAATTCCAGAAATTGCTTAAAACTTGTAAAATTCATATCTTTTCAACCGTAACTCGAAAAATTAAGTTCAATATACCAAAATTCTTAGAAAAATAAGATCTATTCAGATCTGAATTAATATTTAGCTTTTATCAAAGTTTTATATTTTGTATTTTCAAATTTCAATAATTGGTATTTTAATTCTATTTTAATCTGTGTAAATTATTTTTGGATAAATATTTCTGTTTTGGTTAAGTTAAATAAATTTTTTTTTTCAAATTTATTTGAGCATGCTTCTTTGGAAACTAAATTAATCATGATTAGTCTCTATTTAGGCAACAACATTAATTCTAATCTTTTAAGTTGCATTAAAAATATTTTTACATGCATCACATTAGATCTAGACAACCAGAGAGCTAAATAAAGTTGTTTGATTATTATATGCATGCATGCATCTGTTCCATATTTGTTTGTCTTGTTGTTTATGTTGTGTATCGTTTGCTACGTATAGATTGCGAGAAGTTTGAACGTCGCTGCTCTTGTGACGAGTACGCTGATTGCGCGAACTACTACAATAATACAGGCAAGTGGTGCTCATAAATGTCCTATTATTTTCCTACGCATTTAGCTATTTTTGGTAGTGATGCATGTGTAGGAGTTGATTGTAAGCTATGCTAGTAGGCGATCCACTAACACCCAAGTGGAGAGCCATATGTTATCCTTTTAGAATAACTATCTTGAAAACCATCGTTATTAAATTGCTTAGTTGCTTAGACGTGGTTATGGGATCACAAGATGAGGATGATGTTGTAGACCAAGGTGTTTTATGCAAATCTAATAAAACAACATT
This sequence comes from Puccinellia tenuiflora, assembly GCA_012064385.1. Taxonomy (NCBI): domain Eukaryota; kingdom Viridiplantae; phylum Streptophyta; class Magnoliopsida; order Poales; family Poaceae; genus Puccinellia; species Puccinellia tenuiflora. The sequence goes on from QRDG01001366.1 coordinate 318,184, forward strand.
AATTTAATTTGATGTCTGGGTGGTATTGGTCCGTTGTGGTGGAAAATAGTTGAGTGGCTGCTCAGGTCCGTAGTATCTGAGTAGGTGCACTTGTGAACGGCCACCCAGGTTCCCGAGAATAATTGTGGTTTCTGTTTAGTAGCTTACGAGTACAACCACATGTCGAAATAGATATGGGCATCGTCTTGACTAACTAAGTAGTAGGCACTCGGGTCCCCGTAGCCAGAGATGTAGCATAGTAGGTTTGGAACGGTGCGGAGGATGGCTCGAGGGTCTACTACCCAACGGTCTCGGTTTAGCTTTCTCCCAACCTATATACAAATTGAGTGTTTAGGTAAATGGGGTTAGATAGACCATGTGGGTAAAGTGTACAACACCTTCGAAGGTTTAAATCTAAGTACTTAGCCGTGTCCTCGGTTACGGACATCTTGAGCCAACTAGACTAGATCCTACAAGAGTTCTCACTTATTCCAATTTCTGAAATTAAAATTTTGATGGGATAACCAAAGGGTAGGGGCACCTGTTGTCAAGCAGGGGATGTCCAAATGTGGTTGATGAAAATAACTTTTTCTGAAAAATTGTTAGGACAAAATTTGCTTTTCGCAAAACTTGCCATAAACTCCACCTAGCCAAATAAGCATGTAGATGCTAGGTTGCCATTCTATATCCACCTCACCGCATCACTTGCGAGTACAAATCCAAATGTGCTGACCGTATTCGCGAACGGCTGCAATTTCACTGTTGCAGGTTTGAGAGTCGTTAGGTCATGATTCTTCACTCGACATGCTTTGCCTGTGGCACATCAAGATTGAGGTTGTGGCACATCAAGATTGAGGCTTCATCTTTCGTTTATTACCGCTGTGTGTTTGGTATATTTGTATCAATTTGAGCTAGCCTCGAGCTATGCAAGTTGTAAGAATTTTGTATTCTGGATCATATTCGATATTAATAAAGATGCATTTGTTATTGTTATTCATTTGTAATGAGTGTGCTAGCGAGTCGATCCGGGACTAGCACTATATTCATAGACGAGATCCATATTATTGGGTCGAGTCGCTACAGATGGTATCAGAGCACTGTGTTGACTGTAGGATCGTGACCTTAGAAAATGGATTACGAAAGACCATAGGATGAAACTTATTTTCCCAAATCCTCTATATATTTATTTGACTTTATTCTCATAAACTTATCTTAATCTCTTACTTCCATCTTCCCTTTTCACAATATAGTAAAGACCCCTTTGAGAAGAAAAACTTCGGCCAAGAAGGGAACATCAATTCATATGTGGAATCTTTGAAGAAGATAATAGGATGCCCACCATTTAGTTTCATTTTAGTTATCGAGAACGTGTTAGGTATTGACCATATCAACTCCCATGGTGTGGCAATACTAGTTTGTTGAGATTCTATTTGTTTTCAAAACAAAAAAATGTTTAATAGGAAATTCGCAGGAATATATATCCTATTTTTGAAAAGTTGCTTGGTTTGCTTATGTGATGTTTGCTAAGTGTTGTGTGGATCATACTTAGTATGGGTAGTTTTATTCCCTTAGGATCTACTCTTCTCTATCCTTACCCCACCGCAACCTAGACCGTAAACACCCCTCCAAATAGATGAGACTTGGAGAGATTCTGAAATAATGACGTTCTTGGAAGCAGGACAATGGACCCGGAGCATAGAGCAAAGCATGAAGGATAAAAACATTTGAGCAAAGGACATGGTGCAATGTGCTATTGAGTACTTTACGAATGGCGCAAAGTCTTGGTGGGAGGCATACCGAAAGGCCAATTAATGGATATTGCATGGGAGAAATTTAAGAGAACATTGCTGGAACGCCATCTTGTTGATCAGACGCAAAGGACACAAGTCCGTAGCATGGAGATGAAAGGTGTTTGCAAAATCTGTGGAGATATAGGACACACATCGAGGGATCATCGCAATCAGTGTCCAAATTGTGAGGCAAGCCATGGAGTGGATGAATGCCCCACATTTTAGGTTGCTTGTTTCCTATGTGAAGGATCAAATCACGTCCCTGCCCGATGTCACCTATACCCCATTGTTCAGCAAGTGAAGCAACATGTAAAGGATGTGATGCACCGAGCTCTCAGGGATAGCTCACATGGACAAATGCAGAAGGGCAAACGCAAGCGAGATATCAGTCAAGTAGACGGCGACCAACGCAAAGAACAAGAACATGGCCCCGAAAGGAAGAACATTGAAGGGAATTCTAATAAGAAGGATATCAACAATGTGATAGGCTACAAATGTAAGAAACCAAGGAACTATGCATCGGACTGCCCTGAAAAAGAAGAACACTGGAGACTTCAAGGGGAACGAGCAGAATCCATTTCAGGAGGTGCAACATGGAGGAAATCATCAAAAGAAGGGATTTCAAAACCGTCCCAAGAGGGATCTTAGTCTGGTGCAGTGCTTCAGATGCAAGAAGATGGGACACTACGCCGACAAATGCATAGAGCAGAAGGTTGCAAAAGGAGCCAAGCCAAATCCATTACAGAAGGCTATGTAAATCACATGAGCATGTATTAAGTCCATGTTGAACCATTGCTCATTATGAGTAAACTCTTGATCAATTCATGCATCGCTCTTGTTATTTTGATACTGGTGCGTTGCATTGATGCATATCAAAGAGCATTTTTGGATAGAATAAGCTATCCAACCAGACCCTTAGGTGAACCATTAGAGCTAGTTCACCCGGAGGACAAGCCCATGGTAAATAAATACCTCAATGTGTTACAAAGGATATACTAGGAAAGCCATGGCATAGAGATATCGAGGTTAACATTGACTTGATACCAGGAGCATGACCTATTTCTAAGAGGCCTTACAAATGGATGTAGAGGAATTGAAGTAGTTGAAAAAGCAACTCAAGGAGCAGTTGGATAAAGGTCTCACTCAACGTAGTTCATCGCACTGGAGAGCACCAGTTTTGTGGGTAGAGAAGAAGGACATGACACAACGTTTAGTTATGGATTATCGTTCACTTAATGAGGTGACGATAAAGAACAAATACCCACTCCCCAACATCAACGATCTGTTTGATCAGCTGAAGGGAGCTTGTGTATTCTCCAAGATCGATCTTCGATCAGGATACCACCAGCTAAAGAATAGGAAGGAGGATATCCCTAAGACCGCCTTCACTACGAGGTATGGTCTATATGAGTACACGGTTATGTCCTTTGGGCTAACCAATGTGCCGGCATACTTCATGACCATGATGAACAATGTCTTCATGGAGTTCTTGGATAAGTTCGTAGTGGTATTCATCGATGACATCCTTGTGTACTCCAAGAATGAAGAGGAGCATGAAGGACACTTGCGCCAGATATTGGAGAAGCTCAGGGAACACAAGTTATATGCTAAATTTAGCAAGTGTGAGTTCTGGCTAAACACTGTGGGATTCCTAGGACACATAGTGTCAGCGGAAGGTATTGCAGTGGATCCAGCCAAGGTGTCAGCTGTGACCGATTGGGAATCACCCAAGTCAGCAAAGGATATACGGAGTTTCCTAGGACTTGCGGGATACTATCGGAGGTTCACTGAGAACTTCTCCAAGATTGCAAAGCCAATGATGGAGTTGCTAAAGAAGGAGAAGAAATTTGCCTGGACCGAGGAGTGTGAAGCTAGTTTCCAGGAGCTGAAACAACGACTAGTGACAGCACCGGTTCTGTGTCTGCCGGATCTTCAGAAGGATTTCCAAGTTTATTGCGACGCTTCTCGCCAAGGACCTGGGAGTGTATTGATGCAGGATGGAAGGGTAGTATCCTATGCATCGAGGCGGCTCAAAAATCATGAAAGAAATTATCCCACACATGATTTAGAGCTTGCGTCAGTCATCCATGCACTCAAAACATGGAGGCACTATCTCATGGGCAAACATTGTGAGGTTTTCACGGATCACAAGAGTTTAAAGTACATCTTCACACATAAGGAGATGAACATGAGACAGAGGAGATGGTTGGAGCTGATAAAAGATTATGATATGGATCTCCAATATCATCCTGGGAAGACCAATGTTGTAGCAGATGCACTAAGCCGTAAGGTGTATGCAAGTGGGATTACAACAGGAGAATTACCTCCAGACTTGTGTGAGCAGTTTAAGTCTCTTCGACTAGAGCTAGTGCCAGAAGGATATGTGGCAGCCTTGGAGGTAGAACCAATTCTGGTGAACAGAATTAGAAGAGCCCAGAATGGGATGAAGAGCTGGAGAAAATAAAAGTAAGTTAGGCAAAGCCGAAGATTTTCGTGAAGATGAACAAGGAACAATATGGTTAGGAAGTGTATTTGCGTGCTAAAGGGATTCAGAGATTAGGAAGAGAATATTATGATTCTCCGTATTCTATTCATCCTGGGAACAAGAAGACGCATATGGATTTGAAAGAATGATTTTGGTGGTCCAATATAAAGAAGGATATCACAGAATACATTGCACAATATGATGTGTGTAACAGAGTTAAGCTGAGCATAAGAAGCCATCAGGGTTGCTACAGCCATTACCGACGCCTGAATGGAAACCAACTTCACCAAGGAGAAGGATCGTTGAAGAACCTATAGTGTGTGAGATAACGCTTTAGAGGAGTAACGCAAACCCGAGTGTCGTAACGTAGCGTTAGAACTTTAGTTTGTGGAACCAATGGAATTATCCGAACTTAGTTCGTGAACAAGAGAGGGTTCTGCAAGCTGGTGAGGTTGACCGAGTGTTAGAAAAACGTGATTCACCAAATCATATACAAGGTAATAATTTGGGTGCGACATGGATTGGCCCCCATGACGACTACTCTTATTATTCGCTCTTGCTATGTGGTATGGTGAATCTTGAGAGACTCACCTATAGAAAGGACAACGATGACCAGCCCCATAATGGAATAATTTCGATCCTAGTAAAGGAACCGCTGCTAAAATCATAGGTTAAACGATGATTTGAGCCAAGGAGGTATCCACAACAACCATGAGGAAATATTCACGAGGACCACCATGAGAGAAACGATAGATGCTTAGATATGACGCCAAACCTCGACTGAGAAGACTCAGTGTTTCAAGAACCACCCCATTGGTGAAGTATGCAAAATCGTGATGGATTGCATACGAAGGGATCTTCATGTTGGATTATGTGTGATAGTAAGATGAGAGATGACACCATAACAATGGATTTGTGAAGAATGCTAATTATTCTCACAAGAGAACAGATCTACATATGTCATTAGAGAAACCAAGTTGAATTCTCTTAAGGAGGTTAGCCCAGAGATGGAAATTGCAAGAGGATCATCATTCAATGGACGAGGCTACAAGGGAACAGGAGGATTATCTTCGGGTAGACCACCCACACCTTTTTGCTAGCCAATCCGATTCTCGAGGACGAGAATCATCTTAAGGGGGTTAGTCTGTAACATCCCAATCTTGTATTTGGATGTTTTGCATTTAGAGCATATGCATTTCATCATGGCATACTTTTAAAAATTTGCATTTGTTTGTTTTGCATAGTTTCCAAAAGAAATAAATTTAAAATCCTATTTTGATTTAATCAAAAATTCAACAAGCTAAATATATATGCTTGGGGAATTGTGCAAAAGCACCCTTTTATAGTAAAATATGATAGAGGGCAATTTTACAAATTTTTCAAAATTTGTTTGACTCAATTCGGAGTTCTAAATCAAAAGTTATGAAAGAAAACATAAGAAGAAATAAAAAAATGAAAAGAAGAAGAAAAAAAAGGAAACCGGCCGAACCGGGCCCAACACCGGCCCAGCCGCACCTCTCTCCTCTCTTCCCTCTCTCACCCACGCGGGCCGGCCCAGCAAGCGCAGCAGCCCACCCGCGCGACCAGGTCGGTCGGTTCCATCGATCGATCGTTCCAGAAACGTGCTGTTTCCGTCGTTTTGAAACCTTTCTCTCTTCAAACACCTGTATCTTTCCTAATTGCTCCGTGGCGCGCGTGCGCTTTGGCCTTCTTTGAGCGCACGGATGCTGTCGGAAGTGCATGTCAGATATAGACAAGACATATGACGTCAGCCACATGCGAATATATTCTACAGTTTAAAAAAATACATAACTTTTGACTCGATTGTCCAAATTTAGATCCGCTTTCACATCCTTGTTCCTCACGACGAGATCTTCGAAACAAGATCCCATATGTACATGTTCCGATAATTATTTTCGAAAAGCAACTTAAATAGTAGAAAGTTGCTTTTATTTTTGTGCTAGTAAAGCAAATTTTATAATACGAAGTTGCTGTCAAAATAAACTTGCTTTTTTCATCCAAAAAGTTGCTTTTCTAGATGGCAACTATGTATGTCGATAGACAACACTTCAGAACAAACATGATTTTCTCTCGTAAACACACAAGTGGCCATTGCGGGGTTAAAAACAAGGCCCTCTCCTCTTCATAGTTTTCATGTTTGTGATTAAAAAAATCAAATTTATAGTAGACAATTGCTTTTTCTGTGGGATATAAAGCAAATTTGAAGTACACAATTGCTTTTAAAAGATAACATTTGATATGTTTATACGAGACCTTGTTTTGCAGATTTACTGAACAGAAACTTGCTTTTAAGGCCCTCTCTTACTCACATTTTTATTTATGTATGTGATAAAAAAAATCAAGTTTATAGTATAAAGTTGCTTTTGTCTATGGGATAGAAAAGCAAATCAGTAGTACAAATTGTGTTTGAAAGATATTCATTTGAATATGTCTATATGAAATCTTGTTTGTTGATCCGGTGAATAGAAACACAATGGTGAATGTTTGTAATTTTAACACACGATTTAGAAGCAATGTGAATTTTAATTAAAAACAAGCACCCCGCTTCTTCACATTTTTCGTATTTCTGATAGAAAAGCAAATTTAAAGTAGAAAGATGCTTTTCGTACTAGTTTGTAGTAAAAAGTTGTTTTGTGTGACAGAAAAGCAAGTTTAGAGTATAAAGTTGCTTTTCAAAAATAAACTTGTTTTTATCCATAAAATTGAAAAATATATGAGAATGAGCGAGGGATATGTTTTTATTCCAAGCAATGGCCAACTTGTTAGACTATGAGAGAAAATCATGCTCGTACCTGACCATGGTCCCCGGGCGCACCAGCTCCCGTTTTTTCGGGAGCAAAAAAAAATTATGAAAACTTTACAAAAAAATGCGAAAAAAATCATGCACGTACCTGACCATGGTCCGCACCATCGTGAAAAATTTCGCACCAAAATGTCATCGTATGCGCCCTGGGGAAAAATGACAAAATTCTGACAAGAAATTCAAAATTCCGGATCTCACATGCTGTCAGAAATTTGGCATTTTCGCCCAGGTCGCATACGATGACATTTCGGTGCGAAATTTTTCACGGCGATGCGGAACATGGTCAGGTACGCGCATGATTTTTTCCGCATTTTTTTTGCAAAGTTTTTGATTTTTTAATTTTTTTTGAAAAGCACCGGGAGCTGGTGCGCCCGGGCTCACAAACACCGGCCTCAAACAATATCTCATATTGATATAACCCGATGAATATTTTCTAAAAGCAACTTCTAGATAGAAAAGCATGTTGTTGCCACAAATTTGCTTTACCGTGACATAAAGTTGCTTTTTGAAAAATAATCATTGGAAGGTGTCCATATGGGATCTAGTTTCGAAGATCTCGTCGCGAGGAACACTACAGCGAAAACCGATTTTGATTTGAACATTCGTTTTGAAAGTTATGCTTTTTTAAAGTTTAAATCTGATTTGCAAATCTTTATAATATCTGTAGGGGCGTGCGCTATTTTGACACCCAAAAGCACACGCGCGCTCCAAAGTTGCACCCTTTATCTTTATCTAGAAGATTCCAAACTCGAATCCGTTTGTTTTGCCTTGTTCCTTACTCCAAGTAGCACCTCTCCACCGACCTATTCGCCTATTTATACCGCAGCCCCGGCCTCCTACACGTCCTAAAGTCCAAACTTCAATTTCAGATCTAGTTTTCAATCTTCTACTTCTCACGGTTCGAGCTTTGCTCGTATGCCGTTTCACCCTTCGCGAGAGTTGTAGATCTCGTCGAAATATTTCCATCCCGACAAACCTCACCACTTTTTATCCACCGTAGCCGGAGAATTCCGCATCGCAAGATTTCAGATCTGACGGAGTAAAACCTCGATTACTCTTCAACCATCCAACCAAATCCGGTGAAATTTTTACAGGTGGTAGATCTCCTATTTCTCTACAACTTTTCCAAATAAAGTTTTTCGTTTTGACGCACGGTTTTATTTACAAAAATTCAGATCTACGAACGAATCAGGAATCGCCACGTGTCATCCTCGTCAGCATCTGCGTGGCATCCTTGTCACCACCTAGTCATCATCTGCGTGGCATCCACCTCATCACCATGTCAGCATCCAGTCAGCAGCGGAGTCAGCACTGCATCATGCTGATGTCATCAAGGTCAACTCTCGGTCAAAGATATTTTCTGAAATTCCAGAAATTGCTTAAAACTTGTAAAATTCATATCTTTTCAACCGTAACTCGAAAAATTAAGTTCAATATACCAAAATTCCTAGAAAAATAAGATCTATTCAGATCTGAATTAATATTTAGCTTTTATCAAAGTTTTATATTTTGTATTTTCAAATTTCAATAATTGGTATTTTAATTCTATTTTAATCTGTGTAAATTATTTTTGGATAAATATTTCTGTTTTGGTTAAGTTAAATAATTTTTTTTTTCAAATTTATTTGAGCATGCTTCTTTGGAAACTAAATTAATCATGATTAGTCTCTATTTAGGCAACAACATTAATTCTAATCTTTTAAGTTGCATTAAAAATATTTTTACATGCATCACATTAGATCTAGACAACCAGAGAGCTAAATAAAGTTGTTTGATTATTATATGCATGCATGCATCTGTTCCATATTTGTTTGTCTTGTTGTTTATGTTGTGTATCGTTTGCTACGTTTAGATTGCGAGAAGTTTGAACGTCGCTGCTCTTGTGACGAGTACGCTGAGTGCGCGAACTACTACAATAAATACAGGCAAGTGGTGCTCATAAATGTCCTATTATTTTCCTACGCATTTAGCATTATTTTTGGTAGTGATGCATGTGTAGGAGTTGATTGTAAGTTATGCTAGTAGGCGATCCACTAACACCCAAGTGGAGAGCCATATGCTATCCTTTTAGAATAACTACCTTGAAAACCATCGTTATTAAATTGCTTAGTTGCTTAGACGTGGTTATGGGATCACAACCTAAAAGAGTGTTTAGGTCTCGGTTTAGCTTAGAATAACAACGGTCTCGGTTTAGCTTTCTCCCAACCTATATACAAATTGAGTGTTTAGGTAAATGGGGTTAGATAGACCATGTGGGTAAAGTGTACAACACCTTCGAAGGTTTAAATCTAAGTACTTAGCCGTGTCCTCGGTTACGGACATCTTGAGCCAACTAGACTAGATCCTACAAGAGTTCTCACTTATTCTAATTTCTAAAATTAAAATTTTGATGGGATAACCAAAGGGTAGGGGCACCTGTTGTAAAGCAGGGGATGTCCAAATGTGGTTGATGAAAATAACTTTTTCTGAAAAATTGTTAGGACAAAATTTGCTTTTCGCAAAACTTGCCATAAACTCCACCTAGCCAAATAAGCATGTAGATGCTAGGTTGCCATTCTATATCCACCTCACCGCATCACTTGCGAGTACAAATCCAAATGTGCTGACCGTATTCGCGAACGGCTGCAATTTCACTGTTGCAGGTTTGAGAGTCGTTAGGTCATGATTCTTCACTCGACATGCTTCGCCTGTGGCACATCAAGATTGAGGCTTCATCTTTCGTTTATTACCGCTGTGTGTTTGGTATATTTGTATCAATTTGAGCTAGCCTCGAGCTATGCAAGTTGTAAGAATTTTGTATTCTGGATCATATTCGATATTAATAAAGACGCATTTGTTATTGTTATTCATTTGTAATGAGTGTGCTAGTGAGTCGATCCGGGACTAGCACTATACTCATAGACAAGATCCATATTATTGGGTCGAGTCTCTACAGAGAGCCGCCACACGAGAGAAACAAGAAACAGAGACTAGGAGGCTGCAGATTGGAGGGGGGGAACTCCGGCGGAGCCCTGACGGAGAGGTCTCCTTCTTCTCCATCGACATCTCCACCGTCTCCATGATGAAGAGGGAGTAGTCCACCTCTGGACTATGGGTTTGTGGCAGTAGCATATGTATCTCTCTCTCTCTTGAGCTTCACTAATTAGCACCGTATGAGCTGCTGAACATGATTACGGTCACCGTTGTATTACCATTGTGGTGGATCTTTCTATGAGTTAATATATGTTGAGATTGCAATGTTATATTTCAGTTATGAAAGTAGATGCATATTATTTACCCCGTTCTTGTATCTCAAGCATGTTTATGAGAGCGTGTGTGGGGGAACGTGTGCATTAGTTGGAGTAACGGGGGTGGTGAAGTGATAAGCTGACAACTTAATATCATGATCCATTGGGTGTTTACCTTACTTTGTTACCTCACTAGGGATAAACCAAAATACCATGTTGTAGGGTAGGAGGAGTGACATGCCTCTACCTAAGACTAGATCCATCATGTGTTTATTTTCACTTCATGTCATTAATCTTAATTACTAAGGTGCATGATTTAGTTCACATCTTGGTGGAGTATAAGTGAGACTAACAATCAAAAGGTCTCTATGCTAGGACGTGATGCCCATATAATTAGTAACATGTCATTAACCTTGTTTGCAATCTCATATGTTAAATCTATGTCTACTCATTTGCCACACTATATTAAAGAGAGAGTGCATGTGTGAAACCATGAACCCCGGTCCATTTTTAATCATAAGAAACACTTTTCCAACCACTTTTAAGCATCTTTTACATTCAGCCATTTTAAAATCAGAAAATACAAAAACACTTTTACTTCTTGCATTTACATATAAAAACCCCAAAAATACCATCCATCGTCATTACTATCATCCTTGCATACTTATTTACCACCATTGCATATTTATTTACTGTTTTGCATTCATTATCATCTTAATATCATTCTCACACCTTGTGCTTGACAACCACTTGGTGAGGTTGAGGGCACAAAGCAATCTATTTTGTTTGCAGGAAATCTGGAGAAGGACAAGAAGATAAAACCCACACTACTGATTCCCCGAGAGTTCGATATTAAACCCTCGAGTCACCTTCTTGGGGAAAAACTACCACTTCTACATACTCTGCACTTGGAGGCTCAACCTATCCCTAATATATTATCTTCCTTTCAGGGTATCAAGAGTACTTGTTGGCGTTGTTGAGGGAGAAGAACACTCTCATCAATCCCGTCATCAAAGGTTTTTCTGGCGCCGTTGCCGGGGAATCATAGCTGGAAGGGTTTGTCCAAGGATATCACAACAAAGTCAACTTCATCACCAACTTGTGCTAACACCTAAGCTTGGGGAGGTTGCACCTACGTGAGCATCATCTTGTCCATCTTTACCTTCAAGCATTTTATTTTGTTTTGTTTTTGTCTTGCATATCATATTTAGATTTCGGTTTGCATATTTTATTTTCAGTTTTGCATTTTTGTTTTGCATTAGTTCATTCGGTTTGCATTGTTTTAGTGTCATTTTATTTTCAGTTTTGCATAAAAAATTAAAAACACATAAAAACTTGCTAAAATGGGTGATAGGACTAAGTTGTGTGACTACACAAATACTCCAAATGATCAATTTATTGCTAAACCTATTACCACACCTGAGATACAAGCTGATAACTATGAAGTAAGTCCTAGTTTATTGAACTTGATAACTAGGGAGCAATTTGGTGGTAGTGCTATGGAGGATGCCTCTATGCATCTTCATGATTTTGTTCAAATCTGTGACATGCAAAAATTTAAGAATGTTGGAAGTGATATTCTAAAACTGAAATTATTTCCTTTCTCACTTAGAGGAAAAGCTAAGGAGTGGCTGCATTCTTTACCTACTGATAGCATTAAAACTTGGAATGATTTGAGAGAAGCTTTCATTAAGAAATATTATCCTCCTGTTAAAATTTTGCAAAATAGAAACAATATTCTATCTTTTAGGCAAAATGAAAATGAACATGTTGCTATGGCTTGGGATAGGATAAAACTTATGCTTAGAACTTGCCCATCACATGGAGTTAATGAATGGACCATACTACACTCTTTTTATAATGGTCTGAATTACATGTCTAGAAATATACTTGATTCTGCTGCTGGAGGTGCTTTTGTGGGAAAAACTATAGTAGAAGCTAAGAATATATTGGAAAGCATTTTGCAAAACTATAGTCAATGGCATACTGGTAGAGCACCTAGTTCATCTAAGAAAGTAAACTCCATAGAAGAAACTCATGATTTGTCATCTAAGATGGATACTATTCTTGCTTTGCTTAATAAACCTAGTGTTGAAAATATCCTTTGCAAGAACTAGTTGGTGATAATTCTGAAAATATTGATGTCAACTTCATTAGGAACTATGGAAACAATGGGTATGGTAACAACAATTATAATTCTTATAATAAACCTCCTTATGTTCCCAACAATCGTCCTTTTGTTCCATATCCTAATGCTAATGATAAATGGAAACATGTGTCATCAAGTAATGATAATTTTGAGACTAATAAAATTCTTATGGAACAAGTTGCTAGTCATAATACCATGATACAAGAGTTGAATAAGTCTGTTGCATCTATTAGTTCTGATATTAAAAACTTACAACTCCAAGCTGCAGGACTAGACAAAGCCCTTTCAAAACTTGCTGATAATCAAGCCACTTTATTGAGTATGTCTGCTGGAAAACCACAAGCACCACCTGTGGTTGGATTGAATTCTGTTAATATTGCTGAAAATGTTCCTCTTACTTTGGAAGAAACTATGAATGAATTGCTAAACTATCCTGAATATCTGTTGCCTTTTATGTCTCATCTTATGGCTTTAAAAGAAGAAGCTAATGAAACTGAATGTGATGAATCTCCTATGTTAATTGAGTTAGAGAGAAAAGTTGAAGAAGTTAAGATGCTAAGTGAAGTTAATGATCCCTGGCTTGATTTAGAGAATAGTAGCTTGCATGAATTAATATCTATCTTACAAAAATTTGCAAGTGATCCTTCTATTGATGTTAACAAATCTGGTTTTGGTTCCTATATTGCTAATCATGTCTTGAAAGAAAAAATTGCTAGATACAATCAAGAAGCTATGATACCACCTAAGCTTGGGGATGCTTGGATCCCCAAGGTGCTAGTAACTATTGGAAAAGAGACACACCATGCCATACTTGATCTAGGATCTAGTGTCTCAGTTTTATCTAAAGAATTATATGAATCACTTGAATTAAAGAATCTTGAAAAATGCTCTATTGTACTTGCACTTGCTAATAATACCATTAAACATGCCTTAGGAAAAGTAAGTGATGTTATGGTAGAGTTACATATGACTTTTGTACCTGTGGATTTTCTAATCATGGATATGGAGAATAAAACCTCTAGTCCTATTATTTTGGGAAGACCTTTTCTTCGTACCACAGGGGCTATCATTGATTCAAAGGAAGGGAATGTGAAGTTTCAGTTTCCACACAAGAAATGCATGGAACACTTCCCAAGGATGAAGGGAACAACTTTTAAGCTCCATCATGAGCTTCATCTTCGGTAAAACAACAAGTAAGTAAGCCTAGCTATATGGCTATAAAGAAAGCGCTTTACGGGAGGCAACCCAGTTGTTTTTATTTGGATTTTCTTTGAGTCCTCTTGCTATAACAAGAGATTTTTTTCTTAGTTTAGTTTCTGGAATTTTTAATAAAGTGCCAAGTTTACCCATTTTGGTTGAAAAAGTTGCTATACCTATTCGGAGATTTTATTCCTGCACAGAGTCTGTGCACGGTTTGATTTTTCATTCCTATTCTGTAACTCCAAATGAGCTGATATTATTACTGTAACTGAAAATTTTCATCCTCTGTATGTCTGAATTTTTTCAGATTTTTTATACAAGTTTAAGTAGGACATAAAAATACGTTTTGTTGCTTCTGTTTTTTTGGACAGATTCTGTCCCATATTGATTTATGCATAGTTTGAACTATTGAGTTGATCCAATTGAGTTTATGAGTAGGCATACAACATTATACATTCTCTGGCCATTCATATTAATTTTAATCCATGGATTATATGCAGCAAAGAAACTTGTTTATTTATCTCTACTAATATCACCCCACAGAAAAGAGATGGGAGAAATTGTGTTTTGTAGTTTTTTCACAGGGATTGGAGGAGATGCACCATGAGTTATCCAAGGATGGTGAAAACCATAAGCTTGGGGATGTGAACATACCCACTGAACCAAAACACTCTTGGTTTGCACACGTCTAACTTCTGTTTTTCTATCATTGCACTTTATCGCATAAACTTGGAGCGTCTTTTAGTTTGTTTTGCTTTGATTTTTATTTTGTGAGACCAACACACTATCTTTTATATATGAGAATGCTACTGGAAATTTGGGTTGAAATATCTTGCATGCTGTTATTGTATTGGGAAAAGGGATGTCTAAGTTGATTTTTAATGACACATATAGTTGCATGATTCATGAGTTTCGTTATGAGTATAATTTGCAAATGCTTTATCGTGAGCTATCTTTTATTCATGTTTTGATGCTGTATGTTATTTCACTTTGCTTGACATGAATTAGTTAGTTCTATGGACACTCATGCATGCATCTAGATGGTCATCTTTCTCCCTTTTGCTAGCCCAAAAATTTCAACAAGTAAAAACTTGTTTCCAACACCTTCAGCCCAAGTTTTTCCAATGAGTCCACCATATCTACCTATTAGCTTTATGCTATTCCAAGTATGTTTATCATGTTATTTGTGTTATCTATGCCTCTAACTGAAAATGATGATGTTATTTATTGTAATGGTAAAAGTTGGTTAAAAAGCTCTCGCGAACTTGATGCACACTTTACTTTTATTGCATTCAAAAAGATGAACCATTGTGATTAATATTATGAAGATAGTGGCTTGATAGATGTTTAAGGTTGAGAGTTAGCCCATATGTGCTGTCACATGCAAAGCTTTAAACATGTTTCATCATTTGTTTAGTTGATATCATGTACTTTTGTCTATGGATGCCTATCATGACGAAATAAATGTGGAAATAGAGTTAAGTTTAAATGAGTTTGTATAAATGGTTAGAGACAAACCTGGGCCGCTAATCTAAGCCATGCATCATTCATGGTGGAAATTTACTTACATGCTATTTTGGACCCTCTGTGATACACCCTACAATAAAAGGCTATATCAAGTGGTAAATAAAGAGGGTGTTGAGATTGTTCAATATGTTTGTTTGTCTTGTTGTTTTGATATGGGCTTGATCCATATCATGGGACAAGAGGTACCCCAGTTGAGACTCTTGATGATACCGTTATTACTTACAATGATAGATAAATTAAACTTGCTTTGTTTCCCAAGTTGAGTAATCATGGTGTAGGCACTTGTATTCAAGGGGCATGAGACATCCAACCTTTACTTTATCAAGGCCACTACTCATATTCGCTTTCACATTCAACTTTAATCATTCAAGATGCTATGATAGGGGAATGAGAGCTTGACACCAAGTATTACCATTGCATTCAATAACTTAAGTAGAATAGTTTGGAGGATAGATGAAACTTATGCATGCTTTACCTCTACGTATTTATATATCATTTCCAAAGTGTCCACCTTTTATATTCAGATTTTCTACACTCTATGGACAACAAGTATGCAAAAGTAAGAATGTCCATAGTACTATCTTTTATGTTGAACTTTGTGAACTATCATTGAACATCCTTGCATTGAATACTTGATATCACTTTATAAACTGTTTGCATATTGCTACTTCTTTGAAATAATGAATCATTTGACTTTATGTAGCAGAAGCAATCATCTTTTATATCTATGTTGTGATTATATTGCAAAGTTCATGTTAGTTTTATCACTTTCATACTCGAGGACGAGCATGAGTTAAGCTTGGGGATGTTGATGCATCTAAAATGCATACATGAACTTTGCACTATAATAGTCATATTCCAATCATATTTGCATCATATAAGGGGTATATTGCTATTATTTAATGATTTTTTGGTAATTTATGATGATATCCCCTTTTTATGGAATTAATCCTGCGCATGCAGAAAACCCCTATTTCTTTCCTTATTTGTTTCAGGACCTTAACGGCGTCATAATGAGCTATAAATTTACGGGGGTCATTATTTTGGAAGGAGAAGATTTAGGAGCGAAAGAAGTCAACGAACGGAAGCCGGAAGACCAAAAGGGGTTAAATCAATTTGAAATAATTTTGGAATAAATTATTCTAAAAGATTTTCTTATATAAATAATTCAAAGTTAAAATTGAACTAGTTTTAAAAACAATTATTTCCTATAAAGAAAATCAATTTGAAATATAAGTTCAAAATATAAAATTTGAACTCATACATCATTTTGTTAATGACTGTCCTTTTATTCATCCTAGGTAAAACACACAAAAAAGAGTTTCTTATAAATTCATCCAATTTGGTGTTAGTAATACTGTGGTTAGAGTAATTAAGATTTGTAGAATGACTGTAATTATTAAGTAAGCATCTGTAAGTTATTTATTAATCACATAGATTATTACTTTGATAGTCATAGCAAGCACTTAAGTCTGAATGTTATAACAATTCAAAGTAATTAACCAACTCAGCAAATTATGAACTAACTAATCTTTAAACTTAAAAACTTCAATTAACAAATTATTTAGTGAGCGACTTGTGAGTTTGAGTTTTTCATGATATTTACGATGCATCTCATATAAATGCATAATATCATCTTGCAAGTGTTTTTAGTAGTCCTTTGATACGTCCATTTTGCATCACTATTTTACATCATAATTTATCTTTATTCATCGATATATTTTGTATTATGATGCAATACTTATGTTATTTTATCCCATTTTGCATGTTTGGCAATTATTGGAGATGCATCCACCGGAGCCTAGAATCAGCTGGAAAAGTACCTGTCAAGACACCTGACTTCGGAAGCCCCAAAAATTCCAGAAAAATTCAGGGAATAATATTTTGGGAAATAAGTCACGGAACCAGAAGGGGGCGAAGAGGCGAGCAACAAGGGGCAGGGGCGACCCCTGTCGTGGGCCCACCTAGGGCTGCGACAGGGGCCCGCCCCTGGCCCCTGTGGCCCTTCTTCGTCTCCCTTTCGGCGTATTATTGACCCTTGACCTAAAACGTCGGGGGTATCGACGAGGAATTTTTCCGCTGCCTCCACGAGGCGGAAACCAGACAGAGAGAAGAAGAGCTCCGATAGGGAGAAATGTGCCGGGGAATTTCCCTCCCGAAGGGGGGAATCGCCGCCATCGTCATCGCCATCACGCCGGGCATCATCGGGATCATCATCAACACCATCTCCATCATCAGCACCATCATCACCATCACCGTCCCATCTCATCCCGCTGTAGCAATCGTCATTGTTTTGTTATTAGTTCATTGGAATCGTATCCCGGGTATTGATTACCACTTGTAGTTGATGCTTGAGAGTTTTATCGGTGAATTATCTTTACGATCAGATTGTTACCCTTATTCATATCACCTCTGATCATGATCTATATGATGTCTTGTGAGTAGTTCGTTTGGTTCTTGAGGACATGGGGAAAGCCTAGTTGCTAGTAATTGCATAATGTTGAGTAATATTTAATGGTTTGATTTATGTTGTGGTGTTATTCCTCTAGTGGTATCGTGTGAACGTCGACTACATGATACTTCACCTTTCAAAGGGCCTAGGGGAATGCATGGTGTATTTAGTTTGCTTATGGTAGGGTTGCAGGAGTGATAGAAACCTGTAGTGACCTTGCCCTTTTAAAATAGACAAGATACCTGTGTATAGTGCTAGTCCCTGGATCGACTCGCTAGCACACACAGTACAGGATGAAATACCATAACAGTGCATCATTTTATTACACGCATGATCCAGAATTTCAAAGTAGTTTTGATTACAAAGTGCATAGCTCGAAGCTAGCTTTATTTATAGTAAACAGCGGAAATAAATATTAAGCATGGAGTCTCCATCATCTTCATGCTGCCACAGGCGAACATGTTGGTTGTAGACTCGAAGCCCTATCACGCACCTTACTCATCGTCTGAACAAGCTGCAACAGTAAAAGCGTTGCAGCCAAAAATTGGTCAGAACCATTGGAATGGATCTGGCAAGTGACACTTGTGGACTCATAATGGCAAACTCTAAGACCTATATGCTTATTTGGCTGGTGGATCTCAAGGCCCTTTGCATAAAGCCAATTTTATCCTAGCTTTCACAATATTTTCTTTTCCATCTAGTCGAGACAATTCCTGGTATACATTCCAGTGCCAAATGAGGCAATTCCTGGAATATATCCAGTGTCCCATTTCTGCCCTTGTTCACCCATCAAAATTTTATTTAAGAAATTGGAATGATGAGATTCTCCATCGACATCCTTGTCCAGCTGCTCAAAATTGTCCGTAACCGGGGACACGGCTATGATCATAGTTTTATTACTCTCGAGAGTTTGTGGCACTTTCCCCACTAGACTCAACTAACCCAAACTTCCTAATCACTCAATTAGTGAGAAGGAAAGGAGAGAGTCGAGACGAGATCTTTCAGAAGAGCTTTCCCGTACACCTGTCCGAACAATACCCACCTACAACCCCTACATCTGCTTGTTCGTCCGGTCGGGTCCACTCAACTTAGTCAATCAAGACAGAGCCCATATGACTAGTGGCTGCACTGGAAGCAAACAAAAGCATGGAGTGACATCGAATCTCTTTGTTCCTGGGTGGCCGTTCCCAAGTGAACATCTCGAGTATAACCATGGAAATGGCCCCGAGAAGACACTCAACTCTGTCCGCCAAGCAATACCAATTGCCACCCAGGTGGTTCATTAACTTAGTAGAGTTTTTATCCTTTCATACTACAATAAAACCTTTTGCATTGCATTTCTAACATCTACCAAGTTAATGGGTACCTAGACCAATAGGAATATGGGGTGTATACTAAACAGGTCTGCATAGCATAATAGTAATACTCCTATCATGCATACTACTGAAATAGCTAAAATGCATATAATAAAATAGTAGGACTTTTATGCTGGAGTATCACTTGCCTTTTGGAACTGGTCGTTGCTCACACACTCTTTTTCAACGTAGCTCGTAGCTCTCCGTTCAATCTATACAATGCAAACAATTGACAATAAGCAACAATACAACAATCAAAAGAAACAAACATAACAACAAACATGGATAGAAACAAACAAAACTGGGTTGGTGGTCCAAGTTTCAATACATGATCCCATATGCAAAAAGAATCAATGCATTAGGTTTGGGGTGTGCCATTTGGGTAAGGGGTTGGTCTGAAATCAAATTTGAATATTTCAAATTTGAAGGGTTGAAAGGGTTGTTTTAAAGATTCTAGGGATTGGTCTTGATCAAAGTGATCACACAAGGGAGCTGGTCAAAAGAGTTTTAAAAACATTGTGAAACTGTGGTTTGCAAAACATTAACATTTAAATGGCCTTTGGCACACTTCCAATGTTTATGTTTGAAAAGGTGGTAGCTAGGCATGGTTTTGGTCTCTCTGGACAGGGACAAAAATTGAAGAAGTTTTCTAAAAGAAAACAAATTAAAAGGATTTATAGAAATAGAAATATAACAAAAATACTCAAATTGAGCCTCTGATTTTTAAATCAACAAAATAATGCTCAAAAATATTTTATAACAGAGGAAATATATTGCACAATAATCAAGGTTTCTAAAAATATTTTTCTTGCAATTTTTGGAAATATAGAAATAAAGTTATGTTAAAATTACTCAAATAACACATTTGAAATTTGAATAATTTAAACTAACTCAAAATAGAAAACTAAAACGTCAGAAAAATTCTACAGATTCCAAGGATTTCAAAAAGGTAAAGTTTGTTAAAATTGGCCAAACCAATAAAAAGATATGAATGTTTCAAGTTGCAGGGACTTTTCTGCAAAACTGCCATTTCTGTTTTTATTCCGAATTAAAATTCAGAAACTGGGATCGGCTCACGGCTCGGCTTGAGCTGCGGCTTGGCTCGGCTGGGCTCGGCTGGGCTCGGCTAGATCTGATCTGGGCCGCGAGATCCAGATCTGACGGTTGGAAGTGAACCATACCGGTTCGGGTTTTATAAAACATAACGCGCCGGCGGCGGGCTAGGGTTCCGGCGCGCGGCGGCAGACGGCGGCGACGGCGTGGGCATGGCCGTTCCGGCGAAACTAGAGGGCTAGGAAGGGGGTTTTTATACCGTTGTGTAGAGGAGGACGAGGCGGTGCCTATGGCGAAGAGGACGGCGACGAGGTGCTCCGGTACTCCTCTGATTCCTCGCCGGAGTTGAGGAAGGCGGCGGCCGGGCGAGGTCGACGATGCCCGCATCAATCTGAGGACAAACAAAAATCCAAACCTTGTCAAAAAGATGCTCCATGACGAAATAAAAAGGTTGGAGGTGGCGAGAGGGTACGGGGACGCCGGGGTTGGCCGGTAGCCGAGGTCGACGGCGACGGACCGAGGCGGAGAGGCGGGGTTGATTGAGGCGGCCTGGTGGCGCCAATCGGAAGGGGAAGAGAGGGGAAAGAAAGAGGAGAGCAAGGGCTTTGAGGGGGTGGTGGTGGTGCGGCGTTACTGCTCGCGATGGTGCGGATTGATGACGAGGAGATCGACGGGCACCGGCGGGCGAGTTCCCGTCGCTTGGGGCGATGCTGACATGCGGGTCCCGCATGTCAGTGAGAGGGAAGAGGAGAAGCGGGCCAGGCTGCTGATGGGCCGCGGTGGGGCTGGTTGCTGGGCCGGCTTGCTGGGCTTTTTTTTTTTTTAACAAAAGCTTTTCCAAAATTCCGTTTTCTTTTATAACTTTTTATTTAGGCCTCCAAATCAAGTCAAATAAAAATATAAAAATTTGTAAAATTTCTAAATATTCAAATTAGACATTTAGGAACTATTTTGGTCAAAACAAAATTACCAAAATACCCTTTTGGTCAAAATTGCCTTATATGGCTAATTGGGAATTTTCTAAATTAGGGTTTATAAATATCCCAAAATATTTAATTAAAAACCAGAGGATAATATGAGTAATATCATTCAAAATGATAACTCATCTTCATATTCAAATAATTTAAGATCAAAACATTTTTTTATAAAACAAAGCTTGCAAAAGTATTTAAATTATTTCCACAAATGAAATAGGGTTTATAATATCCCCATATTATTTATTTTAAAACAATAAACCAAAGGGGGAAAATACTATTTGAAAACCCCATTTAAATATTTTATTTCCAAGACTTTAAAATTGAGATTTGAAGATAAAGGGATATTTAATTTAAAATATAACTTTGAAGATGTCCACAACAATCGTCTATAAAAGCTTTTCTTGATTTTTGGAGACTTTATTTAATTATTAATAAAAGTTTTAAATTTTTGTGATTTTTACAACATTCCAAAATTTGGGATGTTACAAACCTACCACCCTTAAAAGGAATCTCGTCCCCGAGATTCGGAGAGGCTAGAAAGAATGATGGGTTCGGGACAACTAGGTTTAGACAACTGGGTGGGCTACCACCCTTAAAAGAAACTTTTGTAGGCAGTCTTGAACTCTTTCCTTCGGGCTAGGGTCCATCGGGTTAGTCTTTAGGTCTCACTGGAGTCCACTATATCTTACACTCATGAAGTGCTCCATCTCCAATAGGTGGGTGTCTCTTTAGATAACTTCGGATACCATTCTCTTTAATATGGCTTGACATATTACATCCTCTTCCATGTGATGTCTCCGGAAATATTTCTTCTCTAGGCTGGCATCCTTCACTGCAAACAAAGCGTCAATTCTAACGAAACTCTCATGGTAGGTCAAAACTTTCATTGCAGAATCTCTTCTTCTTCTTCAGGAGAGTTGTGGTTTATCCTCACCGAATATCTTACGTTTCGGCAACCTTTGCCTCACATAGGGTTATAATATTCCATTGGTTCAGGCTTATCCACATCGTCTCTTTTATAGGTATGTCACTCAGATTTACCAATCCAAATAGTGAGGGGAATAACATGAGTAGTAGGAATGGTGATCAGTCCATCCTGCACCCGCATCATTTCCTCAATATGTAGATAGGTGAATCACATAGTCTATCTCTTGGGCATCCTCACTTGTCTAGCAGAAAGTTTCCCATCTGCAAGACAACCTGAACTAAACTATCGCTCTTTCAAACTATGGGTTTACGAAAACTCCTACACACTTTAGCTCACAAGCTAAACTTTTCTGTTATCCTTCTCCTTGGGGACACACGCTTTCCATGTCATCTTAGCTTGTCCATTTCTGTGTCATGTCTTCATCCCTGATATGACGAACAGGCTTCGCAATAACTTTTAAGTTTTCATAACAGTTTTGGCGTACTAGAGTCGTCACAAGCTTCATTCATCCTCACCAATTGGGGTTATTACATTGACATTACACCACTCTTACATCATAGTACTTATTCTTCCATTTACATATAACTATCGGCACTTATTACATCCTCAGAACATTTCCATTGACTCTGGTCCTTCTTCTTGGCTAAACTCCTCATGAAAACTCAGTTAGTTTCTTTGCTTCTTGATTTAAACTGATATCTGATTCGCTTCTTATCTGGTGTGGTGAGTGTGATAACTTTACTAACATGATCTATCTGACCTTCATATCTGGACATCCAGTCCTTGCCTATGATTATATCAAAACCTTGCAAGTCTAGCACAAACAACTCGCTTGGAAACTTGTGTGTCTCAATTTCCAAGGTCATGTTTTGGCATACCGCGTTTGCTGGTCTCTTCCCTTCTGTAGAGCTTACTCTGATGGGTCTTCTAATCCCTTGATAGGATATCTTATTTTTACTCACAAAGTCTTTTGATATGAATGAATGTGTAGCCTCAGCATCGAAAAGTACTAGTGCAGAACATGAGTTGATCAACAATTCTTCAATAACTGGGTTTGGTCTCTTCAGAACTCTCTCCATGTTTGTAGAAAACACATGTCCCTTTCGGAATTGAGTTGGCTTGGTCCCAATACTAACCTTCCTTTCTGGACAATCATAGGAATAGTGTCCTTGATTTTTGCATTTGTAGCAGGTGATATGTCCCAGGTCCTTTTTCTTAAAAGCCTGGAGCAACCCTTTCTTGATCTGTTCATTTGCTTCCTGTACTAGGGGGTAAAGGTGGCACTGTGTAGGAATGTGATTTGTTCCTTCGCACAAAAAGCAGGTGACTTGGGTTATGGAGTATCCTTTATCCAAATAACTTGCATCACAATGGGGCCACTCATCATGACACTCCTTAGATATATGTCCTATCTCTCCACAAATTTTGCATGCTCGATGTCCTGCCATCATATTCTCCTTGATTTCAATACCATCATCAACCTGAGGTAACTGGCTAATGTTGCTCGTCATCAGCTGCACCAATTGAGTCTGGTTGTCTAACCATTGTTGAATAACTGTGGTTAACTCCTTATTGGGGTTGTTGGCTTGACTTTCATTCATCACTTGAGTCAGCTGAGTCTGGGCTGCTACCAGCAACTGAACTGCATAGGGCACCTTGAGGTGGCTATCTTTTTCATCATGGTTGGTATGTGGGTGAGACATCTGGTTTGGTTTAGCAGAGATGAGTAGAGATAGAAAGATACTAAGGGAAATATTTATACTCATACACAACAGGTCAAGACAAGTCATCTTACAAAAAACACATCATGATCTAGCAAGCAACAAGCGACAAACAATAGAGATAAAACAACTATTCCTATTTAATTTTCGAAAATATAGTTTGGATAACAAACAATACAATAAACGTTTTCAAAATAAACCCAATAGTACTGCCATACCACAATTTGGTAAGTCAATACAGTATTACGATAACGTTATTCGGGTAAAATGGTGGTCTAGTCTATCTCCTCCTTCAGTGCTTCAACATTCTCTTCTATTTCTTTGAGTTCGCCGAGGTACTTCTGGTGTTATGAATTCTAATTTGAAGTCCTCTATCAAGGCACTTGATGGCTTCTCATACTTGTCATGTTGATCTTCAACGCCTTCGGAAACATTTCTGAGTTATGGTCATCTATAAATAAGATAAGATAACTTAGATAGCAATTAGGTGAGAAGGTTACAAGAAGATATTAGGAAAGTTTTTGGATGAATAGAAAATAACTTTATTCCTATGGTCTTTCTTATTTCTAATCCAAACCTAGGGTTTTCGAACCTACAGGCAAAACATTGCTCTGATACCATCTGTAGTGACCTTGCCCTTTTAAAATAGACAAGATACCTGTGTATAGTGCTAGTCCCTGGATCGACTCGCTAGCACACACAGTACAGGATGAAATACCATAACAGTGCATCATTTTATTACACGCATGATCCAGAATTTCAAAGTAGTTTTGATTACAAAGTGCATAGCTCGAAGCTAGCTTTATTTATAGTAAACAGCGGAAATAAATATTAAGCATGGAGTCTCCATCATCTTCATGCTGCCACAGGCGAACATGTTGGTTGTAGACTCGAAGCCCTATCACGCACCTTACTCATCGTCTGAACAAGCTGCAACAGTAAAAGCGTTGCAGCCAAAAATTGGTCAGAACCATTGGAATGGATCTGGCAAGTGACACTTGTGGACTCATAATGGCAAACTCTAAGACCTATATGCTTATTTGGCTGGTGGATCTCAAGGCCCTTTGCATAAAGCCAATTTTATCCTAGCTTTCACAATATTTTCTTTTCCATCTAGTCGAGACAATTCCTGGTATACATTCCAGTGCCAAATGAGGCAATTCCTGGAATATATCCAGTGTCCCATTTCTGCCCTTGTTCACCCATCAAAATTTTATTTAAGAAATTGGAATGATGAGATTCTCCATCGACATCCTTGTCCAGCTGCTCAAAATTGTCCGTAACCGGGGACACGGCTATGATCATAGTTTTATTACTCTCGAGAGTTTGTGGCACTTTCCCCACTAGACTCAACTAACCCAAACTTCCTAATCACTCAATTAGTGAGAAGGAAAGGAGAGAGTCGAGACGAGATCTTTCAGAAGAGCTTTCCCGTACACCTGTCCGAACAATACCCACCTACAACCCCTACATCTGCTTGTTCGTCCGGTCGGGTCCACTCAACTTAGTCAATCAAGACAGAGCCCATATGACTAGTGGCTGCACTGGAAGCAAACAAAAGCATGGAGTGACATCGAATCTCTTTGTTCCTGGGTGGCCGTTCCCAAGTGAACATCTCGAGTATAACCATGGAAATGGCCCCGAGAAGACACTCAACTCTGTCCGCCAAGCAATACCAATTGCCACCCAGGTGGTTCATTAACTTAGTAGAGTTTTTATCCTTTCATACTACAATAAAACCTTTTGCATTGCATTTCTAACATCTACCAAGTTAATGGGTACCTAGACCAATAGGAATATGGGGTGTATACTAAACAGGTCTGCATAGCATAATAGTAATACTCCTATCATGCATACTACTGAAATAGCTAAAATGCATATAATAAAATAGTAGGACTTTTATGCTGGAGTATCACTTGCCTTTTGGAACTGGTCGTTGCTCACACACTCTTTTTCAACGTAGCTCGTAGCTCTCCGTTCAATCTATACAATGCAAACAATTGACAATAAGCAACAATACAACAATCAAAAGAAACAAACATAACAACAAACATGGATAGAACAAACAAAACTGGTTGGTGGTCCAAGTTTCAATACATGATCCCATATGCAAAAAGAATCAATGCATTAGGTTTGGGGTGTGCCATTTGGGTAAGGGGTTGGTCTGAAATCAAATTTGAATATTTCAAATTTGAAGGGTTGAAAGGGTTGTTTTAAAGATTCTAGGGATTGGTCTTGATCAAAGTGATCACACAAGGGAGCTGGTCAAAAGAGTTTTAAAAACATTGTGAAACTGTGGTTTGCAAAACATTAACATTTAAATGGCCTTTGGCACACTTCCAATGTTTATGTTTGAAAAGGTGGTAGCTAGGCATGGTTTTGGTCTCTCTGGACAGGGACAAAAATTGAAGAAGTTTTCTAAAAGAAAACACATTAAAAGGATTTATAGAAATAGAAATATAACAAAAATACTCAAATTGAGCCTCTGATTTTTAAATCAACAAAATAATGCTCAAAAATATTTTATAACAGAGGAAATATATTGCACAATAATCAAGGTTTCTAAAAATATTTTTCTTGCAATTTTTGGAAATATAGAAATAAAGTTATGTTAAAATTACTCAAATAACACATTTGAAATTTGAATAATTTAAACTAACTCAAAACAGAAAACTAAAACATCGGAAAGATTCTACAGATTCCAAGGATTTCAAAAAGGTAAAGTTTGTTAAAATTGGCCAAACCAATAAAAAGATATGAATGTTTCAAGTTGCAGGGACTTTTCTGCAAAACTGCCATTTCTGTTTTTATTCCGAATTAAAATTCAGAAACTGGGATCGGCTCACGGCTCGGCTTGAGCTGCGGCTTGGCTCGGCTGGGCTCGGCTAGATCTGATCTGGGCCGCGAGATCCAGATCTGACGGTTGGAAGTGAACCATACCGGTTCGGGTTTTTAAAAACATAACGCGCCGGCGGCGGGCTAGGGTTCCGGCGCGCGGCGGCAGACGGCGGCGACGGCGTGGGCATGGCCGTTCCGGCGAAACTAGAGGGCTAGGAAGGGGGTTTTTATACCGTTGTGTAGAGGAGGACGAGGCGGTGCCTATGGCGAAGAGGACGGCGACGAGGTGCTCCGGTACTCCTCTGATTCCTCGCCGGAGTTGAGGAAGGCGGCGGCCGGGCGAGGTCGACGATGCCCGCATCAATCTGAGGACAAACAAAAATCCAAACCTTGTCAAAAAGATGCTCCATGACGAAATAAAAGGTTGGAGGTGGCGAGAGGGTACGGGGACGCCGGGGTTGGCCGGTAGCCGAGGTCGACGGCGACGGACCGAGGCGGAGAGGCGGGGTTGATTGAGGCGGCCTGGTGGCGCCAATCGGAAGGGGAAGAGAGGGGAAAGAAAGAGGAGAGCAAGGGCTTTGAGGGGGTGGTGGTGGTGCGGCGTTACTGCTCGCGATGGTGCGGATTGATGACGAGGAGATCGACGGGCACCGGCGGGCGAGTTCCCGTCGCTTGGGGCGATGCTGACATGCGGGTCCCGCATGTCAGTGAGAGGGAAGGGGAGAAGCGGGCCAGGCTGCTGATGGGCCGCGGTGGGGCTGGTTGCTGGGCCGGCTTGCTGGGCTGGCCCGGTTGGGCTTTCTTTCTTTTTTTTTTTAACAAAAGCTTTTCCAAATTTCCGTTTTCTTTTATAACTTTTTATTTAGGCCTCCAAATCAAGTCAAATAAAATTATAAAAATTTGTAAAATTTCTAAATATTCAAATTAGACATTTAGGAACTATTTTTGGTCAAAACAAAATTACCAAAATACCCTTTTGGTCAAAATTGCCTTATATGGCTAATTGGGAATTTTCTAAATTAGGGTTTATAAATATCCCAAAATATTTAATTAAAAACCAGAGGATAATATGAGTAATATCATTCAAAATGATAACTCATCTTCATATTCAAATAATTTAAGATCAAAACATTTTTTTATAAAACAAAGCTTGCAAAAGTATTTAAATTATTTCCACAAATGAAATAGGGTTTATAATATCCCCATATTATTTATTTTAAAACAATAAACCAAAGGGGGAAAATACTATTTGAAAACCCCATTTAAATATTTTATTTCCAAGACTTTAAAATTGAGATTTGAAGATAAAGGGATATTTAATTTAAAATATAACTTTGAAGATGTCCACAACAATCGTCTATAAAGCTTTTCTTGATTTTTGGAGACTTTATTTAATTATTAATAAAAGTTTTAAATTTTTGTGATTTTTACAACATTCCAAAATTTGGGATGTTACAAAACCTAAACCCCAATTTGTGAACTAGTGCATTAGGGAGTGTAGGATCTCGGGTTTAAGGTTGTGGTAGGTTTTTATCTTAATTACTTTCTTGTAGTTGCGGATGCTTGCAAGGGGTTTAATCACAAGTATGTATTTGTCCAAGTAAGGGCGGTGCATTAGCATAGGTCTACCCACACAGCACTTTATCAAAACATTGAAGGTTAATCATCGGCGTGCAATGAAATTGGCTAGGCAGAATACCCATGTGTCCTCGAGAACGTTTTAATCATTATAAGTAACCCAACCGGCCTGTCCTTTGAGCTTAAAAGGATTGGGCTATTTGCTGCAATCATTGTAGTACTCTTTTATTTACTTGTTCTTTATTTGTTCTTTATATCAAAACTCCAAAAACATTTCTCTTTTAGTGCTTGCAGTGAAACCTTGTTGAAATCCACTTGTCAACACCTTCTGCTCCTCGTTGGGTTTGACACTCTTACTTATCGAAAGGACTACAATAGATCCCCTATACTTGTGGGTCATCAAGACTCTTTTCTGACGCCGTTGCCGGGGAGTGTTAGCGCTATTGGTAAGTGGAACTGTAAGGAACTCTTTAATTGTAAGTGTTATTTTATTTCTGCTTGTTACTTTGCTTCGTTATGGAGCACTCTTCACTTAATATGCTATTTGGGAGCGACTCTACACCACACCTGTAGTGTATAAGAGTCCTCCGATCTCTAAAATTGATCCGTTTAAAATACCCATGGGAATTATTGATCATGTTATGAGTCCATTATGTAGGAGATGGAACCATCCCCAGGTTATCATTTGCTTTATATTAAAGATCTGTGTGAGCTATTTAAGATTGCAGGTATGTCAAAAGAGGTAATCACGAGAA